>CM076581.1:283132826-283716271 GCA_034641835.2 Pinus albicaulis
AGAAAATTTTGATATATCTTCAGAATATGACCCCACACAATTTCAGTTGGAATCTGACATAGAATATTTATCATCAAGACAAATGTCTCTTTACTCTATGGAAGAGTTTGGTAATTCTGCCATTGAAAATATCAACAAACATCTGGAGAAATCACAACAAGAAGAATTAACCAAAATCTTGCAAAAACATTCTACTGCATTTGCATGGGAGTATACTGACATGAAGGGTATTGATCCTAAGACTTGCATCCATCATATCTATATTGAGGAAAACAGTAGACCAATCAGACAACCTCAAAGAAGGATGAATCCAAATCTTATGGAGATAGTGAAAGAAGAGCTCCAAAACTTCTCAATGTAAACTTCATTTATCCAATTTCAGATAGCCGATGGGTTTCTCCTTTGGTTATAGTACCTAAAAAGAATGGTAAATGGAGGGTATGCATTGATTACAGGAAATTGAACAAAGCAACTTTGAAGGATCACTTTCCTTTGCCTTTTATTGATCAGGTATTAGATACATTAGCAGGTAAAAAGTACTTTTCATTTTTGGATGGTTTTAGTGGCTATAATCAAATTCAAGTAGCACTTGAAGATCAAGATAAGACCACATTTACTTGTCCATGAGGAACTTTTGCCTACCGAGTGCTTCCTTTTGGGTTATGTAATGCACCAGCAACATTCCAAAGAGCAGTACTAGGAATTTTTTCTGATCTAATCCATGATTGTGTAGAAGTTTATATGGATGATTTTACGGTTTATGGTAATTCATTTTAAGAGGCATTAGAAAATTTGGAAAAAGTTCTCATAAGATGTAAAGAAATAAACCTTTCATTAAGCCATGAAAAATGCTTATGATGTTTACTGAAGGGATTGTTTTAGGACATCATATTTCGGGAGATGGGATTAAGGTTGATAGATCAAAAGTTGAAGTCATCTCCAAGTTTCCTATTCCAAATTGTCAAAGAGATGTTAGAAGTTTTCTAGGATTTACTGGTTACTATAGGAGATTTATAGAAAACTTCACTAAAATAACATCTCCACTCTTCAAATTGCTTACAAAAGACTGTGAATTTAAATGGGATCCTGATTGTCAATCAGCTTTTGAAACTTTGAAAACAAGAATATCTGAAGCACCTATCTTGAGGGGACCAAATTGGAAACTTCCTTTTCATATTTCTACGGATGCTTCAGATACAGCTCTTGGAGCTGTGTTGGGTCAAAAAGATTTAATTCCTTATGCCATTTATTACACCAGTAAAAATTTGACTCCCATAGAGTTGAACTATACTGTGACTGAAAAAGATTTCTTAGCTGTTGTTCATGCAATTAATAAGTTTATACATTACATAACAGGCTATGAAACTTTTATTCATACTGACCATTCTGCAATTAGATATTTAATGAACAAACTTGTTACTAATGGCAGAGTGACAAGATGGCTTTTACTTTTGCAAGAATTCAATATTACTGTGTTGGATAGACCAGGAAAACAGAATACAATAGCTGATTTCTTGTCTAGGATTCAGAATACTAAAGAAGATTCTCCTGTAGAAGATAAATTTCCCGATGAATACTTGTTTGCAGTAACTATTAAGACCCCTTGGTATGCAGATATTGCTAACTATTTGGTTACAGGGAAACTACCTTCACATTTATTTCCAAGTGAAAAACAAAAAATTATTTAGGAGAGTTCAAAATATTCATGGATTTCTAACGAATTGTTTAAAACAGGGCCAGATCTTGTGATCAGAAGATGTGTCAGGGAAGATGAAATGCCTGATATTCTTAAGGCATGTCATGATAAACCATGCGGCGGACACTTTGCAGACAAAAGGACAGCCTATAAAATCCTCTCTTTAGGATATTATTGGCCTTCCCTCTTCAAAGATGCAAAACAATATGTCAAAAGGTGTGACAGCTGCCAAAGAGTAGGGAAACCTGCCCTTTCAAATGAAATGCCATTGCAAACACAGGTACTCATTGAACCCTTTGAAAAATGGGCTTTAGATTTCATTGGACCTATTAATCCACCATCTAAGCAAAAAAAGTATATATTGGTTTGTACTGATTATGTTACTAAATGGGTAGAAGCCAAAGCATTAGTATCTGCTACTGAAAATTCAGTTGTTCATTTTCTTTATGAGGATATTTTTACTCGCTTTGGTGTTCCAAAAGAAATTGTGACAGATCAGGGAAGCCAATTCACATCCAACTTGGTGGAGAAGTTGATGGAAGAATACAAAATCAAGCACAGAAGATCTACTCCTTACCATCCGCAAGAAAATGGTCAAGTGGAGTCTACAAACAAAGTTCTTGAAAGTATCATCACCAAAACTATTCATCTACATAGAAGAGATTGGGTAGAAAGGCTTCCTGAAGCCTTGTGGGCCTACAGAACTACATGGAGAAATACAACAGGACATTCTCCCTATTAACTTGTTTATGGGAAAGAAGTCTTGCTCCCCATTGAGTTCCAAGTCAAGACCTTCAAGATAGCAGTTCAGTTGGGGATGGACTTATCAGAAGCCCAAAAGCATAGAATGGAGCAGTTGAATGAGCTAGATGAGATCGGACAAGAAGCAATTCTAAGAACTGATCTAGTTCAATATCAAAGAACTAAATGGAATGACAAATATATCAAAGAGAAGAGGTTTCAAGAAGGAGATTGGGCATTGTTATTTGACTCCAAGTTTAAAGATTTTCAAGGGAAATTTCAGACTCATTGGCTTGGGCCATATGAGATTGACAAGATCTTTAGCAATGGAGCTGTAAGAATCAAGACCATTGATGAGTTTCAAACTCCTCTTATTGTGAATGGCCATAGATTGAAAGTTTATCATAAACCACTCTCAAAAGAGGATTTTGTCAAGATGTTTCAAGAAAGTTCTGCAATCAGGCTGGTACAGAAGAATTCTTCTTCTCCACCAGCCTAGCTTTTGTTTTTCACTTAAAAAAAAAAAAAAAAAAAAAAATGGTATAAGCCTGAAAACCAATCATTGATTGGCAGTCTTATGCAGAAAATATAGGGTGAAAATCAGGAACACCTGACACTCTATATTTTCCAAAAAAAAAAAATCTCTCTTTCATTTCACAAGCTTTGTCACCACCCACTCCATTTCATTCCACTTCATTCCATTTCATTTCACTTCATTCCACTTCATTTCATTCCATTCCATCAATAAAAATCTTTTTCATGACCATTTCCATCTAGTCATTTGTCATTTGTTCATTTATATTCAACCAAGTAATAGCTGTGTCAGTTTCCGCAGCTGACATCTGTTTCCGCAGCTGACTCCAGTTTCCGCAGCCAGAAGCAGATTCCGCAGCTACTACTCTGTTTTCAAAGAGAATGTACAGTCAGTTGTTATTTTCATAATTATGAAATAAAATGCAGGAGAAAGGATCAATGGAACATTCAAGACACCAATGGAGATCAATCAGTTGAAGACCAAGGGAAAAAGCAAGGATTCCAAAGGTATGAATAAAGTTTATTTCAAATAGTATTGAAAAAAACACATTTTTATATAATTTTAAACTATGAGCTCTACCCATAACGCGCAATGATTATATTGACAGTCCCGTAACCTTCCACGATCTCCATGTTATCCTCTTGCATTTATTCATAAACGGTTTCATCATTGAAATTTCGATTCTCACTCATGTTCTAATATCCCACCGGAGATAATGATACGTATTTGAGTTGACAAAGGACTCTTACAAGCCGCATAACTTCATAACCGTTGATTGAAACGTGTTTATATTTATTACACAGCCACCAAAATTCAAAATGCGGCCGAATGCATTATACTTTGTTAACCTCTTTGTTGTGTCTCTGTCGTGTTTACAAAACCCCACTCTACTCATTCTCACTCCCTGTTTCACTCCATTTCGTTCCTTTTGCTCATTCTCACTCCCGTATATCTACCCACAGTCTTACTCCATTCCGTTTATGGTGCTCATTTCCATTCTATGATACTTTCCCACAGTCATTGTGCTCAATTCTGTGTATTCAGTCGTTCCATTTCCACTTAAACCCTCACAGAGGCAAATTAGTGAAGCACAGAAAAGTGAAATGGGTAAGTTGCTGAGGGCAGAGCCGGAAGGACCAAAGTTTATAGAGGGATATCCGCAAGCAAAAGAGATATTGAAGAAAGCTAAATGGCTGTGTTTTATTCAGAAATTCAGGGGTTACCACAAAGAAGTTACGAAAGCGTTTGCAAGGTCATTTGATGGCTCGGAAGCAGAAGTTGGAGACCTCAAGTTTTTGGTCAATGAAACATCAATAGCAACAGCCACAGAACTTCTTCAGGAAGGAGAACGTTGGTTCAAAAATAAAAGTATCAGTGATGAGGCATGGAGAACAATCCTACGAAATCAAGGTATGGATATCACTGTTTTCAAAAGAGGAATCCCTGTGCATGCAATTAAAGAAGAATGGGCCACTTTACTACTAATTGTTCAGAAATTCATTACATGTGAAGGCCGTTTTGGGTCTATGTACATGTACCATACCAGGCTATTGATGAATTTTCTTGAAAACCAAACTCTTAATCTCCCTTATTTTCTATTCAATAGCTTAAAGAAAATGGCTATGACTGTGCAAAAACACTTAGGAGATGTAGAGCCTCATTTATATCACCATGGCCTTATAAAAATTCTGATTGAAAAGGAGCTAAAAGAAAGAAAAGATACATGGGAACAATTCCTAGTTAGGAATTTCTTTGAGGAACCTCAGGAAATTCCTGAAGGTAGTTCAATTAGAAGGAGTAGAAGAAAGAGAATGAATGTTGAAACCCAAATTACTCCTGTTAGGGTCCCGTGATTTGGCCGATTGGCTAGCCAAATGACGATGTAACATCAAACCAAGCTTTGGAGCCCAAGGACCTAGCCTTCCTGGACTCAGAGAGGGCTCTCTCTATAAGTGCAAAAGATGTCGGTTTGTTTACTTGCGATATTCTGATATTAGGCTAGTTATGAAGTGTGTTTTTGGTTTTTTAGTTTTTAAGTTTGTGAGGGATGAAACTGATCAAATACATAAAATGGATAACAAGATGTAGATAAATTGGGCTATGGGGTCAAACAGGTCAAGGAAGCTATGAAGTGATGATGTAAAGCTATTGTAGGGCCGATTTGATTCACAGTAGAAGGGATCTCTGGGCAAAATGGATTAGATGGACAATAAGTTGGTGAAAAACAAGGGATTTCAAGTGCAAACTAGTTAATAGCAGACATAAACATGTAATAGCAAGCCATTAATCATGCTAGGAATAACTATAAGCTAATCAATACATAGAAAATCAAACATTCCAGCCATACATAGAGGTATAAGACCCTCTAACTTCGGGAAATAGCTATCAGACTTTGGGGAAAACACATGAGACAAACTAACAACTCATAAACTATGCCGGAACGCCTAAACATAGTCTCTAAGTTATTGGGCACTTGGATAAATAAGTTTTCATAGTTTTAGGCAAAGGGCTAGATCGGGACTAGGCCTCCTTGGTTCAACAAAATGATCAACAAATCAGTCAAAGAGAAAGTTTTATGGACAGAACTATGGGGAGCTGATAGGTAGGTAGGGAAAACCATACATCCTACTCAACATACATGGAACTGATGAATAAAACTTAGCAACAATACCTTAGGTTACTAAAGAGCAGCTAAGAATTCTTTAGCATAACTAAGGGAGAAGAAAACATCAAGCTATGAAGATTCGGGGATTTTGAGGTGCCTCCATGGGCATGTCTCAAAATCAATCTTTACTGATCTATAGCAGCAAGAAAAATGAATTATGAGTGAAAACTAGAAGACAAAACACATTAAGAAGCACTATACCATTCTACCATGTCAAGGAATCCATCAGCAAGCCTTCAACATTCCTCAAAAGCATCCAAGAGGCAGTCCAAAAATCATAACTCAAGTGTATTCTTCAAAGCTCATATGACCAATGCATTAATTCTTCTCTCAAGTTCAGCCTCTAATTTACAATGAGAACCATGGGATAAATAGGCTAGAGGGAGGAAAACCTCATGGAGCAACTAGCTATCCCATTGGCCAAGTCAAAATATCTAAACGTCATGAAACTGCAAAGCCAAGCTAAAGCATCTCATAATATCTAAAAGAAAAACATAAACGGAAGTATATGACTTTTGCAGATTTTCCACAGTAAAATAGCTTAACGCATTTGGAAGCAGTTTTGCAGGTTCAAAATTACAAAAATACTTCATATTTATGCTGAAAAGGTCCACATTTGCTGGATGCAAATGGAAACCTTCGATGTCGAAATGAGGCTCATGATGGCTCGTTGGAAAGCTCTCGTGTCAGTTTCCGGCCTAAGTGGAATCATCTCAATCTGATCTCTGAAAGTCCCTCAAAACTGTACTGTGTGCAAAAACCCAGAAAATAGCAGACTGGCGATAGGCGAGGCGAGAATGTACAAATGAAGGCATTTTTAAGCGATTTAGAGACGATGATCTTCAAATGCCCTGAAAATCGCTGGAGAGCTGCTCATGAAATTATGGAATCCATTGGTATCACCCTCCTCCCTTGACGACTCATCAAACTGAAATGGCGCATTTATGAGTTTTGGCCAAAAACCCAAAAAATGCCAAAAAACAAAAAGTTTCTGAAACAGGCCCAAAAATGGCATGCATGACCCTCAAGGGTCCATAGAAACATGCTCCGAAGCTGAAGCCAAAATATCGAGGGCTGATGTGCTTTTTGCTTCTTTCCGTGCTAGGCGCCTCTCCTTCAACTTCTTCAATTTTTCTTGTGCTACCTTCAATTTTCGCCTGGAAAATTGATTTAGCTTCTGAAAGTGAAGAGTCCTTTTTCTCTGTAACTCAAGATCCCTGTTTGCCTTCTCAAGCTTTGTTTCCAAATGCTGGTTAGCCCTCTCAAGCCATGCTTCCTTGTTTCCTCAATTTCCTACTCAAAGAGGGCAGTGAGAGGAAAGGCTTCGAATTGAGCTTGTTCTTCTGCTCTCTGTTTCTCCAAGGCTCTTCTAAGCCCGATGGTCCTAGGCCTCTTTCGCCTAGGCTGGTCCTCCTCCTCTTCATCATCAAATTCGCCAATGAGCTCTTCAATTCTTACTTGCGCCTTTTCTGCCTCCTTTTTATACTTGATCGCCCTTGCCTCATGAATGGCTGCATGATACTTCATTTGTTTGTTTTCAACCTCCAAGAAATGGTTGAAATTCCTCGCCCTTCGAAGATCTTCTTGTAACACCTCAATTTTCCCTTCTTTGTGAATGAGGAGGTTTTCAAGGATGCGGGCCTCATTATCACTGTCATCGCTTGGGATAGGGATGACAGCTGATTTACCTCCATGCTTGGCACTTTCTCCAACTGCACTTTTGACTTTGAAGGCCAATCTAGCGCTCTTTCTCCTTGGCAAGCTAGAAGTTGTCTTTTTGGGCAATTTCCTCTTTTTAGGAACAGTTTTGGTCACTGTCAAGGAGGCAGCTTCAGCTTGCTGTCCTTCCTCAACATCCTGTCCAGCTTGTGGCTCCAAAGATGCTTCAATTGTTTGCTCAACCTGCTGCTCTTCAACCTCTGTCTGCTGCTGTTCCTCTTCCTATACTTGCTGCTGTTCATCAACCTCTAGCTGCTGTCCCTCTTCCTCAATTTGATGATGTTCATCAACCTCTAGCTGCTGTCCAATGATATCCAACTGCTGCTGTCCCTCAAAATCTGGCTGCTGCTGCTCATCATCCTCCTTTTCTCCCTGTGGCTCACTGCCCTCTCCTTCTCCCTGTTTACTTGGCTGCCCAGTGATCATCTTGAGTTTTTTAGGGGTAGGCCTACTAGATAAAGGCACTAGGCGATGGACAGGCTGAGTAGGAGACACATGAACAGGAGGGACAGTTGTGAAATCGGCATGGCTAATGAATGAATCCCATGAAAACCCTTTCTTCTCCAGCTGGTGTAAGAAGATGATTTTGATCAAGGAATGGTGGAAGAGAGAAGGGATTTGCTGAGGTGGAGTTTTCTTTTGGACAGTAGCTGCCATTTTCTCTATGCTTTTGGACAAAAAGTATGGAAGGTTTAATTGCCTGCTTCTAGTAAAATGCATCAACAAGCGAACATGATAGGCAAAAATTTGGCTAAACCTCCCTTCACAAGTGAAATATCTCATTATGGCCTTCATCAGTGGAGCATAACTATCAAGAAGATAGGAGAAAGGGAAAATAGCAGTGATGGTTTCCCTATGTCTAGGTTTGATGAAAGGTTTATAATCCTCCAGATCAAGATGCGCTTGTTTAAACCACTTTTCACCATGATACGGGATCTTGGTAGCTTTGGATACATACCTTGGAGAGATTTTGAAGTCAAGACTTGCTAACTGGAAGTGTTTGTCCTTGAATCTCAAAGCGCACAAATGTGTAAGTGGCGAGAAACTCTTGACTTCTTCTATCCTCTGACAGAATTCAAGACAGCCTACTTCATGGAAATTGAAAAGCACTGATGGGTGAGCATTGATTTCTTCTATGGAGATAGGCTCATATCTCTTATGTTATCCGCCTTTGTGATCTCTTTTTGGAGGCATTCTGACTTTGAAACAAGCTTTGGAAGAGGCAAACTGCCTTCACTATATGAACAATGCTCTGTTGGATTGAAACTGGCCACTACACTGTTTGGATAGTTTAGACAATGTGGTTTTGAATAAAATGTAATAATGCTTCCTTGAATAAGCCACCTCTGCACTTATTAACAAAAGTCCTTCAAATCTGGATACACTTCAGCTATGTAACCTTCTTAACAATGGTACCATGTGGAAAATATGAGGTAACTGCTTTGTAGATTCCCTGTGCACAGTTTTGAACAATCACCCCTCTTGTGACTTTGTTAGAGGCCAGCTTACACTTGTATTTGTGTCTTCAAAACCAAACTTCAAAAATTAACACCCTGCTCTTCAGATCATTCATCTTGAAAAATACCTCTGTTAGCAGATTTCTGTAGAGACCACACAGTGGAAAAGAAAGGAGACCTTTTGGTTAGGTGAAAAATTAGCCCACAGTGTTAAGGAAAACACCCTCCACTCATGAATTTTGAGAAGTCAATCACCATCTTTGTACATCTGGCTTCAATGTAAACTTGATCATCAACAAGTGCCCAATCACTAACAACCCTACCTTCTAGAAAATGGCCTTGTTTCACCTTCAGAAAAACTCTGTTCAACAATCTTCAGAATGATACAATGTAGTGCAATGAAAAAAGGCAGACTTAGTTTAGGTGTAAAATCAGTGCAACAGTGGTTTAGGAAACACACTCTCTGTTTTGTGAGTTTAAAAAGTCCACCAACACATCTATACCCCTGCCTTTGATGTCAAATCCAACATCAACAACCTCTGTCCTTCACTATGCTGTTTACTTTTGAAAATCTCTGTCAATAAGTCTTCAACATGATACAATATGTTTTCGGTATAAGCAGACCTAAGTTAGATGTATAACCAATGCACCGTGGTTTTTAGGAAACATACTCTCTGCTTGTGAGTCTAGGAGGTCAACATCATACCTGTACTTATGTCTTAATCTTAACTTCAAACACCAACAACTCTGCCTTTTTAGAAAATGACTCTGCACCTTTGGAAAGTTTTGAGAAATACAATACCACTTTGGTATCTCTGCCTCCAAAGTTTAGAAACCCATCCACGAACTATGCTCCTCAGTATACTGTTCACCTTGGGAAACTCTTTTTAACAAATTTACAGTGGGAGAATATAGTGAATGAAAAGCAATCTGCTTAAATAGTGTACTGTGAGAAGATGCCACTGACTACTCTGCTTTTAAAGTCTTTGATGTCAACCTTAACACAAAAAACTCCCTGTTAAAGGAAACTTTCAAACATCCAACAATTCTGTCCTGTGCAAGAGTGTGTCCTCCTTTCACTGTTTGTTCATCAAGCAAATCACCATACACAGGTCTAGACAACAAGAACACAGGGCTGAGGTAAAATGACAGAGCTTCTAGAAGACTAACAAGCTATTTAGACAGAGATGACCAGAGTCTTCTCTTTCAAAACAATAAAAATGTCAAACCCCCTCACTGAGTACACTTCACTGTTTTAGTAGTGTGGAAATGTATGGATGATAGTGTGAAAGGTTCTTCATTAGAATTAGGTCTGTATTTCTGCAACGAAAGTCCTCTTTTAATTTAAAACACAGTCCTTCACAAGACAACCTCTGCCCTTAGATTGATTTGAAAATGAAAAAACTGGTTCTCAACCATAAAACCCCGTATTGCAATTACCTCATCTCACTGTGTAGATAATAATGGCAAGGTCCGAGGTTTTTTAAACATTCTTGTTACTTATCAACCTCTTGCAATCGATGGGGAATTCGTAAAATACCTTAAACTTTGATGGACGCCCGTTTGAAAGGATGAAAGAAGCGCTGGACACTCTGGACAGTTGCGCGGCAACCTTTGGAGAAAACCCGTCGCGCAGAGAAAACCGTGTCGGGTCGGCCTGTCGTGTGGTCGGGCGGCCTTGTACAGGCACGTCGCGCCCACCTACAGGCACGTCACGCCAACGAAGAACCCTTTGTAAAAATCTGCCCAGGCACGTCGCGCCAAATTCCAGGCACGTCGCGCCGCCTCTGAGTACAAATTTGTGAATTTTCGCCCGGTTTTTCTCGCTTGTTTGATGCTGTGGATGCACGGGGGTTTTAGTTTTGAATTTGACAATACTCTCCCTTAACTTCATTCCTTTATATCAATTCAAAACAAGCCTTTAACGGTCCTCAAACTTTGGGAAATGAAATTTTGGTTTGTTTTGACCCTGTTTTGTCTTAAAACAGTGGGTTCGTCATTTTAACATATAAACCCAAATATTTACTCTGACCCGAGCGGAAAATTTGACAAACAATTCAACCAACATCACTACTTCTGCTAGGGTGTCTCAATAACACAGGTGATTTGTCATTTTGCTTTGACAATTCCTTCATTTTTTACCTATAGTGGGTTTTCAAATCTCTGTTTGTAGGTGTAGTATACAGTACTCTTTTTTCCCTCAAAATAAAGGTTGTGCTTTCTTCCTTTTAAACTATCCAACAATGATCACAGGCTGAAAGACCTTTGGAACACAGTGAATAATAACTTTAAAGGGGAAATCTTCTTGGTGACAAAGTTTTAAAAGGTCTTGTCTGCAGGTCCCTTTTCCATGCAGTTCTGTGCTACATCTGCCCTCTGGAATGATAACAAGTGTGTTTGTTATAAGACATATAAACAGTGATAATTTATCAAAACAAATCCCTTCTGCCTAATCATAAGATCATATACCCGTTTGCCTCCCCATCTGAAAAGACAAGCTTGTAGAATATGAAAACAGGGCTTTTTGATACACAGTCCTTATTTTGTTCTGATCAGTGTGTTAAACCCTTTTTTGTCAATAGCACCATTTCATGACCGAACTATGTTCAATCGCTTTCCCTCTCTTGGTGATTGCTATATGAAGGGCTATTTCATAATGCACCAAAAATATTTGAAAAACTGTAAACACCATTTCTTGAAAGGCGCCTCTTTGGACCTTTGATATATGATATTGTTTTGCTGCTTGACCCTTTTCTCAAGGAGAAAGTCTTCTTTTTGGTATCAGTGGCACACATATATTCAATATTGTCTCTTTCCTATTGTAGGTATAGTCTGTCAGCTAGTTCTTTGAAATAGGAGTACCAATACCTTTGCATCATCAGTACTATCATTCACCTGTGCAATGACCTTTATTCAGTTTTTGGTATCTCTCCACTGCTCTCTTGTATCAATTAGTTTTAGCAACTTGCAATAGCTTTGGCCCTCTACTCATGCATGGAGGAGGCTCTTCATCAGATAAGGTGTCCGGAGACTTTTTGACCACTATGTTTGACACAGCCTTTCTCTGAATGTGGTGGTAAGTAGACTTCTTGAAAAACACCAATCTTAGCATCTTTTCTTGCAAGCATCACTGTGTTTTTAGAAGAAAAAACCCTAGCCACAGTGACACTGTTCTAAGGGTGACTGAGAAATTTATCATTTGGATTGTTTATCTCATGACCTTTTACTTGACAAAAACTCTTTGTGACTATGAAGGTCAGTGTATTTGAAAAAGCTAAGGGCTTTCTTTCTGCCTGTGTAATGGCCTTGGCTAACAGCATCTATTCCATTTGATTTTGAACAAAACAGGCTTCTTATGATTTGGATGTTTACTGATGACAAGTCCTTCTAAAGTTCAACAATTCATATGGTTTGCAAGTTTGAAATGAGCTTCTTTATCAGGCCAAACTCCATTCCTGTTATGATCATCAATTACCTTCATGAAACCCGAAGATATTGTTTCATTGTTTCAGTAGAGGCAAACCTGGACTTTTGCAACCTTCTGAGTCAATACTAGCCTGCGCCCTCTGCTTATGTATGAAGGAGGCACCCTAACCCTTTGCTTGTAAATGAAGGAGGTTCTGGGCCTTGACAATTTACCCCTTTGCTGAGACAGTGGCGACCTTTTCTTACTGTGATTTTCATGCTGGAAAGAGCTGTAAGGTCCTGATGAGTGACTTTTGTTCTGCAGCTTCATCTCAGGTTCACAATACATTTAGAAGCAGCTGTTCCTCTAACTGTAAACTCAAACATTTACTCCATGAGATGAAATATATTTCCTGTCATTTGTAGAACCATAGAACACAGTGAACAACCTACTAGTCAGCTTGAGATTGGGCTTTATGCAGTGCTGAGACCTAGGGGGTGTGAGTGGCGCGACTTAAGGCTGTTTGTCAAATTTATTTGCAAAGTAAAGGATCAGTCATGGTAGACCTGTAGTAGATGGAGGCTTTTTGGCTTTTTGATGATTGCCAAAGGTGAAATGTCCTAAAATGCCACTTCCTAACATAGGGGAGACTATTGAAACAGATGTGGATTTGCTTTTTAAAGCTGATGGGCAGACCAATAAGGCTGAGGTTAGATAGGATTGTGACAAGGAGGTTTTGGTTTTTCCAGGGGTGGACTGAATAGGTAGAAAGGCGAAAAAAGTTTTGGGAGGGTTTTCTGGATGACATATTGACATAAGGAAATCAGTTTCTAGAAAACTCAGCTGAAGATATAGTCATCACTAACATGTAAAAAAAAAATATTGATGGCTAACATCTGATTCGTTTCCTGATTTGGTCGTGCCTTATTTTCCCTCGATTAGATCCTGTGGTTCCTATTTGGGAACAACTATTGTTTTATCTGTTATTTTCATCATAAAATAAATGGGAATTAGTTTGGATGGTTAAACCATATCAAGACTACTTCATTCTTTTTTTATCAAAATCCATTCATAATATTATTATATTGTAGCACGAAAATGGATGAAGAAGAGGAAAAAGGACAGTATTTGAGAGTAAATACATACCTACTGCAAGGCTCAACATACTCCCCTGCTTACCTTTTTCATGTCCTCATGAAAAATAAATAATTTTGATGCAAACAAGTTAAAGAGTAGGCTGGAGAAGGTCTGTCTGTAAGGGGCCTAAGACCATGATGTCGTGCCAAGTGTGGAAAGGTTTCCACTTATTTTCCTTCTTGTAAATCACAGTCAGGATGATATCCTTCAGGAGGATACCAAATAATGAGGCATCTATAGCGACATCTCACCCAATAAGGTCCTCCTCTTAAGATAAAGTTGTTCTATGGGATTAACCGTCTTGTAGCAGCTTTGAAATTCCCATAATTAAATGGTTCTCTATCTTTAGCACTGTTGCTTGAAACCATCCATCTCATTTTGGATGCAACCAGGGATCTTTCTTGAATGGAGAGGAAATATGATGTTCCTTCCAACACAAGTTCCTTATGCATGGGCCCTAAACTCTTAGTCACGCCCTCTTGTGTCATCCATGCTTTATGTTGAGCAAACACTTGCAGAGGATGAGTAGGTTCACTTCTTACCCAAAGATCTAGGATGTGTTCCTATTTTTGGAACAAATTATAAGCCTTCAACGACTTGAGTTGGTTGACTGCAAAAGAAATAAAAGCCTGAAATTGAACATCTCCAATAAAAGGGCTAGGATTCACATCCACTTCTTTATCTAATATGAAATTATGTAAATAAAATTCACAAAGAAGCCTTTGGACCTTTACTCCATGCATCTTACAACAATTTATAAAATCTTCCATCATCTTTAGCTCAATTGGCTTGCCGGCTCTAACAGCTTTGTGTTTTAACAATAAATATCATTCTAATAAAAAAAAGGCATAGTTCGTAGCAGGAGATTGACAAGTCAAGATATCTGAATATAATGAACAAATGGTGTTCAATTGATTCCTAACTTTGTTCAGCTTAGTTTTCATTCCATTCATTTTTTCTTCTTCTTGTCTAGCCTTATCAAAAGCCTCATTCTCTGCTAGAGCTAATCCTCTCAATTGTTTTTGTAATTCTTGGTATTTGTGCAAGGAGACTATCTATTGTTGATGTTGTTCTAAAGCAAGCTAAGCTTGCGTTAATTCTTCCTGAAGCTTTAAAACAATAGGGTCTTGCTTTAACAAGGAATCCTCAGATTTCTTCTCTATTTGGGTGCCAATACTATGAAAAAGTACCTTTTTAGTTTGTATTTGCTTATTATAGGAAGACAAAACCTCTGTTTGAACAACTACATTCACCACGTTCTCATGCAAATCAATCTGGGTGGCAATTGCTCTAGTGGAAACAAGTTCTGTTTGAATCCCCACTGATTTATTTTCGCATTTTAGTGTTTGTGTTGTTACATAAGTCACCTCAGGAGTAGTGCTCTGTGTTTTCCATTTCTTTATTTTTCATCTTAACCTTTTAACTGTCTTTTGGAGGTTCCGGTATTGTTGTCGCAACTTCTTAAGTTTTACTCCAGCTCCTAGGTTTTTTCGAGGAGCGGTTGTAACCTTAACAGGTTTATCAATTTTTTCTAAGGCTGCTTGTTGGCCCTTAGGGATATGTTCTAAAGAACTGTATTGCCTCACTGATTGTCAGATTCATGACCAATTTCTATATCTACAGACTTCTGTGGGTCCTCCTGGCTTAAATTTTTTTTATCACTAGACTGGTTATCAGATTCCTGTAAAATATCTGTGTCTGCAGCCTCTTGTGATGGAGGAGATTCTACATGCCCAGAATTCTATGAGGCTTTTGTTTCCAATGTGCTAGGGAAAAATGGTCTTTCATGTTGCATGTATACATCGAGATTTGCTAGGACCTCGGCTATTCCTACCTCATAATCTGGTCCAGCTTTAACTTCCAACTCATAATCTTGTTCTTGTTCTTTGGGCTTTGATTTTGGCTCAACCTCTTTCTCGGGCTCTTCTTCTTGTTATGGTTCTGAATCGGCTTATTCTTCTGGCTCTTCCTCTGAACCTGGTGTCTCTTGTTCAGACTCTGGTTCTGATTCTTCTTCTGGCTCTTCCTCTGAACTGGGTGCTTCTTGTTCAGACTTAGAATCCCGTACCCTAACTGGGCTGGATGTTTGCACAGGTTGATTGATTTCGTCCCATATATTTACAGACATTCTCTGGGCTAATTCAATTTTTATAGACCTCCTACATTTTTGAGGTTTGACCCTTCGATGGGCAATCCTTTTTCTTTTTGAGACAGGGTTTTGCTGACCTGCTTCTGCAATTGCGGAATGTTGAATTACAAGGTTCTGTATGCTTTCTAGAGCCACGATGAAACCATCCCAAGTCAAGTCGTATTAGACTAGGCTATGACTAATGATCATTATACTCACTCCATGGTTACTTACCACCGTTTCAGGGTGCCTAGCCCATCTTATTCTAGTAGTAGTATCGTGAAATAAAGAATTTAAAAGAGATGGAAAATTAACAGTAAGTTTTTGCTTTAGAACAGCTAGGAGTTTTAGTTTTCGTGGCCTTACCACATCACGGCGTCCATCACAAGTAATGTATTTCTGGATGATGTTTTCTAATTCACTTCATGGTTCTGTGAGAGAAGATGGTTGAAAGCCTTTTCCCTTTCTCTTTGAAGGTCTCCACCGCGTCTTCTATCGATACATGTTTTTGTGCCCATGTGGTGCCTTCAACCGGTATCCCAGTTACCTTAGCTATTACATCATCTGTAACTCTAATCCTTCTGCCTTTTACCATGGATTCCCTATTCTGTAAATTCTGTAGAAACTCAATAGTAATTTCCTCATTCGAGGGATGAAACCTTGTAAGATAGAATATCCATCTTGCTCGAATCAGAATTTCTCTTGCTCCGTCAGAGACTTCTAATACTAGCGGTTCACGGCGCACTGTCTTACCTCCCATAGTGTTCAAATTATTTTTAATTTTGCAAAGGATGAATGTAATGGGAAGATTCAACAATGCTGAAAAGCACAACAATATTGAAAATCATAGTAATACTATAAAGCACAGCAATACCGAAAAGAACAACAAATTTGAAAGGCACAACAATATTGAAAATCACAACAACACATCGATACTTAGAGCAATAGAACAGCAAGTTGTTGAAACAACTAAGTATAGCTAATGTTGTTAAATTTTCACATGATGCATAATCATGGGATATCGTGTTAGTTAATGAAATAGTGACAACGAATGCATAATGGAAGTCCTCTCCCCCTCTGTTTCGGGGAAATCTCACCCTAGAGGTTGGTTGGGTTACAACCTCCACAGAGCAGGGGCATACTATTTAACAGAGACTCACACAACCATGCACGTTCAGAAAAACTAAATAGAGTAGAACGAGAATGTTACCCGTAGGTCCTACGGTTGAAGTAGATCCACGTGGGGTCCAAACCCCCTGCAACCGTCCTTCCTTCTTAACCTGAAATATCAGAAGAAACCAGCACAAAGGACAGGTTGTACAGCATATGTCTACTCTAAATGTTAGTGAGATTCATATAAAACATTAAATAAATCATAATGAATTCTTGTATAACAAAATATTCTCATACATATAAGCATACACTAACACGTTTATTTCGGGAACAGCATGATACTTCTGTATTATAAATAGCATGTACAAAATTAATCAAGTGGAGAGATCACCTGATCCTTCCAAGGCCTTCGCAGACCGTCATCCGGATCCGTCCAGCCCTTGCCTCGCTAAGACTCCTTCCAAACTGGTGCATACGAGATAACATATAAAGGGATGTGTATCTCAAGGAAACAAGGGTTTCCTATAATGAACTGGGAAAGTGCAGGAGGCACGGGGAATCATACTTGGATAGGGAATACCAACAGAGTATAATATCAATAATTCTCTCTCTCCCTTAGGCCATACACATGAGGGCTTTTTATAGTCCCTCCAAGTAGTTTCAGCAGTTGGAAACAGTTGGCCACGGGCTAGGGTGGTTGAACTACCTGAGTAACCATCAACCCAGCGCAAAATTAGGGATTTTTTATATATTTTTTAATCATTTTAATGGCATACGCGGAAAAGTCTAGCTGAACTCGCGTATACACGCGGAAAAACACGGGCATAGTCGTGTATGGGGGATTTTGCACTGTTTTTAAGTGAATTTGTCCAAGTCTGTAGGAATGGGTACCCAAAAGCCATGAAGCAATCATGAATCATGTCAAAGTGAGAAATGATGCTATAACAGATGCCCGCTAATATATGAGGTCAGAAGGGGTACATGATGGCCGAAATGTATTATGCACATAGAAAGAACTTCGCAAGGACAAGAGAGGACTTCACCAGATTTCAGCCTGCCAAAAACCAATGAAAGAAAACAGAGATTCAACTCATGCCGAGGCGGGCATACCCATGCTCAGTCCAAAATACATCATATAGAAAGTAGTGAATAGATCCAACATGTATACAAGTATAGCTAAACTAAAAGTACACAATGAATCATCTGAGCATGGCTCGGAAATATAAGTCTGAATCAATGTCCAAGTATCACATATAGAAAGCTGATCAAAGATGGTGCAACTGGATGTCTGATCAAGTAACTGAATCTCCAAGTACCGGATCATAAGAGGTGGATCAAACGGTACAATCACGCAACTCGGGGATCAACATATAAGATGCTGTTGTGCTGAACTGCAACATATAAGGGTGGACGGCATCACTGGCAGATACTGAAAGGACTGTCAAAAGTGAACCGAAACATGCTGATGCAACCCGAGGTCTTCATCGATCACTATGGCACAATTCTACACAATGGGAATAAATGAGCTGAAGTCGACCATGTGAGAAATCGTTGGATTACCGGGCATTGATGTATCCCGTTAACCAACGCGAGACAACCCACCGATAATGATAATGGGTGTCAAGGTGCCCCAGTACAATCTGACAAGTGCGAATGAATGAGTTGAAGTCGAACACTTGAAAGAATCTACCAATCAGGAGGCAATGATGAATCCTCACTGTCGATAGCGAAGAGTCTGCCACTGATGACTGCAAACCCTAAGGTACTGACAAAAAGACTCTAGACCTTATTCCCAGAGCAATGAGTCGGAGTCGATGGGAAAAGATCTGCTGGAAGGAAGGCATTAAAGCATCCCACATCAGTCCAGCGCGAGTGTAACCCGCAGGCCAATATTTGGAAGGAATCGGACGAAGTAGAGTGATGGAACCAAAACCGAAGTACGTTTACGACATGCAGAAGATGAAGCTAGTGCACGGAAGAAACCCTCTGAACCAACCAATAATGAAAGCTGACACAGAGGCGAGAAATCCACCAATAGGGTCAAATGGAAATCAAGGTACTGCATGAATCACAAGTGTGATAATGTGTGCTGACGTCGAACACAGGGGAAACCACTCAGTCAAAGACCCATGATGATGATCAAATGCTGAGCACGAGGTCACCTATCAATGATGGAAATAGGCCCAAGGTGCGGCTCTAGGTTTGCTCTCAGAGCAATGTGTCGTAGTCGATAAGAGACAAATCCGCCGGCAAGAAGTCAATGGGGACCCTCTCAAACCAGCACGAGCGGAAGATAAAAACATCTGATGTGATAGAACATGATACTGACAAGACTGGGAAGGCCGACTGAATAATGAGTCAAGAGACACCGCAGAATGGCCGACTCAGGTTAAACTTCCCTTGAACAAAATCATGACTCATGATGACCATGGCAGTAAAAAGTGACACTGTATAAGTCTGTCATGCAGGAGGCAGAACAAACTCTCCATACGATTGGAAGAGATAACCAATTGGGGGAGAACTGACAAGTGAAACATGGTAAAGGCTGAACCTAGGTCAAAACTAGAACCATCCCAAATGAAGAAAATATATATAAGTATATGTGCTTTGTTCAAGGGCAACAAACTGACTCTGTACTGCCATCAAAATAACAAAGATACATCCCGTTCCCGCTCTTTTTGTTATATTTGATTTTTTTGTCTTTTTCATATAATAAGCCTGAAAAAGAATAAAAGAATGCTATGGTACAATGGATAGAACGAGTATCAAGAAATCAGATGCACTAGTTCCTGGGCTTGGAACAATCCTATGCTCAATGCAAGGTGGCGAAAACTGGTCAGTGATACTCAGAGGAACGTTCCATCCATGGGTACAAAGGTGTCAAGTCGTGATAGCTAAGTGCATGCAACGGTTAACTTGTATAGAAAGTCAAGGTCAAAAGTTGGCTTAAACATCGAGTCCAAATGAAGCCGGCTAAAGGCCAGGATAAACAAGTAGCCAATATGCAATGCAATAATACAACTTAACGACACCAGGGAGCCTCTAGGGTAAAAGCCAGAAAAAATGATAAGTGATGAAGAAGAAGAATGAAGCTTCAACACATAAGACATGGCGGGACTAAATAGGACTCCCGAGCCTACATAAAAAGCAGCATGGGCAACAAGTGATAGCGAGGAACTAACTAGGAAGCCCATGTAAAGGAAGGCTCTACCAGCAAGTCATGATTAAATAATCGGCGAGTGAAATGGGTGTAATACTCATGACCTGATGGGATCGACCCTAAGGCAAGTGATCAGTATGGAGGCTAGTATGCAAGATGCAACGGAAAGTGATTCCCTAACCTATATGCCAGTGAAGATCATATATCTGCCGTGAAGAGCCGGAGATCATGGATAAAAAATCGGGAAAAATCTCAAAATCGTCAAAATGTACCTGAAAACATACCAAACTGGGCACTTCCAAACAATCGAGTTATACAGCATAAGATAGATCGAAAAAATAAGCATAAGGAATTTTTGCGAAAATTTTCAATTTTTTAGCCATAAATACACAAATTACCTCTCAATTGGTTCATTATTGCATAGCTGATTTGGAAAAAGTGCTCTGGAGCTAAAAACTTCTTTCGTCAAATCAGGAACAACCGACCGTCGGAACTCAGCGAAACTTTAGGTAGGCTCCTTAATCATCCTGTTTATTCATTTTGTCCGTTTGGAAATTAAAATTAAGTGAATTTTTTGCTTTGAAACCCTTGCTAAAAATTGCGTATCTGCGCATACGCGGGTTTAATGAAGGCAAGTCACGTATACACGCGACTTTGCACAGGAAAAATCGCGTATGCGCAAGTCCGATTGCAAAAAAGCGTTTCTAATGCAAATTTTGATGAAATTTCTCAGGATGACCATCTCATGGAGGGAACGTGAGCATAGCACAGTAGACGAAGAGGTCATGCAGGACCGCGCATCGCAAAACATCCTCCGAAATTGCGGGTTGTTTAAATTCTTTAAAATGCCCAATATGAAAAGTAATGTGCGATTGCTAGAAATGCTCGTAAATTACTGGGAACGAGATTAGGATTGCTTCATAATTGATCAGATGCCACTACGCATAGAAGTGGAGGATATATATTTCATCACTGGACTCTCCAGGAGGGGAGAACCAGTAGACCTGCACGGAAAGCCCCTGGGAGGGTTGACCGTGGAAGAATATGTCCACTTATATTGCGTAGATAATTCCAAAAAGGTTGGAACACAGATTGCAATTAGAGATATCAGGGATTTGCACATGAAAATCCTCCTATTCACCATCAGCAGAGTGGTAGGATCTGCCTCACTACATCAGGCGTCCAAGACGCAAATGAGCATCGCAGTAGAGTGTTTAGTTCATGTGTACGATTGGTGCACAACCCTGCTACTGAACATGAAACAACAACTGACCTCCATTCGCCAAGCAAAAACAAAACACTTTGGCTATGGGACCATTTTGACAACATTCTTCTTTGAGAGGATTCTAGCTTTGAGACCCAGAGTCATCTCAACTATCAGCAGCCCGCGGGACCCAAGAATTGCCCGTTGGGCAGACATGATGAAGAGACTGGGGGGTAGTGAGGTACCCCGCACCACATGGGACGATGAGTTCTTCCTATGGTGGGGATAACAGATCATCGCAGTGGACGACTATCCCTATGCCGGGATGGATTTCCGAGGAGATCCATATCTAGTACTTCCACCTGGCACAGCATGGGGAGCAGTCGGTAAGTTTTTGCAAAATTTTTGACTTATATAATTTTTTTGGATTTTTTCAAATATGTATGAAAAAATGAAAAACAAAACATATTTTTGATTGGATTCATAATGACTGACAATAAAAAATGATCATGTTGCAGATGTTGGACCAGTTCGACCTAAGGGTCTCCCACGCCATAAGCGTCGCAGGGGCGAGACAGAGACAGTGGACTCAGACAGGACACTCCAGGCCGTGCAGAGAAACTTGGAGGGTCTGACCCGCCGAATCCCTATGGCTGCCGTGGAGGACTTGCCTGAGGCCATCCAGAGACAGGTGGTAGGAGTACCACGAGACTGGGTTAGACTATTCCGCCGTGTGGCCACTGCAGTTATGTTCTATAGGAACACGACTTCTAGGCAGGGACCTCAGGAGTAGACAGATTTTATATATTAGATGACTGTATATTTTGATATACTGAACATGATGGGGCATAAGCCCAAGTTTTGTACGAGATTATGGATCCAAATTTTGTAAAGTTTTTTGACACTCCGATGATATATATACAGCGATATTTGATGTGATGTGATAAATGTATCAAATGTATGATGTCTTTGATGATTAAAATTTTATTGTATGGAATGATTAATATGCCAATCTAATGCTTGATTAGCTAATGAGTCAGCAAACCAATTGTCAGCTCGAGGAATATGAATGAAAGTTAAAAATTGAAATGACCTTTGTAACAAACGTACCCTCAAGAACAATCGTAACAAAAATGGATCTCGTACCCGATAAGTGTTGTTCAACTGCGACACCACCAGCTGAGAGTCCAAGAAAACTACCAACGAATCAACACCCAAAGATATTGCCTCCGAGAGTAGATGAATGACTGCAATGTATTCTGCTACATTATTGGAAGCAGGACCAATGCAGACCCCTCTTGATACCAACAGCTGACCGGAAGGATAATGAAGCACCCAAGCCGCGGAAGCTAAGTTCCGGGTGTGTCTACTAGCACCATCTGCGAAACCATAATGACTCATGACATCAACACAACCTGCCAAAGCAGATCAAAAACATCACCATCTCATCAAAAATCGAAAATCAAACAGATATGTACAAAGCAAAAACTACTATATACAAAGCAAAATGCCAGGCCAAAGCCTAGGCATAATACTTCTTCAAATAGAGCCCATTTCGGGGCTCCGACAACTCGTTCCCTTCGAAGTCAACCAAGGTATACGCTCCTTTCTTAAGGACCTTCTTGACGATATAGGGGCCATACCACATCGACTTAAACTTTCCCGCCCCCAAGGCATCTTTTTCTTGGGCATAGACCAAAACAAGGTCACCTTCGGAAAAGACCCTAGGCTTAACCGCCTTATCGTACTGAACCTTTACTCGGTTTTTATGCGCTTCATTCAATGTGGCGGCATCTCGACGCTGCTCATCGAGATGTTCCAGATGAAGAAGCTGCTTTGCCAGACTAGAAGTGTCAGGAAGAAGCTCAACAACTAATTTAAGGGAAGGAATCTCGCATTCAATGGGAAATACGGATTCCACCCCGTGGACTAACTGAAACGGAGTAAAGCCAGTTGCAGTTTTAACTGACGTCCTGTATGCCCAAAGTGCAGGATATAGCATAATATGCCAGTTGGATCTATGTTTATCAATTGTCCTTTGAAGAATTTTCTTCAAGGATTTATTCACGGCTTCCACTTGCCCATTGGCCTGAGGATAATATGGAGATGAATGCTCCTGCCGGAAACCCAATTTGAGAGCCAACTCAGCCATCATACTATTCTGAAAATGACTGCCATGGTTAGTGACAATCTCTCTAGGTATACCAAAATGAGCGATAACTTGGTTGAAAAGGAACAAAGCTGTAGTCTCACCATCGTTCCCAAAAGTAGGCATAGCCTCGACCCACTTCGTAAAGTAGTCTACTGCTACGATAATGTACTTGTGACCTTTTGCCGAAGGCGGGTTACAAGTAGTAAAATCAATACCCCACTTTATAAAGGGTCCGACAGTAACGACTGGAAAAAGCGGAGCTGGATGAGCCCGAATTTTTCAAGTATACACCTGACAAGGATGACACTTCTTGACCGATTCAATACAATCTTTGAAAATTGAGGGCCAAAAGTATCCAGCACGCAAAATCTTTTGGGCTGTAGCAAGCCCAGATAAATGACCCCCACAAGCTCCACTGTGAGAATCATTGAGCACAGCCTCAGCTTCTTCGAAAGTTAAGCAGCGTCTTAGGATTGAATCAACCCCTCGACGGTACAAAGCATCACCAATAATTAGATAACTTTTAGCTAAGTGACGCAGCTTACGACGCTCATCTTTCGAAAAAAAAGAGGGAAACTTCACAGTCTGGAGATACACGATGATATCCCCATACCAAGGATCTTGTGGAGAGATCAAAAACAAGTGTTCGTCCGGAAAGGACTCATCATAGATCATCTCCTCTCCACAAGGCAACTCGGAGATCAATTCCACAAAGACTAATGACTTCTTGGATTTGGCAGACATGAACTCTAGATCAAATTCCTGTAATATCACAATCCATCTATTATATTTGCCCCCAATCACTCGCCTGCTGAGGACAAACTAAAATGGATTGGCAGCTGCCAAGACATAAGTTTTGCGAAGAATAATGTAATGTCGGAGTCGCTGCACAGCATGGACTGCTGCTAAGGCTAACTTTTCTATCGTGGTGTATCGAAGTTCAGGTCCTACCAGTCCTCGACTAAGGTAGTAAATAACATGCTCAACAAGAGCATCATCCTCCTGAACCAGAACCATACCAATGGTAGATTCTGCTGTAGCCAGATACAAAAGAAAATCTCTGCTATAATCAGGTGGACTCAGTAAAGGAGCAGAGGTCAATGCCTTTTTCAAGGCATCGAAAGAGCGTTGAGCGTAGTCGTCCCAAATAAAAGGAACTCCTTTCTTCAACAATCTCATATATCCCTTTGTAATCTCAGCATAGTTGACGATAAACCTCCGAAGAAAATTAGACTTCCCTTGGAGACTTTGAAGCTGACGGATTGAAGACGGGGGAGGCAACCGAAGTATTGCCTAAACCTTGAAGGGATCTACCCTTATCCCTTCCCTAGACACGATAAATCCCAACAGCCAACCGGATGTAACCGCGAAAACGCACTTGTTCGGATTCAATCGAATTTTATAAAAACAACATCTTTCAAATATTTGCCGGAGGTGACCTGGATGATCCATCCTCTTTCGAGAATGAGCAGCTAGATCATCTAAGTATGCCTCAATAATCGTCTTGATGTCGTGGAAGGCATAACACATGGCCCGCTGAAAGGTAGCTCCAGCATTTTTAAGACCAAAAGGCATTTTCTTATATGCAAACGTACCCCAGGGACAAATAAATGCGGTCTTATGTTGATCTTCTGGATGGATAGTAATTTGATTGTAACCAGAGAAACCGTCCATGAAGGAGAAAATCTCGTTACCGGCACACTCGTCAATGATCTGATCGATGAAAGGTGTGGGGTAATTATCCTTAGGACACGCCTTATTCAGGTCTCTGAAATCGATGCACACTCGAATTGTTCCTTGCTTTTTATCTACCGGAACAGGGTTTGAAACCCATTCAGTCAGAGGAACTGGGAAAATGAATCCCGCCTTAAGCAGCTTTTCAACTTCAACTTTGATAGCTGCTGCCTTCCTAGGATTAACCGGACGAAGTTTTTTCCTGACCGGCTTAGCGTTTTCATACGTCTTGATCTCATGCTGGACGATAGATGGGTCTATGCCAGGCATTTCCTCATAAGACCAAGCAAAAACATCCCTATACTCTTTAAAGAGCTCGGTATAGATTTGAACCTCTTCACGGGAACATTCAGCTCCAATGAAGACATTCTCGATAATGTTGGGATCCCTGGAAATGTTCACCGGGATAGTAGGAGAGATCACAGCCATGTTCCCTTCAGCATAAACCTGTGCTGGTGCCAAAGGGTTCAAGACTGGGTGAACAGGTCCAGGAGACTGAGGACTTGGAAAACTTGTTTCGACTTCGCTCAAGTCAGGTATGAAGTAAGACCGATGATGCAAGTCATCCCACAGTCTATCTATACTTGTCATCACTTCCAGGATAGCCTCTTCAGATGGAAGAGTGGTATCTAGACAATCCTGGGCAGAAGAAGAAGTAAGCGTCCAAGCTGGAGCCACATCACCATCCAACTCTTCCGGTGAAAGAGGAGCTGGATCAGATTCTGCAGTGTCAACAATATACTTATATGCAATCTCAGCTGTAGAAATCGGGAATGCCATTCCACCCACTTGACCTTCCGCTAATGTGGCAGTAGGGGAAGGTAAGGTCCAAGGGTCCGAAAAATAATGAGTTCGGAAGAACTCTCTTCGAAGGGGAGCCTTTGAGGATGAAATAGCATTAATAGACACCTTAGGAGGAGGAAGATCAAAATTTCCCATCAAGGAAGAATACATTCCAACTCCTACATTCTCAACAGGCACCTTAGCATTATCCAACTTAGGAACAGATGAGTCAGAAGGCGCATCCAGGTCTACAGGAGGACAGTCCAGTTGATCCACCGTAACTATCCTCCCTTCGTGGGGGAAACATACTATCCGAAATAGTGAGGATGCAATGGCATCCATCTCATATATCCAATTCCTCCCCAACAGAAGGTTGTAGTCCAAGGCTGCATCCACTACCTCAACCTCTATGTTAATGGTTTTTCCCCCAACACAGATGGGCAAAGCCGGGACAATACCATGGGGTCTGTGAGAATGACCATAGAATGCAGTAAGAACAGTGCTAGATGGAACAGCTTTGGGAGATCCAAGTGTCTTCCAACATGCGAGAGACATCACGCAAGTAGAAGCACCCTCATCAACAACCGTTCGAAAGATATTGGTCTTCCGATACGACGATTTAATATGGAAAGCCATGTGATGAGGAAGTCTCTTCTTAAAATTATTCATATCAAAAGTAATCAGAAGAGAATTTTTCGGATCAATAGCCCCAATGGCAGTGAGCAAAGCACTGTGCTGAGCCGGACAGGACTGGAGTACCTCTAAAGCTGACATAGCACAAGGACTCTGCACCAAATCTTCTACAATCGAGTAGTTTTGGGCAGCCCTCGCATTCGGATTAATCGTTGACCGCTTAGAAGATGCTTTTGGCATCCGAGGCATAGACTCAACAGTTGCTTTCGTGATGTGAAGCGGCTCAGTAGCATCAGGAACTTCCTTAGCTTTCGAAGATTCCTCTCCGCCATAATCACGGGATCTCGTAGCGATATCCGCGTGAGCACTCATCATAAAGATGTTCGATGGAATTTCCCCTTCCTGGGTACCTCCAGAGGAAGCCCCAGGATTCTGGTTCGCGCCAACAACTAATTGCTGCCCTTGGGGAAAAGGGTTTTTTAGCACAGCCTGGGAACTAGAAGAACCCTGCTGAGATAACAGGCGCTGAGCATCCTGAATTTTAGGGCAAAGGTGCATGAGATGGTCTCCAGCACAAAGCTTGCACGGAAACTTCACTTTCTTTTTCTCCTTTTGACCCTCACCAACACGCTCATTGGTTTTATTTGCATTGCCCTTCCCGTTCTTGCCCTTCTTCTTGTTATTTCGTCCCTTCTTCTTCCCATCGGATTGTTGATTTCCTTTGGGATCAGAAGTTTGGACAACATTTATGGACAAAGACTGGGAAGGTGATGAATCAGCAGGCACAGCCTGACCAGAAGGAGCAGATTGTAAAGACAAATGCTGCAATTGAGAAAGCAGGCTGGCTGCACCACTATTGACCGATCCGACAAGCCCGTCACCATGCGGACCAGGTTTAGGTTTCGACAAATCCAATTTGGAGCGAGGAGCATTGGGTAAATACTTATAAAGTACCCCAGACTGAGAATAGATCAGTTCTAACTGCTGGGCCCTAAACATGGCCTGCTCCTCAGAAAATACCCCAGATAGGGATACATCCTTTGAAATGTCTGACTGCAGAGATTTCAAAAACCACTCGAGAAGGAATTCACCTGGAATATGAGCTTTGATAAGCCTCTTCCTTCTCCTCCATTCTTGAATGTGATCAGAAATGTGAGTTGCCTCATCCTGCTTAAAATTAGCCAGGAGTTCGGTCCCAGCCTCATATCTGACAGGCAACTGAAAATGGTTTAGAAATGTGACAGCCAATTCCCCAAATGTGGCGAAACTGCCCCCAGTGAGCTCGATATACCATTTGGCAGCATTCCCAGTTAGGGTGTGTTGAAATAATCTCAACCTAATCGAGTCATCGATCAGGGAGTTCGAAGAGCACCATAAGTGGAAAGTGGTAATGTGGTCCGCCGGATCCTCTCCACTCTTACCTTCAAACTTTGGAATGTCTGAAGGAAGTTTGGTTGGGATCGGAGGCCACCCCGGACTATAACGGATCGGGTCATTAGTCAACTTCGACAAATCTGGCAAGTTTAACGTTGCCAGAAACGGTAAGCGAGGCGGAGCCTGAGAATTCCATCCTTGAGGGGATGGATTCCCAACATTCTGAAAAGAATAGCCTGGATTTGATGAGGCACCAGGCTGCCAGAAAGGACTCGTAGAAAACGGAGAAGAACCTCCTCCCCACGCCGAGTTACCAAAGCCCAGACCAGTTCCCCCCGATGAAGTATTGATTGAAGAGGAGAGCCCCTGATAGGGGTTCCAAGCATTAGACAAAGGAGAAAAGGACTGATATGCACTCGACGAAGGGAAAGAAGCATTCCCTTGATGACCTGCGAAGAACTGGTTCCCTGCCCCAGCCGTAGTAAACACAGGATTCCATCCCGTAAAAGTAGTCGAACTTTGCCCCCCAGACCAAGGGTTGAAACTCTGGGTCTAGAACGTAAACGGAAACGACCCTAAAGAAGGATTGGAACTAGGTATGTGCCCAGTCCCAAAGGGGAAACCCTGAAACAAAGCTGATCCACTAGCCATGTTAGACATGGGCGTAGATCTAGCTGAAGCAGCAGTAAAGGTAAAAGAGGGACTTCCACTAATGGACATCCCTGAAAAAAAGGGACTAGAATGGGAAGCATGTGCTTGGGTGAACCCAGAGCCAAACACAGCAGCACTAGAAGCAATCGAAGACGAAGCAATAGTGCCCCCTTCTTCAATAGAAGCAGGAGTCTGAATGCCTGCAGCACTCACGGTAGAAGCCGCGTTCCCAGTCGTGGCCATCGAAAGATAAGAATGATACGGAAGATCCGGTGGTCTCTCAGACTGCGGTCCGATGTACTGAAGAACAAACGGATGATCAGGGGGAAGAGGAGATGGACCTGTAGCAGGAGGCTTAGGTACGTCTTCAATCTGAAAATCTCCTTCTTGAGGAAACAAAACTCGCGAGGTGAGCGGAACGCTCCTCTCCGGACCGACACCAGAATCAGCTACGAAACCTTCAAACCTTGGTGGAGGATCTCTCTCCACAGCGTCAGACTCCATAGGGTGGTAACCACCTGCTAAATCGCTCCTACGCCTTCTCAAAGAAGGCGCTGCACTTTCGGGAGATAACCCCCGGATTCTCCTCCAACGTCGAGGCGCTTGATCAGCCACTTTTATAGATTTATTAAATTAGACTCAAAAAAGTGAAAAGCTAGGCAAGCTAGGAGCAAAGAGCACTCACTAAAATAAAAATCCCTGAGATACAACAAGCAAACAGCCTCCAAGTATTTCCGCTCCGGGTGATGAGGACCGGACACCAAAATACAAGCAAGCGAAGTATAGGACCTCCCGAAAGCAGTCTGGGATGATTAGGGCCCAGAACAACTAGCGAAGGTATCAGAAACAGTTACGCCGACCTCCTAACGACAGCCTTTGCCGGCTCAAGCACCCAAGCTTCGCAAGGGCACCCCCCAGAAGTACTGCTGAAAGTGATGCGACGTCCGCCTCAGGTACCACGGGTATTCCCCCCCGCAGTCACCTGTGTGGAACCTAGGAGTGGCAACTATGGACACCAATCCGTATCAGAAGCTGGGCGGAACGGTCTTGAGGTCAGATTCAGCTAATCGAAGGGGGGGTATCCCTCTTCTCAACCTTCACTTCCCCTCGCGCTTGACTCTCGGATGAGAGCTTTCCCAGTCCACTTCACGGAGTTGGATTTCGCTCAATTTAATCAACTTCTATGTTTGTTTGAGCGGCCTTGGAGAGTTAACTCTCCACTCACCTATTCCAAGGCCCTACAACCTAGCTAGTTGGTGATTGACACTTAGAAAAACTTGCTAGTTTGATTTTAGATTAAATCGCTTATTTTAAGGGCTGTTATATTAAGTCACAAGGATCTGGAGATGAAACCAATGGTGTTTTCGACGCAAAAGAAATTAATAAAAACTTAACTACATGCACATGCAGTTCTTTGTCTTTCGATGAAAAGTAATCTCTATACAGGTTCTACGAGACTAAAAATTTGTATTTTTCTCTTTTTAAATGGCAAACTCACACTCACAAAAACTAAGAAGCTAACTAAATGCTGAAATGCACCTAATGCAAATGACTACAAGCATGTAAATCCTAAGATGCAAACATCTCTTAAAATAGAGTGAAATTTCCCAAAAAGCTCCTTCAGTTTTAACTCCTTTTTGATGGCCCAAAAAGCTCGTTCTCGGAAACAAGAACTCTTAATATAAGACACCAAAACACTTAAAAGTAAGAAGAAGAAATAAAATGACAACTCCTCCTCAAAATCAAGCTGAAAACTAGAAGCAAGAAACTTCACAAAAGCTCCAAAAGATATGGCAAAACGAAAATGAAAATGCAACAACAAAAACAAAAACAAGACAAAATGTTTTTTGAGTTTTTGAAATGCAAAAACAAAAAGCAAAACAAATGTTTTTTGGGCTTTTTAGTTTTATAGGGAAAGAGCTCGAAAAGACTAAGCACAAACTATCAAAATCCAAACCAAATAAGACCAAATTTCAAGCACAAACTTCAACAATACTCCCAAACCTTATAAAGCTAACAGTAGCAAGATCAATAAGAGCAACGGAAGACCAAAAACTCAGCCACTCAGCCTAGACAAATAGTGCAAACCTCGTTGCAAACAAAGACTCCAAAGAAACAAGAAAAGTTCTTCGAAAATTGCAACAAAACCCTAGCCTATGGAACTCAAGAAAACCAATCGAAAACGAAGCAAAAATCGCAATGTGAAGCACAACACAAAGATAGGAGCGAGTCAGTGAGCAGAAGCTCTCTGTTCTGATAAATCAAAACATCCAAGAATGCTCAGAAAGCAATCTTCAAACTCAATCCATAAGTGCCAACACCAGAAGCAACACTTTGCCAAAAAGACTAGTTTTGACTCAAACGAAAGAGAGAAAAGACATAAAACCACTTCCTTCACACTCCAGTAAGTACAGAGACTCTGTAAAAACAGGCCTCCACATCCAGAAAGGACCAAAAATTCAAGAATCCCAAAAATTCAAAATCTGCCTAGGTATACGCGACCTAGCAGTTATGCAACCAGCGTGTATACGCGTCTGTGCTAAGGGAAACTCGCGTATACGCGGGTCCCTTTAGACAAACTCGCGTGTATACGTGACTGTGCGCAAAAGAAGGTGCGTATGCAAAGGTAAATAATGAAAAAAACAAAAAGAACAAGTCTGGAAAAGACACCAAGACTTCAGACTGACTGCAAGAAAATAAACTGGACTGCAAATGAAAGTTAAAACTGCTGGGATCCTACCAAACAGCTGAAACAACCCAACAGGAGAATCACAAGAATGTGATCCCCAGCGGAGTCGCCAGTTCTGTTTCGAGGAAATATCACCCTAGAGGTTGGTTGGGTTACAACCTCCACAGAGCAGGGGCATACTATTTAACAGAGACTCACACAACCATGCACGTTCAGAAAAACTAAATAGAGTAGAACGAGAATGTTACCCGTAGGTCCTACGGTTGAAGTAGATCCACGTGGGGTCTAAACCCCCTGCAACCGTCCTTCCTTCTTAACCTGAAATATCAGAAGAAACCAGCACAAAGGACAGGTTGTACAGCATATGTCTACTCTAAATGTTAGTGAGATTCATATAAAACATTAAATAAATCATAATGAATGCTTGTATAACCAAATATTCTCATACATATAAGCATACACTAACACGTTTATTTCGGGAACAACATGATACTTCTGTATTATAAATAGCATGTACAAAATTAATCAAGTGGAGAGATCACCTGATCCTTCCAAGGCCTTCGCAGACCGTCGCCCGGATCCGTCCAGCCCTTGCCTCGCTAAGACTCCTTCCAAACTGGTGCATACGAGATAACATATAAAGGGATGTGTATCTCAAGGAAACAAGGGTTTCCTACAATGAACTAGGAAAGTGCAGGAGGCACGGGGAATCAGACTTGGATAGGGAATACCAACAGAGTATAACATCAATAATTCTCTCTCTCCCTTAGGCCATACACATGAGGGCTTTTTATAGTCCCTCCAAGTAGTTTCAACAGTTGGAAACAGTTGGCCACAGGCTGGGGTGGTTGAACTACCTGAGTAACCATCAACCCAGCGCGAAATTAGGGATTTTTTATATATTTTTTAATCATTTTAATGGAATATGCGGAAAAGTCTAGCTGTACTCTCGTATACACGCGGAAAAACACGGGCATAGTCGCGTATGGGGGATTTTACACTGTTTTTAAGTGAATTTGTCCAAGTCTGTAGGAATGGGTGCCCAAAAGCCATGAAGCAATCATGAATCATGTCAAAGTGAGAAATGATGCTATAACACCCTCCAAAATGAGAGGTCGCATTCGACCGACTAGATGCGAAATGAATATTTCAGCAGCAGGATGTATGGATAAAGAGTACAGCCATAAATGGGTCAGAGTACGTAGATGAATGACGGGACAATAAGAAATATGGATAGTGTGAAAGCATGGTGTATAATGATAATGAATGATAAGAGACAAGAAGCTTTAGTTGATGATAAGTTAAGTGATTGGAAAGGGAACAACAATATGTAAAAAAAAGGGCTTTACTTATGATATTCTGACTGTGTATGATATGATTGAGTAGAAACATAAATGCATGCATAAAGGTTCAAAGTAGGGAAGTATTTAGAGGAAATAATCTCTCAAAAAAAAGATAAATGGGAAGAGGGTATTATAAGAGTTATTGATTGTGGAAATGGAACTTTCAATACCATAAGCAGAGCTTCTATTTCTAGTGGGCGTCCATAGCCTCGATAGAGTTGCTTTTTAACCCATGTGAGCCAGGATCCTCAATTTATAATTGAAAAATTTTATTGTTATTCTTGCAGAAGAGACCAGTTTGCTGGCATGGTAACTAGATAACCACACTGCCATTCACTCGGAAGTAGCAAAAGTGAGCAGACCAGCTCGTGATGAGACCTCCTGTTCCAAGGATATTTTATCCATCCAATGGACCATAACCCTGGTTTGGTGGCCATAGTGGGAATGTCACATTGCTACATCCTTATAAACATGGTAGGCTGGCTCTTAATGAGACCCCCTATCCTCTATCTGTAGATTAGTTGTCATTACATATTTTTATGATAAATAGAGGGAGGCTCAGTACTCCTTAAGAGTAAGGATGGTGTAAGAAGTTAAAACATGTCAATAATAAGAAAAATTATACCCATAATCCCATTGATAATATACAGAGAGGGAACAAAAAAAAAGGCAAAAAACAAATTAAATCGACAATCTTATTTACAAAAGGAAAAAAATTAATTTCTATAAAGATGAAGCTTCGGAAGGATTATCTTCTGTAGCTAAAACTTGCATGGTGGAGTCTTTGCATATTTTTTAACAAAAATATTCTCTTGTAAGCGGTCTTTGGTAGAGGCGCACCCAATGCCAATTTTCTTTAAAGGAAGAATCAGACCCATCAATGGTGGTTAACGTAAGAGTGTCATTGTCATGTACTTCCTTTATTTCACAAGGACCTAACCACCTAGTCTGGAGTTTTCCAGGGAAGTTGTGAAACCTATAATTATAGAGAAGTGCCCAGTTGCCCTCATGAAATGTGTTTTTCTTAATCAGAGAATCATGCCATTTGTCTCTTTGTTGTTTAATAAGTGCAGTATGCTGCAGAGCCGAAAGCTGAATTTCATCCAATTCATTTATTTGTTTCAATCTATTAATCTAGGCTTCAATTAAATCCAGTTGCACATCGTAGGCTGTCCTTAGTGTTTGTATATCAAATTCTATGGGAAAAATAGGTTCCTTACCAAATACCAGTTGATATGGAGAGTATCCAGTAGTATTCCTCCAAGTTGTGCAATATGCCCACAAGGATTCTAGTAGTCGGGTAGCCCAATCTCATCTGTGTGATGAGAATGTATTCGTTATAATAGCTTCAATTACTTTGTTGGTGCTTTCTACCTGCCCGTTTGCTTGCGGGTGATATGGAGAGGTAATTATGTGAATAACATGATGATTTTCCAGTGTAGTAGCAATCTTGTGGCCTACGAATTGCGGCCCTCCATTAGTGATTACTTCTTTGTGTAATCCATATCCTATGAAAAAATTGAAAAGAAAGTTTATCATGGTTTCTTCTATGGCTCAAGGTAATGCTACCACTTCCACCCACTTTGTTACGTATTCTGTTGCAGCCAATATATATGATTTTTGGTTGGAAGATGGATTGATTGGCCCAACAAAATCTAATGCCCAACACTAAAAAGGTTCTATGACCAGCTGTGGATGTAGGGGCATCTCATGAGATTGGCCAAGGAAACCCATCCTTTGACAACTATCGCAGGCCTGAAAAAATTTCTTAGCATCTTTAAAAGTCGTGGGCCAATAGTAGCCCATTTGTAAAATTTTATGTCTAGTTCTGCAGTCTGCAAAATTTCCACCGCAAGGTCCATCGTGGCAGGATTTTAAGATATCATAAATTTTATATTCCCTGATACACCTGCAAATGTGCATATCGGCCCCTGTGTGAAAAAGGTATCCTCCAATCCAGGAGAACCGAGTGCTATGCTGCACTATTGATTTCCTTTCTTTGGGTGTCAAATGTTTAGGTAGTTTTCCCACTGCTAAATAATTCGCCACATCTACGTACCATGGTGCTTTTACGGTTACAGAAAACAGGTGTTCATTCAGAAACTGATCCTCTACTGATATTGTGTCATCTGTTCTTGGCACTCGGGAGAGGAAATCTGCCACAAGGTTTTTCTTCCCTGGTTGATCCCTTATAGTTACATCAAATTCCTGCAAAATTAGAAACCAACATGTCACTCTTCCATTTGTAATGGGTTTATTAGCTAAGTATTTAATAGTAGAGTGATCCGTATACAGAATTACAGGGTATCTAGTTATATAGTGTCTGAATTTGTTAATATCATAAATAACAACTAAAAACTCCTTCTCTATCACTCTGTAATTCAATTCAACAAGGGCTAAATTTTTGCTAATGTAATATACAGCGCAGGGTTTCTTGTCTTCTTCTTGGCCAAGAACTACTCCAATGGCTGTGTCTGATGCATCTAATGAAATCTGGAATGGTATATCCCAGTTCAGACCTCGTAATACTGGTGATGTTGATACTAACCGTTTTGAATCTGTAAAGGAAGTATCACATTTGTCAGTCCATATGAAATCACTTTTTCCTGTTAAGGCATATAATGGTGCAACAATCTATGAAAAATTCTTGATAAATCTACAATAATACACATAAAATCCCAGAAAACAACGTACCTCTGTTTCAGTGCAGGGAGTATCTAATAAGAGAATTACCTGTATTTTTTTTGGATCTACCTGAATTCCAATTGCGGAAATGTAATGACCCAAAATCAGGCCTTCTGTCATCATCATATGGAACTTCTCATGACTTAAACATAGGCTGGTAGCAATAAACCATTCTATAAATTTTTTCATTGTCTGTAATGCTTGCTCAAAGTCATCTCCATAGGGTGTGAAATAATTCATGTATACTTCCAATCCTTCATTTATCAAGTTTGCAAAAATATTGAGTATGGCTCTTTGGAATGTGGTAGGTGTGTTACACAATCCAAAAGGTAATACCTTGTAGGCGAATGTTCCCCACGGACAGGTAAAGGTAGTCTTATCCTGGTCTTCAGGAGCAATCTGAATTTGGTTGTAGCCACTGAAGCCATCTAGGAAAGAGAAAAATTTCTTCCCTGCCAGTGTATCTAGGACATGATCAATAAATGGAAGGGGAAAGTGGTGTTTTTGCATTGCCTTGTTGAGTTCTCTATAGTCAATGCATATTCTCCATTTCTCATTATTTTTGGAAACCAAAACTAATGGAGAAACCCATTTACTATCAGATATAGGATAGATAAAATTCACATCTAATAGTTTTTGAAGCTCTTCTTTAACAATATATTTTAGGTGACGATTTAATCTATGCTGAGGTTGTCGAATGGTTTTTGCATCCTTTTCAGTGTAGGTATGATGCATGCATAGCTAAGGGTCAATCCCTTTCATATCTGAGTAATCCCAAGCAAAAGCCCCTTTATTTTTCCTAAGGACTTGAATACGTTTCTGTTGCTAGTCATTACTTAGATTACTATTAATGGTCAGGATCTTCCCTGGCTCAATTTCGATAGGTTTGCTACTATAAACAGTGGTTGTTGGTATTTTTTGATCATGGATATCTCTCAGGGGATATTCTTCAATTTTGTTGTCAAGGATTGCTTTAATCATGTGACATTTTGAACTTAATATTGTGGTAGGATGATTGATAAAATTATTAATGACGCCGTATTCAGTTTGGTTTTTAAATTCAAGGGCATCTACCATAGTCAATGGTGACCGAATATTTTCTCTTAAGTATGTTGCCGATTTCTTCCTGGTTTTCATGATAGTCAAACTTGGCTGAGCAGGAGGGTATAAAGCTAAATTTTTCACATCATTCCCCCTAGTTATAGTCATACTGCCTGTCTCGTAGCTGATATAAGAATCAACAGTCACTAGCTAAGGCATTCCTAATACTAAGGGATGTCCATCTAGCTGGTTCCTAGGATTAATAATCAAGAAATCCACCGAATAATCCCAAGTGTCAATAGAGACCATCACATCCTGTAATGTTCCCTCGGGTCTAATGACTGAGCAGTCAGCTAGTTCCAGTAAGGTAGTTGTTGGTTCCAAGGTTGTGATACCAAGAATGTCGTAAGTTGTAGTTGTGAAAATATTAATGGCTGCCCCTACGTCGACTAAATAATTTGGAAAAGAATGGCCATTTATCTGGACTGCGACAATGGGGTTTCTGGGATCTTCTTACTTTACAAGAGTCTCTTTGCCTAGTAATAAACCAGACAAAGTCCCGACAACATGGACAGTAGGGGTTGTTTTTGTTTTCCTCATAGACTTCTTTGTACACAACTCTTTGATAGTTTTGGAATATATTGGAATGTCTTTGATGGTCTGCAGGAGAGGGATTTTTATACAAATATTCTTAAGTTCACCCAGAAGATCAAAGTCAACAGATTCAATCGAGCATGGTACCAAAAATCTTTCTGGGAATGGGGGGGAAGTGGCTATGATTTTTTCAAGATTTTTTTGGCTGACTGTATATTCCCCTTGTTTTATTTCTTGATCATCTACAGTCAGAGGCTTATTTGTGTGTGGTTCTTCCGGTTTCAAATCTTTATCCTCGTCTAGAGTGATTATGCATCCAAATCTCAACTTAAGCTCGTTACATTATTTCAACTCATCTTCAGGGTCTAGACCCTCAATGATTTGTATTGACTGGACTGGTTTGTCATTTGGATTTGGTTTGGGTTGAGCTGGAAGTTGTGGTCATATATTAGATTGAGGATTCTGCTGCAACATGTAAGGTGCTGGTAAAGTTGGTTGAGATAGAGGAACTGTCCCCATAGGCTGGTTTGTAGATATTTTCCAATTTGATTGCCTGTTCTGATTTTGTGAGGTGGAAGGGGACCATTGGGAGGGACAAGGGTTGTTTTTCCAGAATGGTGGCGGATAAGGGAAATTTGGCCAATTATTATTTGGATTTGATTGATTGGGCCATGGTGGCATAAAAATGCTTGAGGTGACAAAAAAGGTGGCTGATTGTGCCATGCTGCCCCTGAATATTGCTGAGAATTATATTGCGACGAAGGAAAAAATAAAGATGGATCAGCAATCATACCTGTCTGACGTGCTTGCCATTGGCAACACTGTTTCAACAGATATACTGGTTCCATTTCTTCTTCTGCTTCCTTGAAAACTTCTTTCAATCCTGGGAGTGATGGGCAGCTTTCTATGGCGTGCTCTTTAGTGCATATGGCCCATGTTCGTATCGTATCTAGGGGGCATTCTTTATTAATGTGCTTTTGTCTGCATCAAGGGCAGAAAATAGCCAAATTCTATTCTGATATAGCTTGATTTTGCTTAGCTTGCATGACATCCAATTGTGTTGCCATGGTCCCCAGGATATCAGTCTTGAAATCTTCCAACAGATTTCTGATTTCCCTTCGTGTAATGCTTCCTCCTAAGGCTTTGTTGTCTCTGGAGCTTGCATCATGTCTGACTGTTTTCAGCCTTGTACTGCCCCTGGACCACTTAATGTATAAATCTATAATATTTTTATAGCTTTATTGATAAATGTCACCTTTACCCATTATGTTTAATGTCTCTACCCATTGGTCTTTCATACCTCTAATCAGCGTGGTTCTTAGAGAACTATCAAGAAGATTTGTATAAGGAGACCTTTGCAGATTATATTGGAAATGTTCGACATATTCTTCCAGAGTCTCGGTAGACTTGGCTACCATTTGAAAGATTTCATCTTGTAATTATCAAGTTTAGAAATAACATTGATATTTTTTAAGGAAATATGTTTTCATTTGGTCACAATCATTGATGGTGCCTCCATCAAGTCCCATGAACCAACGCAGAGCTTATTCCTTCAAAGTAGAGGGGAATAGCTTTAGCTTTTCGAGCTTGGTAGTGTAATCATAACCCCTGCATAAAACATCAAACTCGAAAAGGAATGCATCGAGATCTTCTGAAGTTAGCCCATGAAAGGTAGGAATATTCTGTAATGCGATAGCCTTCATGGGGGCATTGACAGCTGTGTCAGCAATAGCGTATTGCAATGTAGAAGTTTGAGGTTGCTGGTTATTAGCCATTTGGTCAAAAATATGCCAGTATTATTCAGGGATCTCTGGAGCTGGAGAGTTATTCCTAAGATGTCTATAAGAGGCTAGAATAGTTCTAACAACACTACCTTGATCTGGGATATTAGGTGTCCTCTGTTCAGTCACTACTTCAGGAGATCTAGTTTATGATAATTTAATTTCAAAACTACCTGTTTCTCCTTCTCCTTCATGGAGGTTGCAAGAATTTCCTTCTTTTGAAGGGAGAGTTTGTGAATTCTAAGTATCTTGAAAACTCTGTTCAATCCCTTCAGTCTTACTGTGAATCTCAATGTTACCTACAGATGGTGGTCCTACAGCTTGAAGGGAGTCAATAAGACGTTGGGTAGCAACAACTCAGGGTCCTACAGATGACTGAGACTCACCTTTTCTTAAGATTTCATCGATAAAAGTTGATCTTCCAAGGGTCACAGGTCTGCTAGGTTTTTCAGGTTTAGAAGGAGGAATTTTGTCTTTTTCAGGTCTTTCCTTCTTAGTCATTCACGCAGAAATAAAAAAATTCATCCCTACCTTAAATTCTCACGCAATTCCGTTGGAAAGCATGTGGATGACCGAGCATTTTACTCATTCCTTACGTAGGTTCTTACCTTTTGTTTTTAATACCCAGTTCTCCCTCAATAGAAGAAAAAAAAAACATCAATTAGACATTACTTAGAGTAGCAACACACTCCTTGGCAATGGCGCCAAAATGTGGGGTGCTAAAATGTGTCTTTAAAAACTCCTAATTGCCTCACATTAATTATCAACCAGGTTCAGTCCTTTTATCTCAAGTGTGTACACAGTATGTGCAAGCTCATTCATTCAAGGAGTAATGCTAAAGTCAATCGTTGAATATAGTTGCAATCATAAATCTGAAGATTTAAAGAAAGTAATTCATCTATGCATTATAATCCAAAACTATGATTCATTCTTTAATTCAAATAATTCCATCAACCGAGAGCATTAAAGGATTAACCACGCTCTTTCAACTGGATCTAAACTATCGAATGCAACAAAAGTAGTGGAAATAACAGTTTATGATTTAAGTAATCAAAACCAATTCTGTTAACAAACAACTAATAAATTGGACTGCGTACGCAGAGGAACAAATACAGAAATCTAAATCATCAAAAGCAATTCACTGTAAAGCAAAAAAGCATAATATACTTGCAGTAAATGGAAAGTTATAGCACAAAGAATAGTAGCAAAATTCACCAGATACCGGGCCCTTAGCTGCCAGCAAACACTTCTTAGTTACTCCAGGACAACCGAATGAACAGCAACAGAAACTAAGTATTAGCCATCGCAATCATTACAATACAAATCAGTATTTCAGAACTACGTTATGTTCATTTTCAAATGATACACAAATGAAAGATACACGACACAATACATGATACAGTATGATTTACATTCTCCTCTTTCTCCTATGTCATCATATTATCTCCCTGTATTCGTATTCTTATCATTCTTTTATAACTAAAGAAAAGAAAAATGTGATCCCTCAAGATTAGGGGATATTGAGGGATTCACAACAGATTACTATTCTGAACAGTTGGTCGTTCTCTCTGATTTGTTTCCTGATTTGGTCATGCCTTCTTTTCCTTCGATTAGATCCTATTGTTCCTATTTCGGAACAACTATTTTTTTATCCATTATTTTCATCATAAAAGCAATGGGAATTAGTTTGGATGGTTAAACCATATCAAAACTACTTCATTCATTTTTTATCAAAATCAATTCATAATATTATTATATTGTAGCACGAAAATGGATGAAGAAGAGGAAAAAGGACAGTATTTGAGAGTAAATACATACCTAATGCAAGGCTCAACAACAGCCAAAGTTATATTTTTCATATTTTATGGAACCTACAACCCTCAGCTAGAGAAATATCCCCTACATCCGAATAGCCATATTCTCTGTTGGTTATTAGTTATGGTCATGCGGCCTCCTAGGGTTATATTCTATTGTAATTTACATCCCTTCGTTTATTTCTTTATTTCCTCCTCTTCCATTGGTTTATCCATTGGAAAATTTCTTTCTATGTTGTGCGCTGCCACCCATTTCTATTATGAGGTAACAATTTTGCAAAAAATCTTTATTGTATTGTTGTTTTTTGAAAGTTAGGTTCCATTCCTTTGTGAAGCTGTGTGTTGAATCTAACTAAAAAAATTATTTTCTAAGGTGTTTACTAGGAGAAGGTCCCCACTTTGATTCAAATTTACAGTTTCTCATGAGTTATAGTTGACCCACTTTGTGACATAGTCGGTGCAGACCAATATGTGTGATCTTTGTTGTGATGAAGAATTAATTGGCCCTACAAAATCTAGGGCCCATTTCTCAAATGAAACTTTCACTATCTGAGGCTGTAACTACATCTCATATGATTTCAGAGGCTAGCCCATCCATTGGTAGCTATCACATCCCTTCACAAACTTCTTGGCATCCTGGAATATAGTTGGCCAGTAGCACCCTGTTGAGAGTACTTTATATCCCATCCTCTTTTCAGCGAAGTGCCCTCCACAGGATTCCTCATGACAAGCTTTAAAGGTATCAAAACTTCATCTTCTCTAACACAACGCCTAATCTGAAAGTCTGGTCTAGTGTGATAAAGATTTTCCTCTATCTAGGAGTAAGTAGCACTATGTTGTATGATCTTCCTCTTTTCTTTGTAAGATAAATGGCGTTGGAATTTTCCTGCAATAAGATATTTGGCTATATATGCATACCATGGTGAGTGAGTAGATATGGAAAAATTATATTCATTTGGAAAAGAATCCTCAGTAGGAGTGAAGTTATCACCTATAGTTAATATATAAATAAAATCAACAGCCACATTACTGTTTCCAGGTTTATTTAAAATAGTGATGTCAAATTCCTGTAACAGCAATAACCATCATGTAACTCTACCATTGGTAATAGGTTTATTCATTAAAAATTGAATTCAACATGGTTAGTGTGTACAAATACTTGATACCCGGTGATGTAGTGTCAAAAATTATTGATAGCATGCACTACTGCTAGGAATTCCTTCTCAGTCACTATATACTTGAGTTCAGCCAGAGTTAAATTTTTACTGATGCAATAAATGGCATAAGGTTTATTTTCCTCTAGTTGACCTAAAATAACACCCACATCTATGTCAGATGCATTCGTAGCGATATGGAATGGAAATCTCCAGTTTGGTCCTCGCAAAACAGGTGTTGTTGTTACAAATTTTTTTAACTTCAAAATGGTTTGCTCACACTTCCCTGTCCACACAAATTCCCGCTGTGTCAACACTATCGGGAATTCAAAAGTGATAGTACAATTTTTCTTAACATTCTTGCTCTCCGATGGTTAATCCTTCCTGATGGGATGAACTAACATCAGAATATGTAAGGGATTGACAAATAAATAAAGGATCAGGTTGTTCCATGACCAGTTCTTTCACTGCACTACCCGCATCCAAATGGTGATCAACTAAATTTTGTTCCTCAGGTTCTTGATGCTCCCCACTAGTCTCCCCTTGTCCTTCAATTTTCAAATTTTGATTAATGGCTTTGCACTACTATTTCAGATCTGGAGTCTTGATATCAAGAGTGGATATGTTGTTTAAAGGGTGATGAGCTCTAGACATAGAAGGTATCGATGCCTCAAGCTTCGATATAGTAGAAGCTTTCTGTGGTCCCATCTTCCTGTTGTCTCTATATGAAGTAGACTATTCATTTTCTGCTTTTTATATTAGATATCCAAATAATTTCTTTCTTCCCAAGTCTACATTCTTCTTTTCATTTTTACTACCTGTCTTTTTTGTAGTTAGTTAGAGTGGGTGGTGTTGTGGATTTCTCTATTGTCCTACTGACACACATGGACCAAATGTGTATCAATCCTTCCTACAAGTGTTTCGGTTTCTACAATGGTGAGCCCGCCCAATTATGTTAGAGCGATGTGCAGGATCTTAGCTCTCGTCTTACCACCCAGCAAATGTATAGTTGAAGACACACTAAAGAAAACACCCAAAAAATCACACTTCTAAGTGTCCCAACTAAACAATGGTGAGCTTGCCCAAGTATGTTAGAGTGATGCGCAGGTTCTTACCTCTCGTCTTACTACCCAGAAATTGTGTAGCTGAAGACACACTAAAGAAAATAACCCAAAAATTACACTTCTAAGTGCCCTAGTGTAGTAATGGTGAGCCCGCCCAGGTATGTTAGAGAGATGTGCATGTTCTTGCCTCTTGTCTTACTACCTAGCAGTTGCAAACTAGGAACACTCTATCATCAAACAAACAATTCTGGTTGATTGTATCATTAATTCCATCCTCGGCAGCGACACCAAATTGTTGGATTGTTGTATTAATCACTGTTAAATGACTTAGACACTACACATAAGTTATCAATCCAGGGACGTCTTTTATTTCAATGACAGTTGCACTGTCTGTGACGATACATCAAACTAGAAGCAAATCAAATAAAGAGGAATCGTTGCTGAATCAATTGCTGAAAGAAATTACTCTTGTAGGAATAAAAACAATCTATAGGAATGTAATCATGCCTCAATTAAACAGTACCTAGAGTGCCACACAAAGATTATACCAACTGTTATTTCTATTCACATATGTTTAACAACATAATAATATCAAAATTGAAGTAGATATACTCACAGCTAGAACATCAACAACAACACTTCCACCAATACGTAAGGCAAATAAGAAATATAGTACAACTACCTTAACCACTGCAGTCCCTGCTAAAGAGGAGGGCCCTTCCTCCCTAGCAAGAAGCAGGAAGAGATAAAGACTAAATGGAAATTAAACCAAAAAACGCATGTAACAGTAGCAATGTGATATCTTTGTATTAATGTGACCAAAATTACAGAGCCCAAAGTAATATTTTTCTCCTCTAACCCCTTGACCTAAAGGGTTGAGAGTTATGTAATGGTTACATGTTCAAAAAAACGAGGAACATATAGGATACATACATTTACAACCACTTCTTAATAAAAAAGTTTGAATGGAAGAATATGGATTACAATCAAAACTGCCTAAAATATGTCATCCTAAAATAGAATATGTAATGAATTCTATAGTTATCCATGGAAAATGACAGCTATAGCATAACAACAATTGAGGACAGGTCGGCATCCAGAAGTTGACGATATCTAGTCAGCAATACAGCTGTAACAACAGTTTATATAGCAAGTTTGTAATAGCACCATGATGTAACAACATCATGGTGTACTAGCTCAAAGTAAGAACACACTTTCACTACTTCTGTACACCTCATGCTCTAGATATTTTGTGCTAATAATAACTTCTGGAAGGACAGAAAAATACCAGAGAACTTCTTCCAACATTTATCCCAATTAGTCATCAAAAAAAGACACGATACATCATAATAATCGATGAAACGACAAGGTAATGAAAATAAGGTAAAACAACACTGTTTAAGATAGTAAAGTAGGAAAAGAGGAAAATATAGTCCCAATGGTTGTAGTCACAAGGTAACAATAAGGGAAACAGATGTAGGAAATAACTACAAAACTGGCACCCAACACATATTCCTTCTGAAAAAAGACAAAAGCTAGATGGGAAGTCTATAAAATGTATTTTTATTGGATAACCATATGAAATTAAAACTTATAGGTGTTATGATCCTCTTACTGATAATATTTATGTAATTAGAGATGTTATATTTGATGAAGGGGGAGTTTATTTTAAGGATGAAATTGAAGATAAATTGGTAACTCCACGTATTGAGAATTTAATCCTTGATGATAAATATCAATCAAAGCATTCATCTACAATGACAATTTCATGTTCATCTACAAGAGGTTCTCCATCAAAGGTATCTTCATCTAGTTCATCAACAAGTTCTCAGGTTGATACACAAGCAGCATCTCCATCTAGTTCTCCTAGAAAAACCAGACGTTTGAAGGAAATTTATGAGACATCAAGCTATGCTAATGATCATTTTTCTCTTGTTTCTTCTGCAAGTGTTGAGCTTGTTAATTTTAAAGAATATTGTTTTGTTGAGACTTGAGGACAAGCAATGGAGGATAAATTGTCTGAAATATAGAAGAATAACACATGGGAGTTTGTTGAACTCCCTCATGGAAAATCCGCCATTGGAGTAAAATGGATTTACAAGCTCAAATTTAATATTGATGGAAGCATTTCAAAATACAAGGGATGCTTAGTTGCAAAGGGATATGTGCAACAAGAAGGCATCAAATATGAAGAGAAATTTTCCCTGTAGCAAGAATGGAAACTGTAAGAACTTTTCTTTCCGTAGCATCTTTGTTAAAACTAACAATTTATCCAATGGATGTTAAATCTTCTTTCTTAAATGGATATTTAAAGGAAGAAGTTTATGTTGAACAACCTCAATATTTTATTGTTGAAGGTAAAGAAGATAAGGTGTATAGGCTTAAGAAGGCAATTTATGGTCTTAAACAAGCCCCTAGAACTTGGTACTCTAGGATTGATAAATACCTTCATGATCATCGTTTTCTTAAGTGTTCTTCTAAAAGTATATTCTATAAAAAGGTCATTGGATCAGATTTTATTATTCTCTTATTGTATGTATATGAATTAATATTTATGGGCACCTCAATATCACTTGTGAAGGAGTTTAGAGAAGAAATGAAATCTAAATTTGAGATGTCTGATTTGGGAGAAATGCAATATTTTATGGGCATGAAAATCAAACAAATAGCTAAAGGTATATCCATTTTCCAAACCAAATATGTTGAAGATATATTGAGGAGGTTTAACATGCAAAATTGTAAAGCTGTGAGCACTCCTCTTGTTGTTTGTAGAAAATTGTTGAAAGAAGATGCATCTTCTCTCTGTAATGCCACTTTTTATAGATCCATGGTGGGCAGCTTAATGTATGTGACAAGTACTAGACCAGACATTATGTTTTCTGTAAGTCTCGTTGCTAGGTTCATGAATCAACCTCATGAGTCTCATTGGGAAGAAGCTAAAAGAATACTCAGATATGTAAGTGGTACTAGATTTTTTGGATTTTTTTATAATGATAGTAATGATTTCAATGTTGTAGCATACACAAATGCAGATTAGGTAGGTAGCTTGGATGTGTGAAAAATTACTTCAGGATATGATTTTCTTTTTGGAGGAAATCTTATTTCCTCGAGTAGAAAAAAGAAACCCACAGCTGCTCTTTCCACAACCAAAGCAGAGTACATTGTAGCATCATCTACAAGCACTCAAGTCATTTGGATGGCAATATTGTTAGAAGAATTGAGCATGGAAATTTGTAAACCTATTAAAGTTTATTGTGACAATAAAAGCACAATCTCTATGAAAAAGAATCCAGTTTTCCACAGAAGGAGAAAACACATTAACATTCGACATCACTTCATTAGAGAGCTTGTCCAACAACAATGTATCTCTTTTAAATTTTGTAAATCTAAAGATCAATTTGCAGACATTTTTATGAAGGCTCTTCCAAAGGATCGATTGGAGAAACTGATATCACAGTTGGGAATCCTCAAACTTGACATCAAGGGGGAGATTGAAAAATGTGATGCCCGAGTTTTCAGCATTCAGTTATCTTAGCTTTTCCAGTTGTGTAACCATAGCTGCCATGTGTTGATCAATCACTGCCATGTTTCCTTCCCTATCCGCTGCATTAGTGTTTCAATTTTCTATTTAAAAGTTAGGTTTATTTCTATCAAACAGAGTTTTGTTCTTTATATGTTGCGTTAGAGAAAGGCTCTTTGTTGAATGTTAAAGAGATCCTTCTTTGGCATCTTGCGGAACATAGGATGCTTGTATTTCCCTCTTTGATTTATAGTGTGAAACAGAGGTACTCTATATCTCTTTTCTTTTCAGAAATAAAGCATAAGACAGTTGTATTCAGAAACAAAGTATATTTTTCTGAGTGAGATTTATTGCTGTACTTTTTTTATTTATATTAAGTTTTCTGTGTATTTTGTCAATTTTATTAAGTGTTTAATCAGGGTTTGCATTTTCTAGGTGTGACTCTTATGAGCACATAATTCCTTTTATTCAGATTCTTTATTGGCATCATCAGCCTTCTTCAGGGAGTTTTGAACCCATATTTTTTGTAATGATAAAAGCTTGGACTTACTCACTTTCACCAAAGGACGTTTACAACCTAGATTTCTGTATTCATGCAAATCCGACCACCTAAACCACAAATCTTTGAGCTTCATACGAGCGTGACCACCTAGACCACAAATCTTTGAGCTTCGTAAACATATTATAAAAAAAGCTTTATTCAATTCATTCAATTGGTATAATTCTTCATATATGTATTAATTAAATGGAAAAAATAATAATGCCAGAAATGTATTGAATGGAAAAGATTGGTATCAAAGACATTTCAATATCAAGTAATCACACAGAAATTGAGGAGTTGTACAATATAAAATACCTACCATTTTTATGTTCTTTAGCCAAATTATAGATATTTAAATTTTATTATTTTGTATATTGTTATTAGTGAACTTTAAATTATTTTGTATTTTATGCTATTGATGAACCTTAAACAAAGTTTGTGCTCCAGGACTCCACGTGGTCTATAAAATATGAAAATCTTATGAAACGAACACGAAAGATGCCTCGACTTGCTGTACCAGTCAACACGTAAGGAGAAGTCGGGATGGAGGAAAGTGACTGGGTCGTTGGGCGTCTGATTATGGGCAATTTGGACGAGTAATTTAAGTAAAATCAATATTGATATTTTCACTTCGAAAATAAGGTCCACGCAAAATTCGCATTTCACTAATTGCTTTGCAGTTTTACCTTGCTTTCTGCCACAAAATTTAGAATGGTAAGTTACTTCTCTTACTATTTTCGATTTTACACCTATTAATAAGTATTTTTTTCCTGTTTTAATATTAATCAAATAATTTTTAATAAATGAGTGTTCTTATTTTAGAATAATGATTCAAAATTTTTATTTTAATTATCAATAATTATTATTTTGATGGATGATAGTCAGAATAGAGTATTGTGATTTATCTTCAAATGTTTCGTAAATGTCTTAATTCCTATAATGGAGTAATACCTTTTTCTTTAACAATCATTTGATTTATAGTTGTATTAATTAAATCGAAAATAAAAAATAATATAAATAAGTTAAGTCATACTATCCATCTATTAATTATTAATAACTAAATTAAAACTATAAAATCTCTATTTGAAAATAGACAATATAAATATAATTTAAAAAAAAATCATATCCAATAACAAATTCCCATTAAAAATTTATTTATAATATTTAACTTTTTACTATTTATTTTCTTGTTACATGCTCTCTATATATATATATATATATATATATATATATATATATATATATATATATATAATTTTAAATATAATAATAATTTAAAATATAATTTTAATTTTAATTTTAATTTTAACACTACACATTATCTGATTTAAATATTTATTATAAATTAATTTCTATTTACCTTTACTAACCTAGACATAATTTTTTCATGCCATCAAAATTACATAAATATATAAATAAAAATATCTCATTAACATGTGTAAAGACTAAAGTCAAAATTCATTTCATACACAAAAATCCCCATAACCCGCTTGCAATCAAGTGATTATAAGCATTTTTATGTTGCGAAAATATGAATATAGACGACTGTTTAATCAACGCGTTGTTTGTCCTTTGGATTTTCCATCTAGCTCCCCTTTAGCAGTTTGTCCGCTTCAGCGTCATGAGGCTCTATAATCATGGCTGTTTTATATTTTTGTAAATTTGATATAATGTAGGGTTGTTTGTTGATATTTATTAACATAATTATATAAATTAAATAGTTAGTAGATGATTATAAATATCAAAACACTTATATCATGAGAAATATTACATCATTTTAATGTTCATAAACATCAAAACATGTATTTCCTAATACATATCACACTACCAAGTTTAAGAAAATGGTTTCAAATTATTATTAACATTAATTATAAAAGGCATTAATATCAGTTAAATATATATATTTTAAAAACACATGTAACAAGGTTTTTAACCATAGAGATTATTAACTTGTGAATAGGGTTTGTTATAGTAGCATAGGCCTATGATACCATTACTTACTAATACCATATGCCCAAAAAGCCATAACTCATGCTCATATGACATTTTTATTAATTAATCAATCTAATTAAAACAGAAAAAAAAGACATAGCTACTTTCCTAGATAAATATCAACTTCCTATTTGTGACTATTAATAAGAATAATATCTACATCCACTTAGTTTGTGCAGGCATATAAATTAAATGGCTAGATTAAATGCCTAGTAAACCCGGATAGGCTTCAATCCATACTAAACATCAAAACACTCCATTATATATGTAAAGTTTTTGAAATAAAAAAATTCATAAAACGTTTCCCCATTAAACAACCTGCATTTAAAAATGACTCCATCATGCAAGTTTATAACAATTCCTTTCCCCATGAGACATTGTTTTGTTTACTCCATGTCTCCTCTAATGAGAGTATGATGAATGTTGGGTTGAGGAAATGGAGGGAGAACTTGATCAAATAGAAAAGAACCATACATGGGAATTAGTACCAAGATATCATGATAAAAATATTATTGTGATAAAATGGGTATTCATTTAAAACAAATTGAATGAAAATGGAGAGACAATTAGAAACAAAGCAAGACTTGTATGCAAAGGCTATTCTGAACAATAAGGTATAGAATTTGAAGAAACATTTGCACCCGTAGGCAAAATTGAAGCCATAATAATGTTCCGTTCATGTTCAAGCTTTGGCATAACTTTAAAGTATATCATATGGATGTTAAATCCGCATTTCTAAATGGGGACCTAGAAGAAGAAGTTAATATTGAACAAATCAATTGTTTCATTCTAGGCAATGATAAAAATATTGTTTCAAAACATAAGAAGGAACTACATCACCTAAAAAAAGATTCGGGTGCATGGTATTATCGTCTTGACATGTATCTTCAACAACAAGGCTTCACTAAGGGGTATGTAGATAAAAACCTATATGTAAATATGGATAAAGATAAAATTTTGATAATTGTTGTTTATGTAGAGGACATCATAATTGGAAGAAATGAATAATCTATGAATCAAGGATTTGCTTCAGTTATGCAGCAATAATTTGAAATGTCCTTACTTGGTGAACTAACATACTTTCTTGGTCTTCAAGTTCAGCAAGAAAGAATGGTATCTTCCTCTCAAAAACCAAGTAACTCAAGCCGATTTTGAAGAAATATGGAAAGGAGGATTGCAAGCCTGTATTAGCACCAATGGTAGCATGATGTAATCTTATTTCACATGATGGTTCTCCCTAAGTGAACCAACCATAATACATATATATGATTCGGAGCTTGATATACCTTATAGGCACAAGACCAGATGTTATGCATGCAGTTGAGAATGTTGGAACGTTTCAAGTAAATCATAAAGAAAATCATCTCCATGCACTCAAAATAATATTCAAGTATTTACAAGGAACTAAATATTTTGGTCTATGGTATCCAAAATATGCATATTTTTCACTCCATGCTTACACAGACACAGATTGGGAAGGTAATATTAATGATCAAAAGAGTACTAGTGGAGGAGAATTTTATTTGGTACCTTGCTTGTCATCACGATTCAGAAAAAAACAAAGCTCCATTGTTTTATCTATTGTTGAGGAAGAATATGTTGTTGTTGTTGCATCTTGTTGTACTCAAATTCTATGGATGATGCAAACATTGCAAGAAATTCAAATCACTTATCCTCAACCTATACCTATTCTGTGATAATACTAGCGCCATAAGTATTTCTAAAAATATTGACACGCACTCAAAAGCCAAGCATATTCCAATAAGTATCACTTTCTGAGAGAATAGGGTCTTGAACAAAAGTTCAAAATGGAATATGTTCCCTCAAAGGAAGAAGTCGTAGATATATTTAAAAAGTCACTTCCATGTGATTCCTTTGAATATCTTAGATAGAAACTAGGGTGGTCTCTCCCTCATCTCTTTTTTAATTATTTTGACAGATCTTTCATGTTCAGGGGGAGATGATAATGAAGTTTATTATAGTTTACTTTTTGTGTGCGGATCACATGAAGCAAAGTCGCGTATATACGTGAGTTTGGTTCTAGAAAGTATCACATGTTTTTCTATAATTAAGAGACAATGCGGAAGTCCCATGGAGAGGTTTTGGTATATTTAAACCTAACAGCGAATAGTTCGAATAGGTTCACCGGGAGAATTTGTTATAAGTGCATTTTGAGATTATGATTAATTGAGAATTCGATGTTACATGATGATGATTATGATTAGGGGTACTTCTAATGACACATTTGTTGCCGAAGATGACTATATTCTTAAGAAGTTGATTATGTTATGTTGCTTTATGATGAATTAAGTTTCATAATTCCTATTTTTCTTCAGCTTCATATGAAAACATTGTTATAATGATGTCCTTGGTTCTACTATATATTTGTGATGATTCAGGATCCTATATGGCATATGATGGTTGTTGAAGACTCTCATGTTCTTGCTACCCCACTATTGAGGTATGAGCTTATGGAGCACTATACCCTGACCAAAGCTCAAATTGTGGAGAATAACAAAGTGAAGCTATATCTCCATGTAAACAATGGTCTTGTTAAGCCCATTGTCAGGGAGAAGTCATGGCCCACTGTAGATCTATCTCTGCACCTTCCAGGGGTTTTACAGCTTCCCCATGATGTTGAGAAAAATTCATTGAGCCTTGCATTGCATCAGATTATGCGAAGCGAGCTCAATGATCCATTCCTTAACAAGAACAAGATGGCAACTCCTCCTCTTGGTGTCCTAGAAGTCGATTTTTACAAGGACTCGTCTTCAAGGACACGGAAAATTGTTGTGATCAAAGTTCACAGTGGTGGTTGTGACACGCATTCTTGTCTCCTTATAGTGAAGCATTTTGTCAGTGTCCTGAATGCAGTTGTTGAAGGAAGAGATCCAGAGTTTCCCGATGGCCCTGGACGGCATGAACTGCTGGCTTTAATGGAGGATTTGATACCCAAATGCAAAGTAGACAAGGGTTTCTTTACAAAGGGCCTTAATGCTATAGGATATGTTCTGGACTCCAAGAAGTAATCTCTGTTACATTTCAATCCAGAGTTCACACTACAAGGAAAAGACCCTCTAGTGGATGTTTTTGAGGAACCCCTTATAAAAATACCCCAAACATCTGTTTCTAGTGGAGGTTGCTAGAGGAGGTTGGCGGGCGGAGGTTTTTGCGGATGTATTTTGTCCAGTGCTCTTATCATCATAAAATGCACCGGTGCGTTCAACATGAGAAAGCACTGGTGCAGTTAAAAAATTGGTACATTAGACATCATGCATTCCATACACACCCGCCCGGTGCGTTGGATTTCTGTAGAGAAATGGTACTTTACATAACTTGCGCACCAGTGCCTCATAAAAAACGCTCAAAAATTGAAAACTCCTGGATTGCCCTTAAATGCATCAGGTCGCCAACACACTGGGCCACCTTGAAATCCCCACGCACCAACACAGGGTTAGATAAATAAAAAATTACGGCCAAAAAACTAAACAAAACATAGGCACACGGGAACCGTGCGCTCCTAACACACCTGCCCCATGCGTCATATTCCTGTACAAAACTAGTTCCTTACATCTCTACCGCACTCGTGCTTCCAAAAACATGCACAAAAAAAAATACCACCCGATTTGGAATAAATCAAACGCACCGGGGAACCCATACACCCCGCGCCCCCGTAGATGGTTAGATAAAAAAAATTACAGCCAAAAAACCGCACAAAACACTGGCACACCAGAAACCATGCGCTCCGTACACACGCGCCCGATGCATTTAATTAAGGAATAGCACCGGTGCATGTCAAATCGTCAGCACCATTGCCTCATGAAAATCACGCGGAACAGATTCTGCCTGGGACGGAATGACGGAAACGCACCAGGGTCCCCATGAACGCTGTACACCGAAAAAGGGTTAAATAAAAAAAATTGTGGCCAAAAAATGCACAAATAATTGGCTCACTAGACACCATGACCGGTGCGTCATATTAATATAGAGCACCAGTGCGTTACAGATATGCCACCCTGGTGCCTCATAAAAGCACGCGAAAATAGAAACCGCTTTGGGAAGCATACTGCAAACACACCGGTACACCAAAAAAAAACCCTGCGCATCGGAACAGGGTTAAATAAAAAAATATTACGGCCAAAAAACCACATTTTTCACTTTTTTCAGTGCTACAGAGCTCTCAAGGACCGGTGCGAGTTATCCTTGTTTGAGCCGCCCTGACATTTGTGCTCTCATTGCACTTATTGCACACACTGCTGCTATGCATTGCCACCAATCTCTATCTTGAATTTTATAAAATAATGGAAAAAAATTATTTTGAAAATTCTACAGCCAATATGCCTCCTCGACAGGTAAATGTACAGCTATTTTTCTTTTTTTTCCATAATTAAGCCTTTTAGCGGATTATAATTTCAAAAAACCTTAAAATTAACAATAAATAAAAAAATTGTCGTGTGGTGCACTCGAGCCGTTCGGCTCACACCGGTTTGTGGTGCTACATGTAAATTTACAGGCTGCACTGCAACCGGTGCTAATGATATCTGCACCAGTTCCAGGGCGGTACCACAAGGCACACCGTGTTATTTTAAAAAAAATTAAAAATTGCGGTGTGGTCATTTACCAGGCTGCACAATTGACAATGTGTTATTGTGACAACTCGGTGTGTTGACGGAATTATCCACCCCAAGCCACGTAATGTGGTCAGTGCACCACATACTGCAATTCGACATTGTCAATGGTTCAGCCTAGTAAAACAGTGCTAAGAGTATCCGCACTAGTTCCGGTACAGTACCAAAGGCACACCATGTTATTTCAAATTTCTTTATAAAGAGTGGTGCATCTGGTTACCTGGCCACACCGTTGACCTAGTTGAATAGTGGTGATGTGGTGCATTGACTGAAATAATCACCCCGGGATGGCTATTTTTGTCAGCGCATGGCTTACCGTATTTAGCCTGTGTCAACGGCGCAACCTCTTAAAATACTGCACTGACGACTATGTACGGTGGTAGGAGGGTGGTGCGCTGACATATATATATGCCCCAGGGTGTATATTGTAGTCAGCGCACCACTCTCTTGACACCGCACATACAAACCTTACATTCTTTTTGTTTTTGCCCTTTCTTCTCCCTCTTTCTGTGATTTCAGAATTAGGGCTTTTCAATTTAGATTTATAGGGTTTGTATTGTTAAATATAGACCTAAGACATCCAACCAACGGGACGATTAGCATAGTCGGATCCCAATCCATGTGGGCCCTTGCATGAATTAAAAAAAAATAAAAAATATCGGTGCACCTGGCGTAACATAGCGCACTGGTGCTCTGTATTGTATAAGCGCACCGTATAAGTAATGTGATAAAAAGTTTATTGAACAATTTTTTTTTATCTATGCGTCATATGTAAAATATGGCATCGGTTTATGCTACAGAAATTAACACTGGAATATTTTTATTATTTTATCATGGCTAACTAGTGCAGTGATTGACTTGTAATGCACCGGTGCTCCTTGTTGACATAGAGCACCGTTTGGTATATTATACTGTTTTTGTGGTGTATTTTGAAGATAGCCACGCACCAGTGTCAGTGTGTACACCATGAATGGCACACCTGTTTCTTGAGATTTTTTTTTTTACTTGAAAAATTGACAATTTATTTATAAATATATTAATGAATGATATGGTATAGGTTTGAGATTGATAAAGAAATGATTGACAAGAGATCAAGTAACAAAAATACTGATAACACATCAAGAAAAGAGAAAAAGGCAAGTTCTTTGTAAATTTAAAAAAAAAAAAAAATTAATTTTGAACTATATGTAAGTTTAATTAATATGTATTATTTACTGTGTATTATGCAGAGCCACAAAATTATGAAGCTAGATAAGATTATTTCTGATCTAGGACCAGAAAATCATAAAAGCTTGATGAAAAAATTGCAAAAGGATGAATCAGGTGAATGAAAAAATACTATTGATCCAATATGAATTTCTTTTTTTAGTTATCATTAATAATATAATTAAAATTATTAGATAACATGTGTGAAATAGTATATTAATTAATGTCTGTTTAATGTTCTATAGGGACCAACAACTCAGAAAAGGAATTTTCTTCTAAGAAAAGAAAAGAAACAGAACATGCAAATGAAAATGAATTGCTCCTTAGCTCATTTGGAGTGGTGCTGGAGGTTAATGAAAGGGGGAAAAAATTTACAAAATTTTGAGGGATCTAGTGGAATGAATCTATAAATTTTCTTTCCACTTACAATACAAAACCAACCCAATGATTCCAAGAACCAAATTTTATCTAAACTACAGGAAGAGTTTCCAAAGAATTGGTCAATGAGACATGTCAAGCTTTTAATAGTGAAAACATAAAACAACAAAAAAAAATGAATGAAAAAGTAATATTCCTTTAGATGTTTGTCTAGAATTATTTATAAATGTCACTTTTGTTATACCTACTTTTCATATATGAATATAAAAATTAAATAGTTTATTGTCATGTTACATTTTTAGGAAGATTATGAAAATCTCAAAATATGAACAAGCTGGTATCAGAAATATGCCAGTAGGAATGTCCAAGAAGGTGTACAAGGAGATGGTCAAAGAAATGGACAAAATTGAATCGCGGGAGGAGCCGTGTCAACAACAACTTGCTTCAAATGATGTAGTCATTGAATTTTTCGATCATTAGGTAAAATAAATAAACAATTTAGCATTAAATATTAATTTTCAAGTATTTTCTTGCATCAAAGAAAAGAAACTGGAACCCATTCAACACATAAAATAGGACGACAAGGAAGAAAAGGATTTATATCTAAGTTTGTGAGTAATTGTTACTTCCTTATAACAACTTAACTAGATTTCATTTTTATATTTTTTAACTTATTTTACAAAAAACATCATTGAATGTCTTCAAAAAGGAGCTAACGTTCAAAGAAGAACCACCAGAGGAATTGATTGAAATTGGGTTAAATATGGTTTGTGAGTATATGTTGGCATATTAGAACTTAATTGTGGAATTTGTAAGCATCTATCAATCTTGTTTTACTTAGCTCTGTCTATAATTAATACAAAAAAAAATCTTTTATATTAAATATATGATTTATTATGGGGTATAAAACTTGCAGGAAACAAAGTATGGCACTACTCCAATAGATCAAATCTTAAAAGATGGCATGTTACATGGTTTTGAAAGAATGTCTATAGTTTATGAATCAATTGTTGCATTGGTACGTCATTTTGTTTCGATTTACATTGATGTATATTATTTAATATTGCAATTTTCATTATTCTCACCAATGTATATACACTCATTACAATTTATTTTTATGTTTGTAAATGGAAGGTGAATAAGAAGAAAACAATCAACACCATGAACAAAACATTCCTGAAAATAGCCTAAGTCATGGAAGTAGCTCTAGCAGTGACAATAATTCAAGCGAAAAATGATGATCACTATGTTTGGATATCAAAGCAAGGCATTGTATTTTTTGAAAAATGTTTGTGAAATCAAACATTTTCTTTAATGTAATGGACATAGTGTCCCAATTTAAAGATAAAGGGATACCAATAATTGTCCTATTTTGTATGACAAAGAATGTCATATATATATATATATATATATATATATATATATATATATATAATAAAAAATGTTTTAATTTATTCTATTGTGTTCTCTATTGTCACTATTGAATTCTCCATTGTCGTTTTCAAATGCACTAATAAAATTTAATTCATATGAATATTTTATGATGCACAACTTGGAATATCCACAGTCTTCATTTTTACTCTACGTTTCGAGTCGAAATCAAGACTCATATTTAGGACAACCTACTAAGAAGAGAAAAGATCGTGGTGAATAAATAGTTGAAGGAAAGAGATGAAAGGGCCGACCAATTCTTAAATTTTTTTAATTAATTAATTAATTTTTATTTTTTTTAATTAAAAATATTTATATTTATAAAATCTTTTTATAATTATTATTGTATTGAACATTTATTAGTTATTCTACCTTATTGTTATTTCTTCAGATTTTATATTGAAAATTAATTTTAATAAAACTTTTTTTTTTTAATATTACTTGATAGATTTTATTTATTATTATAAATATTATTATTTTATTTGAAATAGATTTTAATATAAAAATATTATTAAATTTATTAATACTAAATAATAGAGGGATTAACAAATAAAGGTGATGTTACCAAAACTAAGGACTGATATTATGGTTATTTTTAATTAATATATATATATATATATATATATATATATATATATATATATATATATATATATATATATATATATATATATATATATATATATATATATATAAGTAAAATGGTAACCTATATCATAAAGGGAGACTATATATATTTCTAAATATTAGTAATAATGAGGAGTTTATTGTTATTAGTATAAGTAGGGGTTATTTATTAAGCAGTGTAGCCTATTTATTGTGATATATTTTTTTATTTTATTAAAAGCAAAGAAAGGTGGTATTTAAGGTGTGATTTAGGTGAGTTTATTGATATTTAAAAGAGGTATAGAGAGGTGGCAGTTAGTGGAAGGAAGGGTGTAAGGACAGAAAGGAATAGGAAGATAAAGGGAAGGGGATGATGCCGAAGGGGGGGAAGTATTATTGTGAATGAGATACGGTAGGAAAATGAGCAAGGTCAATGGTGGGTGGGAGGTTGGATAGGTGTCGACAACCAGTATAGGGGGTAATTTTATTTGCGGGAAAGAACGTGAATCCAATTCCTTCTAAATTATAAGCCTCCATCTTTGTTGAGGTTATGAGGGTATTGTCAAAAATATGAATATTGTTATAAGATATATATGTGTCGACTTTTGATGAATAACAAATCTTAAAAAACCACAAAAATTATGATATGATATAACAAATTAATCCAAACATCACATTCAAATGCGTTAATACAAATTTAATTAATATGAATATTGTTATAAGATGTGTCAACTTTTAATGAATAATGAATTTAAAATAATCACAATAATTGCACTGTCACAAGTCGATGTTTCTAAAAAATACAAAATGAAAACTGGTGCGTGTATTCTTATACCGGTGCGCTTGTATTCTTAAGTGCACCAGTGTGTTTTAATGTCCTATGGTCACCGCAAAAATACCAAAACCGGTTAAAAATATCAAGGCGTTTGTTTGGTATGATGCTCCGATGCGTTTATGTCTATATACGCACCGATGTCATTTTACGACCTAATAGCACCGCACAAATATCGATACCAATTATAAATCTTGGTGCATTTGTGTGATACTATGCATCGGGGGTTTTTGTGTCTATAAGCACTGGTGCATTTGGATGACCTATAGGCACCGTATGAATACTGATACCAATTATAAATCTCGGTGCATTTGAGTGATACTGCGTACCAGGACGTTTATGTGTCTATATGCACCAGTGTTTTTCTATGATGTATTTTCACTGCACGAATGCTGATACCAATTATAAATCTCGGTGCATTTGTGTGAAAGGGAGCACCCGTGCGTTTCTATAAGTCTATCCACCGGCGCGTTGATACGACCTATGGGCACCGCTCAAATCCCAATACCAATTAGAACGACCCCATGCGTTATATCACGAACACTACGCTCGGTGTTGTTTTATACCTTAATGGCCATGCACATTATCCTTCGACTACCATGGGGCTTCGACTACAGGTACGCACCGATGCGTTAAATCCTGATTAGTGCATCGATGAAAAAACAACTATAATAACCTCCGGCTGCCCATTTTTTTTAGTTGTGCTTAATTTAAATTAAATTCTCCACCAAAACTTCTGTAACCATAATCAAATGTGGTAGCATATGTTTTTTTGACAATTTTGGCCAATTTTATAACACTAAAACCCTCCTTTATAACCTCCGCTAAAGGTTCTTTTCCTTGTAGTGTCACCAAAATGTCCATCAAGGCTGGGTTTATGTCTGACGTTCTTACATACAAACTTGGAAGAGAAGGTAATCCATCTGTAACAATTTTCTTGCCTATTGTGTTCATTGTTCCTTTTGATGTTTTGATTTTTTATTGCATTTTTCTCTCTCTCTTTCTTATTTTCTTGATGATGTTATTGTTTTAAAACTTCTCTGAAAATATTTAGCATTTATTCACCATATTTCACCCAAGACTTAACACTTGGTCCCATCCACTAGCCTAGTTGATCAAGCGAACTGGCTTTTGAATCTAGGTTGGGTATAAAACACCCCCACCTTATAGACCCATTGAAGGTTGCATTTATTTTTGACCTAAAGAGCAAGTTAGCTATAAAATTTTCATTCATTTCTCTCATGACACATAAATATAAACTTCTTCTGTATCAATTTAGCTTATGTTTTTTTTAGAAGACAATAGGACATGAGAGAAGGGTTGTTTGAGTGATTCTCCTATAGTGATTCAAAAATTCTTTTGTATGAATTTTATGCAACATAAATGTTTTTTCTAATATGTTCCTTCCCACACTCCACCTCTAGCAATATAGCTAGTGTATCACCTTGTTGAATTTTCTTCTTGATCATGTTATATTTGTAGATCCATTGAAATCATAAACAGATAAACCTTGGTGATTGAAAATTTGTGACCAGCCAATGTAAATCTTCCAAGCCAAATTGAGGATGATAAAGATCTCCCAAACCAAATTGAAAATGATGGTGCTTACTTAAGATCTATTTATTAAGTAGTGGAATGCCTCCATATCCATTTTCAAGATTTGTTTAGGTTTAATTAAGTATGCTTATGGCAAGTTTCCTCTGAGATCCTCTCCCTAGAAATACAAAAAAATGAGGTCTATGGGTTTCCTTAAAGTTTCTATATCAAATTAATGGGAAATCAATGAGATCTAGAAAATGTAAATTGACATTGGTTGGGACCTAAAGAAATTGAGATTGGTCAGGGCTAACTTCTTTTGCACTGGGGTTTACTACATTAGTAAAGAAGCTTTTGAGTGTAACTTATGTGTTATGCCTCTCAATATGATCAGCTCAGTTATTCATGGATTTTGGACCATCAACTTGTCCCCAGAAAATATCTCTTCAGATGAAGGTAACAAAGAAAATGACATATTCAACAGCAACCCTTTTACCATAAAAGGCCCCTGGTAGCTGTGCCTCTCCACATAACATGCTTAACCGTTTAGCAAAACCCACACAAGGATCATATGTAGGATAGGAGTGATGCAACCTGTCCTACAGTAATAAAACTGATCATAAGAGCTATAAAATTGAAGTATAGAAATTATCCTACAAAAATTAGATAGCTTCCCTCCATTTGAAATGAAATTCAATTTACCCACTTCTATGACAAGTGAGATGCCTCTACAAATTCTTTCCTTTTCAATCCTTGGAACAATGGTTCTATAATAGAGATAGATTTTATTTCGGTCATTAAATATACTTTGTTTTCTTTTTTGACTACCATATTAAAAATGTGAAGTATTTTTTTATCCTATGTATGAAGTTTGTTTGCACTTTCTATCCTTGAATTCCTCATATGCATGGACTCAAACATCAAGAACTACCTCTCCATGATAGGGACTGGTGCTTTTTTCTCTATAGGCCAATGAGAGAATACATCACAAGTTGTAGCTCTAGCCTGTGCATACTTAAGAACAGCTGCAAACATCAAATAAATGAAAGAGAAGAAATTGAACCAGTTTTGCTTCACAAGGTAACATGACAACCATGCCATAATTTTCAGCACCTTCAATCCTGTACATCTTATTGTCATAATGTCAATATCCATTGCATGGAATTAAAAAACTTCTGTGTACATGGAAGTGTGATGGACTATAGACCTCACTTTGAGCCTCAACTACCAAAATATGTCTTGGGAAACTACTCAGCAGGGATATTTTAGGGAACTCGAGTGAAGGATGATATATATTTCTGGGATATGGCACGTTTAATTAAAAAAAAAACACAGATTGAAATCAGCAAACACAAGCACTTTTTCGAGCTACCAGAGCTAGCCATGCTAGTTGGACAGGTGATAACTAGGCTTCCTTTACTTTGAAAGTTGACAATGTTGTTTTTCCAAGAGATTTTAAATATTTATTTTTATCACTCTTAATAGATTAGGGGCTAAGAGTGATTTATGCTTTTATTCACTCTTAATATATGTAGTGTCCTATTTTTTTTCCTAGTATATTTTGTCACTCATATTTAGGGTTATTTCTGATGATTTATATATATATGGAATACTGATCACTAGATTGAGGAATAACATTTTATAAATATATGATTGTATTTCCTCTTTATCTTTATGTATGTCATAGTGATCACTATATTGGGTAACAATGTTTTATATCCATGGTTTATGTATGGAAGATTGACTCTTGGTTTGGGAAAAATGTTTTATGTAGTTGTATTTTCCCTTATGTGTGGTATATTTGATTATGTGTTTTATATGATGGTATGCATATGTCTCTCTTTTTGCATCTGACTTGTGTATCAGGTGTATGACATGGATGGAGAACCTGGATTGAGACACATAAACCCATGGATGCTCATGGTTATGTGGAAAAAAAAAGAAAAGAAAAGAAAAAAATTGTTAAATTATGTTTTATGGATGATACATGACTTGCATGATTATATATATGTCTAACATTGTAATGAGCAGGATGTGGTAGGGGACCATATCATCTTCAAGGATAAATGACTGTGGAAGTCATGCACCATTCATGGTAAAATGTGGTTACGTTAATTTCATTTTTAAATTCATATGATTCATTTGATCTATGAGGTTGTGATGTATGTAGGTCTTCAAACAAGGCCTTACCAACGAACCATCAAATGGGTAAAAGCTCACAATCAGTATCATAAGGAGAAACGTGGAGTTTCAAAGCACGGTAGATGAGAAAGCATGGAAATTAGGGCGTGGAGTCCTAAATCCAAGAAATATAAAGACATGGAGTCTTGTATATTTAGGGCGTGGAGTCCTAAATCCAAGAAATATAAAGACGTGGAGTCTTGTATATTTAGGGCGTGGAGTCCTAAATATTTAAAAAGATCAAGTTATGGAATCTTAGATCTTTGGAGTAGATCAGGGCGTGGGGTCCTCAATCTACTAAGGCACGGAGATGCATGAAATAGGGGTGCGGAATCCCTATTCTCAGAAAGAAAAATACCACTCATGGATAAATCTCAATCTGGCAATTTTGGAATGACTTTCTAAAAATAGAAAGTCATGTCTAGCATCTCAAGCATGACTTTCCAAAAATAGTAAATCTCCTTGCATAAATTAGTAATCAAGCTCAGTTGAAGGAAATTAACTTAACTTATCTTTAATCAATCCTAATAGTTCAATATTGAATTAATCCTCAATATTATTAGTATTATCATTATCTTTTATGAGACTATGATATTTTATTTAAAAGGAATTACAAATTAATTTTATCCATTCAATCAATTCACATCTACCTCTTTCATGACTATCATGGCTCTAAGTAACTCTCTCTATTTTAAATATTACATTGCACTCTCTTTTATGCACTCATCTAGGAATGACATATTCCTCTTACACTCATTAATGATATGTCATAAAATATTCCTCTTACACTCATTAATGATATGTCATAAAATATTCCTCTTACACTCATTAAAGATATGTCATAAAATATTCCTCTTACACTCTCTTCAATGCATATGTTACACTCTCCTTAAATAAGGCATGCATACCTCTCCTTAATGGCATAAGTTACACTCCTCTAAGTGGAATACAATGCATGCATATTACTCCTCCTTTATGACAAGAATTGGTTTCTCCTCCTATATATGAGTCTCATGTATTCTCACTTGGGCGGAGGATAATGCCAAGAGTGGAAGAGACTTGAGGAAGGTTGTGAGAGATATGGAGAGTATCCAATTTCTTCCAAAGAAAATCTTGATTCCTTACTAATCTACTAAGTGTCTATTGAGGTTGAACATGAGTGGTATTTAGAGGAAGTGAAAACTACCTTCCTGAGTTGCCTTGCATCTCTCTCTCTCTACTGTTGTATTGTGATACTAGTTGTGAGCTTTTGCAGCTCGGGGGTTCCAAGGGGAGAAGTTCTTCTTGGATATGGTTGGGAGGAAAACCGGGTGGTTCATGATGATTTTGTAAGGGTATTGGCATTGGAGCATGCTCTTCTTGGAGCTGGAGCATATATCCAGCCTCTTCGAGTGTACAAATTCACTATCAGGTATGTGGGTCAAATTATATTATGCATTTTTTTTTAGTTTATAAGCTTTTGCTTGTTTGGGTTGTTTTCTGAAACTTACATGTATATGAAGTGTTGCACCAAATGTGAGGAAATTTAGTAACGATTGTTGAAGTATTTTCTTGTATAATGTTGAGTCGATTGAAAGAAAGTCATAATGGATGAATCCAGTTGGCTGTTATGAATTGGATAAAAATGTTTTAATGACTTAATTTCTATTCTCCTCCTCTTTCTACAGCTCTAGATAATTTTTTCATACCATGTGTTTGACAGAAGTCATAAAAGAGATTTTAGGATTCTTGGGTAGTTGTTGTTTTCAAGAATCGCATTTCTGGGCCTCCCTGTTGCGATTCAGCTCCACTTCAGGGGGTATCCGTACCAATAGGCCATTTCACCCCAAGTTTGATTCCAAAAATCAAGGTTTCGGACATCGATTCTCAAATCTGCTCTGTTTTGCAGATTTGCTGTTGCATGTAGAAACGCCTATTTTGTTTTGCTGTTTGGTTTTTTTTTTTATATTGGAACTGCCTGATAATTTATAGTGATGAATCTGATATAGGCTAACCACTTGGAAATTGTTTTTAAAAGTATAATTGGTCAATAATTTAAAAATTGAAATAACCTTATGGCAACTTGTTTTATGACTGCCAACTATTTGTCAAAAGTCCTCAATGGCTGTACCTTAAAACATTGTGAGCTATGTTTGAAATTTTTAAATATTTATATTCATTGATGTAGATTCAACAATGAATATGGCTGATAGCCTATTAATATCTTAAGTTCAATCATTGATACAACTTACAAAAAAAGAATTCATCTAACTTTGGATTCATGTTAGCTAATTATTGTGAAAACACCTTAAAGAGATAATGGTTGTAAGTGTTTGACAAAATGCCTCAATGGCTGTACATTTCATACTTGTAAATTAGTTTTCATAATGTTCAATGACTGCATCTAATTACGTTTATAAACCGTCCATAAAACAAAAGGCTTAAGCTAATTTAAGGTTTGCAATCAAGGTATTTCTAGTATAATAACTCATTGAGTTAAAGGGTCTTGCTGAGAATTCAAAATTGCAGTAAGTAATTTGTTGAAATATCAGCTCACATATGAATTCCTAATTATGGGATGCCAACTCTATATAATTTAAATTATCCTTTTAAGAAAATAATTCATAAGCATGTTATTAGTCACACTTGAACACATTTAATTACAATAGAATTAACAATTAGCTTATTGTAAATTGTGGTTCATAAAGATTGACATTTATTCATCCCACTAAATCATTTATATTTTAAGGGTGATTTTAGTCTTGAGAAGCAAGTATTATGGTTGTATTTTTTTTGGATCTTGATAAACCTTGACCTTTGTAGCTTTGAAGATAAGTTGGAAGAATTTAGGGTGTAGTGTAAAGGACACCAATAACTTCTTTATATAAAAATAAATAAATAAATAATAAATAAATAAATAAAATAATAATAAAAAAAAATATCGCATTTTGATTTAATATAATATTTCTCTATAATAATTATGGTAGGTAAGGTGGGACCTTACAATATATCAGGGGCTAAGAGGGATTTATGAGGGATTTATGGTTTTGTCACTCTTAATAGATCAGGGGATAAGAGGGATTTATGCTAGTCAATATTTTGGATTGAGTCATACTGGTGAATGAATGTGAATGCAGTTTATGCTAGTCAATATTTTGGATTGTGATACTGGTGAATGAATGTGAATGCAGTTGATCAAACATCCTAGTCTAGCTCCAAGCTCTTCTAAGAGATCTGGGTTGTTTACAATGTTCTTTGGAGAGTCAACAAATACACAGTGGAAGAATCTAGAATCTCTGAATGTGGATGGTAGCTTAGGGCCTCTGGAAAGTATGCATGTAGTGGGTCCTTGCTTTTGTGCATGTGAGTCAATGATTGAAGGGCCAGATGGGCTAGAGCTATGCATCTCCTTTACATTCGCTACCCATGTGTACAGCAGAGATCAAACACAATCTTTTTACACTTCTATTATTTAATTGATGGCCTTGGATTCTTCAAAAACTTGTTGAAATATCTGTGACTCTGCCTAAAATCAGAAATTTAATGACATGGGTACCTTACTCAAGACCCCTCTATGATCAAGGGGATATTTCTATAGGTTAATGGTTTTGAGTTCCAGTTTTATCGGAATTATCAGAAATGGTTTCATTGGATCACGTTCATGTCAATTCTAAGTATACAGTCTGCCCATCGCTTAAGTATGTTGCCCATCTTATGTCGTGTTTCTGCGTCTCCGATCATTGGTGATTGAGAGTATATATACAAATAAATGTTTTTTTGGTATAGTTGAGGACAATTAAGCCTTTTATTTGTTTTGGCGTGAATACTTTAGAACCTCCACAACATTCCTCACAGATATTACTTGTTAAGAAACAAAAATAGCGAAGAGTAAGGAAAAGAAAATATAAATGAAACATCTTAAGTATTTATCCATTTTATGTGTTTTGAATGCCATAAAACATGCATATAAATCGTTTTGATGGGATAATCTAAAAAAAAAGGCATTTTCATGTAGTAAAATAAATTAAATTACTGAAAAATGTTGATAGTTTTGGAATATTGAGAAAGTTGCGGTAACAGAGTGTGTAAGAATTTAAAGTTTGGAAGTTAATTACATTCAATAAAATGTAGGTAAACACATTTTTTTTTTTGACAAAAGCTGTTGCTAGTTTGTATTCCAAAAAAAGAAGAGAGCAAAAGCTCCAAAATTACATGAAAATCTGGTTGATGTGCAGTGAAGAGAGCAACTACAACTATGCATTACATGTCCTTTGATTTTAGTATTTGAGAGGAGCGAAAATACTGAAAAGTTATAGATACAGAAAAACTGTGAAAGAAGTAATACATATTTAAAAGTCATGCTAAAAAGAGAGAGGTAGATTAGTCAATATTTATGTTGCTAATTTGGCGCGCAGTAGAGTTCTCCAAATTTTCTTCATTCCCCGCGTTCCTTATTTTGTTGGAACTAGTACTAGGGGCAGCGCATTTTCTATCATGTATTTTAGGATTTGAATCCAATCTTCATCGTGAGGGAATTTGTTCGAAAGATTGTCAAGCTGAGCTTGAAGAGAAGAAACCCTTCAGAGAAAGAAGTTAACATCAACCTGGTGCCTATCCTCAAGGGCTTTAACATCATTTTTTAGCTTTGCATCGAGAGTCTTCTGATGTGCACGAATTTGTTCGAGCTCTGCCTGGAAATCCGCACAGTGAAAAAAGTATTCACTTCGAGCCATGTTGATTGAAGAGTGTCATGGCCAAAGAAGTCGAAGGCGAAGCAGGAAGACTGCACCAGCCTGCAATAAACAACAAAGGCTCTGAGATGCACAACTATACTGAGGAGCAGAGATCATAATTGGTGCAGATTTCCATGAAGAAGAGGCTAAGTAAGCAAAGAAATATAGAGAATGAGGCATAATGCAGAGGATAGTGGAATAAATAGAATCGCACAGATGAGGAGGCACCTTGCTGTGTGATGTCCAAGGTGAAGGAGTCACGGGAATGGAGAGATAAGGAGTACAATTGACACAAGCGGAGTCAGAAATGCCAGGGTTGGAGATCGAATAATATCTTCTTGTAGCGAAATTCATGATCAAGGCAGGAGGGTTTGATGCATAGATTCACATTAATTATTATTATTATTATTAATATTATTCTTTTGGGTAAAATGCAAGTAATTTAATAAATTTAATCACAATTTTTTATTAAATAATAAAGTTAAAAATGATTTTAATTAAACTTTATTCGGAGAATTTAAGTTTATGCATTTCCATTAAGTTTAATGAGAATGAAAAATATATTTTTTATTAAATTTTGAACATAAATATGTAATAAAAAAAATATTAAATTTTAAACATATATTTAATATTAATAAAACAACTTTAAAAATAAGCATGTTTTCTAATATAAATTTTAATGAAAAGAAATATTTTTTTTATTAAATTTTAAACATACAAATATGATAATTCTTTTCTATTAAATTTCAAACATATATATGATAATTCTTTTTAATTAAATTTTAAACATATATTTGATATTAATAATAAAAAATTTAAAAAATGATTTTTTTTCTAATATAAACATGTCTTAGATATCATTTTTGGGATTCAACTGCGTTAAGTAAGTCATTCATGTATAACCATTTCCATGAGAGGCAGTCGTAGCTAACTAATTTCTCATGACTTTTGAATAGTCCACTTAGCACTCACTGCATTGGGTGATGCTCATAGGGGTGAAGAAGTGGGATTGAAACTAGTGAAATGAATCACATAGCATCAATCATCACTTCACGTGTTTCTTGATTTTCCCAGTTCTTTAATTCCTTCGGTGTCCCTTTGCACCTTTAGGAGCAATTGCTATAAATATATTTTCCCTGAAAAACACCATAAAGATCAAAGAAATCTAATAATTAGATTATGAGTTAATTTGATTGTTATATATATATATATATATATATATATATATATATATATATATTGTGCACTATTTTGTATGTTACTTTACATATTCATACATATATTTTTTAATTTTCAAACGTGTAATTATGGATTGTTTTAACTCTTGTTCTAGTGTAACATTGTTGGTGGGTATTTATTAGCACTTTTGTTTCTCTGTTAATTTTCAAAAGTGAAAAGTGTAAATATCTATTGTTTTATACTTTTGTAAATTTGTTGTAATGTAGGGTTGTCTGTTGATATTTACTAACATAGTTATATAAATTAAATGGTTAGTATATATTCATAAATATCAAAACACCTATATCATGATAAATCTTACGTCATTTAAATGCTCATAAAAATCAAAACATGTATCCCATAATACATATCACATTACCAAGTTTAAGAAAATGGTTTCAAATTATTATTATCATTAATTAAAAAAAAAATTAATATGAGTTAAATATATATATATATATATATATATATATATATTTTAAAAACACATGTAACAAGGTTTTTAACTATGGAGATTATTAAGTTGTGAATAGGTTTTGTTATACTAGCATAGGCCTATGATACCATTACTTACTAATACCACATGCCCAAAAAACCATAACTCATGTCCATATGACATTTTTATTAATTAATCAATCTAATTAAAAGGGAAAAAAAGACATAACTACTTTCCTAGATAAATATCAACTTCATATTTGTGACTATTAATAAGAATAATATCTACATCCACTTAGTTAGTGGAGGCATATAAATTAAATGGCTAGATTAAATGCCTAGTAAACTCGGATAGGCTTCAATCCATACTAAACATCAAAACACTCCATGATATAGGTCAAGTTTTGAAAATAAAAAAAATCATAAAATTTTACTATATTGTAACTATATTTCAAATTTTTATTTATTATCATTATTAATTATGTTGTAGGGCATTCCTTTGGGAAGAACTCTCCAATTTACCACTCTGCACTATCAGATCCATTATTAGACGATTAGACAATCATTTTTCACTGGATTGATTGCTTATGGTCGACCAAATTATTTGTTATTGTTAACTTTAAAAGAGCTAACAAAACCTTAGCAGCTCCCACAATCAGCATAATTATTATTGTCAACCTTAACATAGCCTACAATGGTCAGTTAGAGAAACAAACCATGCATTTGAATAAGTTGGCGATGAATCAAAATACGAGTGAGTAGTGGAAGGATGAACTGGGGTGCTACCAATGGCTTAGGGTTCCCCTTTTTCTTATGGGAAGCCAAAGTTATCTTTTTTAGATTTTATGGAGCCTACAACACTCAGTAAGAGAAATAGCCCCTGCATCCACATGGCCATTTTCTCTGTTGGTTATTAATTATGGTCATGTGGCCTCCTAGGATTATCTTCTATTGTAATTTAAATACCTTCATTTATTTCTTTATTTCCTCCTCTTTCATGTGTTTATCGATTGGAAAATTTCATTCTTTTTTTTGTGCTCCCACCCATTTCTATTATTAGGTAAGAATTTTACAAAAATTCTATATTGTATTGTTGCTTTTTAAAAGCTAGGTTCCATTTCTTTGTGAAAGTATGTGTGTTGAATCTAACTAGAAAAATTATTGTCTGAGGTGTTTACTAGGAGAAGGTCCCCACATCGAGTCAAATTTATAGTTGCTCATGATTTACAGTTGACCCACTTTGTGACATAGTCGGTGCAGACCAATATGTGTGATATTTGCTATGATGAAGGATTAATTGGCCCTACAAAATCTAGGGCCCATTTCTCATATGGCAGTTTCACTATTTGAGGCTGTAGTGAAATCTCATATGATTTAGAGGATAGCCCATCCTTTGGCATCTTTCACATCCCTTCACAAACTTCTTGGCATCCTAGAATATAGTTGGCCAATAGTACCATGTTGAGAGTACTTTATATCCCATCCTCTTTTTAGTGAAGTGCCCTCCACAGGGTTCCTCATGACAAGATTTCAAGATATCAAAAACCTCATCTTCTCTAACACAACGCCTAATTTGAAAGTCTGGTCTGGTGTGATAGAGATTGTCCTCTATCCCAGAGTAAGTAGCACTGTGTTTTATGATCTTCCTCTTTTCTTTGGAAGATAAATGGCGTGGGAATTTTCCTGCAGTAAGATAATTGGCTATATATGCATACCATGGTGAGTGAGTAGATATGGAAAAACGATATTCGTTTGGAAAAGAATCCTCAGTAGGAGTGAAGTTATCACATATAGTTAATCTAGAAAGAAAATCAGCAACCACATGATCTTTTTCAGGTTTATTTAAAATAGTGATATCGAATTCCTGTAACATCAATAACCATCATGTAACTCTACCATTGGTAATAGGTTTATTCATTAAAAATTGAATTGCAGCATGGTTAGTGTGTACAAATACCTGATACACGGTGATGTAGTGCCAAAATTTGTTGATAGAATGCACTAATGCTAGGAATTCTTTCTCAGTCATTGTATACTTGAGTTCAGCTACAGTTAAATTCTTATTGATGCATTAAATCACATAAAGTTTATTTTCCTCTAGTTTCCCTAAAATAACACCCACATCTATGTCATATGCATCCATAGCGATATGGAATGGTAGTCTCTAGTTTGGTCATCGCAAAACAGATGTTGTTGTTACAAAGTTGTTCAAATTCAAAAAGGATTTCTCACACTTCCCTGTCCACACAAATTCCCGCCGTGTCGCCACTATCGAGAATACAAAAGTAACAACACCATTTATCTTAATATTCTTGTCTCCCTTGGCTGATCCTTCCTGATGGGATGAACTAGCCTCAGAATATGCAGGGGATTGACAAATAAATTAAGGAGCGGGCTGTTTCATGACTATTTATTTCACTTCACGACCCACATCCGAATGATTATCAACTAAATGTTGTTCCTCAAGTCCCTGATGCTCCCCACTAGTCTCCCCTTGTCCATCTATTTTCAAATATTGATCAATGGCTTTCCACTGTTGTTTCAGATCTGGAGTCTTGATATCAGGAGTGGATATGGTGTTTGAAGGGTGATGAGCTTGGTACTCTAGGATTGATAAATAACTTCATGATCATGGTTTTCTTAAGTGTTCTTATGAAAGTGCATTCGATAAAAATGTCATTGGATCAGAATTTATTATTTTCTTATTGTATGTATATGAATTAATATTTATGGGCACCTCAATATCACTTGTTAAGGAGTTTAGAGAAGAAATGAAACTTGAATTTGAGATGTCTAATTTGGGAGAAATGCAATATTTTACGGGCATGAAAATTAGAAAAACAGCTGAAGGTATAACCATTTTCCATACCAAATATGTTGAAGATATATTGAGGAGGTTTAACATGCAAAATTGTAAAGCTGTGAGCACTCCTCTTGTTATTGGGAGAAAACTGATGAAAGAAGATGCATCTTCTCTCTGTAATGCCACTCTTTATAGATCCATGGTGGGCAGCTTAATGTATGTGACAAGTACTAGACCAGAAATTATGTTTATTGTAAGTCTACTTGCTAGGTTCATGAATCAACCTCATGAGTCTCATTGGAAAGAAGCTAAAAGAATACTCAGATATGTAAGTGGTATGCGATTTTTTGGATTGTTTTATAATGATATTAATGATTTCAATGGTGTAGCATACACGAATGCAGATTAGGTAGGTAGCTTCGATGACCACAAAAGTACTTCAGGATATGATTTTCTTTTTGGAGGAAATATTATTTCCTCGAGCAGCAAAAATAAACCCACATCTGCTCTTTCCATAGCCAAAGCGGAGTACATTGCAACATCATCTAGAAGCACTCAAGTCATGTGGATGGAAATATCGTTAGAAGAATTGAGCATGGAAATTCATAAACCTCTTAAAGTTTGTTGCGATAATAAAAGCACAATCTCTATGACAAAGAATCCAGTTTTCCATAGAAGGAGAAAACACATTAACATTCGACATCACTTTGTTGGAGAGCTTGTCCAACAAGAATGTATCTCTTTTAAATTTTCTAAATCTAAAGATCAACTTGCAGACATTTTTATGAAGGCTCTTCCAAAGGATTGATTGGATAAAGTCATATCAAAATTAGGAATCCTCAAACTTGACATCAAGGGGAAGATTGAAAAATGTGATGTCTGAGTTTTCGGCATTTATCTTAGATTTTCTAGCTGTGTCACCGTAGCTGCCATGTGTTGATCAATCAATACCATGTTTCCTTCCCTATCTTCTGCATTAGTGTTTCAGTTTTTTATTTAAAAGTTAGGATTATTTCTATGAAACAGAGTTTTGTTTTTTGTATGTTGAGTTAGAGAAAGACTCTTTGTTGAATGTTAAAGAGATCCTTCTTTGGCATGTTTCAGAACATAGGATGCTTCTATTTCCCTCTTTGATTTATAGTGTCTAACAGAGGTACTCTATATCTCTTTTCTTTTCAGAAATAAAGCATAAGATAGTAGTATTCAAAAACAGAGTATTTTTTTCTGACTGAGATTTATTATTGTAGTTTTTTTTATTGATATTAAGTTTTCTGTGTATTTTGTTAATTTTATTAAGTGTTTAATCAGGGTTTGAATTTTTTGGGTGTGACTCTTATGAGCACATAATTCCTTTTATTCATATCCTTCATTGGAATCATCATCCTTCTCGAGTGAGTTTTGAACCCATATTTTTGTAATGATACAAGATTGGACTTACTTGCTTTCACCAAAGGACATTTACAACCTAGATTTTTGTATTCACGCAAATACAACTACCTAAACCACAAAGCTTTCAGCTTCCTACAAGCGCGACCACGTATGCCACAAATCTTTGAGCTTCGTAAACATATTATAAAAAACATTTATTCAATTCATTCAATTGGTATAATTCTTCATATATGTATTAATTAAATGGAAAAAATAGTAATGCCAGAAATGTACTAAATGGAAAAGATTGGTATCAAAGACCTTTCAATATCAAGTAATAACATATAAATTGAGGAGTTGTACAATATAAATTACCTACCATTTTTATGTTCTTTAGCCAAATTATAGATATTTCAATTTTATTATTTTGTATATTGTTATTAGTCAATTAGAAAATTTGACGAATAATTTTTGAATAAAAAATTTCAATAATTATAAATATAAATTTTCATATATATATAATAAAAATCTTAGTGATAGATTTTCAAACATTGTAATGATAGATTCTTTGAATTGATACTTTTTGTATACCAAAGACATTTACAAAATTCACACACCAACAAAATTGCTAAACACAAAAAATTCATAAATACATCATTTTTGGCGTGTGTTACTACCCTTGTTTGTAACTGTCTTTCGACTTTTAACGTAGTTTTGAGCGTATGAAATTTATATCACATCAGTTTATTGATGACTTCACTTGCTTTAATAGTTAAATTTTTCAATCAAGACGGCTGACTTGACTTGTTGGAGCGGTTTACACGTAAAGAGATATCAAGTCGGAGGGGCATGCTATTGGTGAACTTTAAATTATCTGATTTAAATATTTATTATAAATTAATTTCTATTTACAATTACTAACCTAGACATAATTTTTTCATGCCATCTAAATTATATAAATATAAAAATAAAAATATCTCATTAAAATGTGTAAAGACTAAAGTCAATATTCATTTCATACACAAAAATCCCCATAACTCGCTTGCAATCAAGTGATTATAAGCATTTTTATGATGCGAAAATATGAATATAGATGATTGTTTAATCAACACGTTCTTGCCATTAGCAGTTTTTCCGCTTCAGCGTCATGAGGGTCTATAATCATGGCTGCTAAATCACAATGTGTAACCACACATAGTAAATAATATTCAATTATTTATTAAATTTCAGAGCACTCTCACCATGAGATGATTTTATTTTTTATCCCATGAAAAATTCTATCTTTTATTATTTTTACACTAGAGGTGTTCTCTTTATGAGATTGGCTGGGAAAACACTGTTCACCCCAGCCAATCTCTATGCTCCACCTCTACTCCAGATTCTCCCTTCTATCCCGTCAAAATTTAACACTTGGAAAATCCTAGAACATCGCAAAGAATCGTCGTACGAATTGTCTACATAAAAACACCACCGAAAAAATCAGTTGCTGGAAAGTGTCGGGAAAACACAGGGAAAATAGTTCCAGCAAACACAGGGTAGCCTTCCACGATAATGCCTTTGGTTGTGGGTCATTGTGCCAAGGAGCATCCGTCTACATTTTCTCCTCCACCAACTCAATGAAATATTTTCATATCCCAAGCACAAGTACAGAATAACTCCCATGAATTCCAATCCTGTGTCCAACCTTCCAGAGAGCAGATAGTATTCAATTAGTATGCCAAAATCGATCTAATCAAATTAGCAGATTAATGCAAAGAACAACTCATGGATTTCTTTCCAAATAAAAAATATTTGACAGAGTTGAGAAGGCCATTGTGTGAAGGTTGTTTTACTTCAAGAATTAAATTTGTATTCAGATAAATATTCCTCTACACAGTGACCAAGAAAAATTGGAAATTATTCAAAATTCGTTGGAGCGATCTATGCTATTCAATTTCATATCAAAGGACCATTACAATATTCTATTGAATTTGAGATCAACAGCCCAATACAATAATCTATTTAATGGTAGCAGGGTACTTGGCTTTCATGGTAATTTTCAGCAAGGAGATTGTTTAGTGGTATTTTGTGAATTGGGTTTGAAATTTATCATAATTTGCTGGTATTTTGTGAATTGATTTCAAAGTTATTATAAGTTACAAGAATTTTTTTAATTGTATTTTAGAGTTATTGGGTATTTATGGATCCAAAACAATAGGAACCATCAGAGCTTGTAGTGATGTGCAGGCCAATGGGTCAATATGAAAATAACTAGGTGATGATAACTGACCAGGGAATGAGAATTACTTCTTCAGTAATCACCATGAGATGAGATGTTGAAGAACAACATATAACCACGGCTGCTCGCGAGCTTATGGAGCACTATACCCTGACCAGATCTCAAATTGTGGAGAATAACAAAGGGAAGCTATATCTCTAGGTAAACAATGGTCCTGTAAAGCCCATTGTCAGGGAGAATTCATGGCTCGCTGTATATCTATCTCTGGAATTTCCAAGGGTTTTACAGCTTCCCCATGATGATGAGAAACATTCACTGAGCCTTGCATTGCATCAGATTATGCAAAGCGAGCTCAATGATCCATTCCTTAATGAGAACAAGATGGCACCTCCTCCTCTTGGTGTCCTAGAAGTTAATTTTTACAAGGACTCATCTTCAAGGCCATGGAAAATTGTTGTGATCAGAGTTCAGAGTGGTGCTAGTGACATGCATTATCCTCTCCTTATAGCGAAGATTTTTTTCAGTGTCCTGAATGCAGTTGCTGAAGGAGGAGAGCCAAAGTTTCTTGATGTCCCTGGAAGGCATGAACTATTGGCTTCAATGTAGCATTTCATACCCAAAGGCAAAGAAGACAAGGGTTTCTTTACAAAGGGCTTTGATACTATAAGATATGTTCTGGACTCCAAGAAGTACTCTTTGTTACCTTTCAATCTAGATTTCACACTATAAGGAAAAGACCCTCTAGCGGATGTTTTTGAGGAACCCCTTATAAAAACACCCTAGACATCTATTTCTAGTGGAGGTTCCTAGAGGAGGTTGGCGAGCGAAGGTTTTTGCAGATGTATTTCGTCTGGTGCTCTTATCACCGTAAAACGCACTGGTGTGTTCAACACGAGAAAGCACCAGTGCAGTTAAACAATTGGCACACCGACCACCATGTGCTCCATACACACCTACCAAGTGCGTTGTATTTTTGTAGAGCATTGGTACTTTACATAACTTGCACACCAGCGCCTCATAAAAAATGCGTGAAAATTGAAACTCCCTTGATTGCCCTTAAATGCACCGGGTCGCCAACACACTAGGCCACCCTGAAATCCCTGTGCACTGGCATAGGGTTAAATAAATAAAAAATCACGGCCAAAAAACCACACAAAACATAGGCACACTGGGAACCGTGCACTCCTAACACACCTACCCAGTGCGTCATATTCCTGTACAACACCGGTTCCTTACATCTCTACCGCATCGGTGCTTCTGAAAACATGCACGAAAATGGATACCACATAGTGTGGAATAAATCAAATGCACTGGGGCACCCATAAACCCTATGCACCGGTAGATGGTTAAATAAAAAAAATTACGGCCAAAAAACTACACAAAACATTGGCACACTAAAAACCGTGCACTCCATACACACACACCCGGTGCCTTTAATTAAGGAACAACACTGATGCATGTCAACTCGTTAGCACCTTTGCCTCATAAAAAGTGCATGAAATAGATTCCGCCCAGGGTGGAATGATGGAAATGCATTGGGGCCTCCATAAATGCCGTGCACCAGAAAAGGCTCAAATAAAAAAACATTTGCGGCCAAAAAACCGCACAAATCATTGGCTCACCGGACACCATGTCTGGTGTGTCATATTACTATAGAGCACCAGTTTGTTACAGATATGATACCCTAGTGCCTCATAAAATCACACGAAAATAGAAACCGCGTGAGGCAGCATACTGCAAACGCATCGATACACCAGTAAAACCCCGGGCACTAGAACAGGGTTAAATAAAAAGAAAATTACGGCCAAAAAATCACATTTTTCACTTTTGTGAGTTCTACAGAGCTATCAAGCACTGGTGCAAGTTATCCTTGTTTGAGCTGCCCTAACATTTGTGCTTCCATTACACTTATTCCATGAACTGCTGTTGTGCATTGCCACCAATCTCTAGCTTGAATTTTATAAAACAGTGGACAATTTTTTTTTTGGAAATTCTACAACCAATATGCCTCCTCGATGGGTAAATGTATATGTATTTTTCTTGCTTTTCCATAATTAAACGTTTTAGTAGATTAGAATTTCAAAAAACATTAAAATTAACAATAAAAAAAAAAAATGTCGCACGGTGTGCTCAAGTCATTCGGCTCACACCGATTTGCGGTGTTGCCTATAAATTTATAGGCCGCACCACAACCAATGCTAAAGGTATCCACACTAGTTCCAGCGCGGTACCATGAGGCGCACCATGTTATTTTAAAAAATTTTAAACACTGTGGTGCAGTCATTTACCAGGGCACACCGTTGACAATGTGGTATCGCGACAACTCGATGCATTGACAAAATTATCCACCCTAGGGCACGTAATGTGGTAAACGCGCCACATACCGCAATTCAACATTGTCAAAGATTCAGCCCGGTAAACTGGTGCTAAGGGTATCCACACCAGTTCCGGGACAACACCAAAGGCGCACAGTGTTATTTTAAATTTTTTTATAAAGAGTGGTGCGGTCGGTTACCTGGCTGCACCGTTGACCTAGTTGAATAGCGGTGATGCGGTGCTTTGACCGAAATAACCGCCCCAAGACAACTATTTTTGTCATCACAAGGCTTACCGTATTTGGCATGCGTCAACGGTGTGGCCTTTTAAAATACCACACCAATGACTATGTATCGTGGTGGAAGGGTGGTGCGGTGACATAGATATACACGTCGGGGTGCATATTGTAGTCAATGCACTGCCCTCCTGACATTTTATATATTGAACGGTGTGATAAAAACATTTTCTATAGTACCACCCTCAGTGCGCTGAATATCATTAGATGCACTGTATCCGGTGCGCTTTGTTGAAAGACGCACCAGGACCGGTGCGTGACTGTGTTTTTTGCACAGGGACTTTTGTTTTATTTATTTTTCAAAAAATATTTATATACGTATATTTCTAAATGCATGTTTCATTTTATAAAAAAATTGTGTTTAATATGTCAATCATTCAGAGATGTGAAAGGAGAGAAGAGGGGCAACAACAACAACAATAGATGGAACAGTATAACATGTTTTGCCTGTGGGAGGCAAGAGAGAGGGAGAGAGATGCGTACCCTTGCCCTATTACAGCAGCGATGCAGGGGCTCCTAAGGCACGTGGGCCTCCTCAAGTTCTATGAGGAGGCTACTTCCCTAAATTCCCATAATTTATTTTTTAGACATCTTATCTGAAGGTGGAATGCCCAGCGACAAGATTTCTGGGTTGGTATCAACCAATGGTACACATCCACTGATGAGGATGTATATTTTATTACAGGGATATTGAGGAGAGGGGTTGATTTTCCCTTGTTCCCCAAGGTTCCAGCTGGCTATGTGGCAGGGAGTCAGTTAGTTTACTCCCAGAGATACATTGGAGCACATTTAGTATCTCTTGCAGATTTTCAGGTTGCTGGAGGGCAATTACGTATTGGTGCATTTGGTCGTGAGGAGGTCTAGTATCTCTCACTTATCACCTCGACTATTCCGCACATCACTAGTGATGGACAATGCATTAGTTTCTCGCTTTTATATTATGTTGATTCTTTACTATAGCAGCCACGACTTGTTAGGTGGTCTGCCAATTTTTTGCGACAGTTCTGTACAGGATTAGATATATTTCATGCTCATACACAAGGGAGGGTCAACTTCCCTTTTGCTTCAGATCCTTTTTGTTTCTTTTTTTAGAGGTTTCAAGAGACAAGACCTAGTTTTCTTCGGCAGCCTTGTAAGCCAGTTACTGAGGCACGTATGCACATGTCGGGGCAGATGATGCTAAGAGGGAGGAGACTCTTTCTCCAATGAGGATATCAGACGATGCACTGGAGTTGCTAGCCAGTGTTGATCAGCATCCCTTCATTATAGTCCCTTGTCCTTACGTGGGGTTGGATTGGTGAGGGTGTGCCAACATCCTCTTCACAACTCATGAGCCACCATATCATAGAGGTAATATTATTGTTTTATTTAAATTTATTCTAACATGTTCTTTAACTTGTTTTTATTAAATTGTGTAATGAAATTGTCTAATTATTGTTGTGTACTTGTATATATTTTTTATACATTGGTTCTTTTGGTGGCGAGGAGATGCCGCCACCACCACCTGATCCAAGTGTGGATCCTGATGACGATGAGGGCATACTAGATGCCGAGGATCATTAGGAGGCCAGTGCAGATGAGAGACTTGCTCCTGCTGGTGCACCGGTGCACAGTTGACTTGGTGATGCTAGATATAGGATGGAGTTGTGTGACCAACTCATTACATTGGTTGTTGAGGTGGGCATCAGGCCTGCTCATTACAGAGACATAGAGGCCGATGATAGGATATTATGGATGTGGAGAGGCATGTCGCGTGACATGTACAACCTGATGTGGCATGTCATAGGAGTTACGACAGCTTTTACATGATTGACGAGGATTGTTACACGTTACAATCGATCCGCGGCATGTGATGGACATTCTGTGAGGCACAGCGTACCGTCATCTCGTGATCGTTTACCTTGAGCCACACTAGATGAGTAGGGGCCTCCACAAGCATCTAGCAGGAATCGTGTTGTACTACCACCAACTGATCCAGGACATTTATATTACAATTGTATATTTTTAACATTAGTCAGTGATATATATATATATATATATATATATATATATATGTTCCATGTATTTTATTTTCATGTTGCAGTTGTACTTAATTTACATGGTGGTCATCATGATGTGTATGTTGTTAGGTTATGTTAGATATGTTCATTTAATGTGCATCTTGCAGATAGATGTGTATGTGATAGCATGAGTTATTTGACATGAGATGTATATTTGATGTTTGTGTTGTGATGATGTTAATATATAATGTTAATTGTGTTTTGTTAGATGATCATGATCACGATGATGTAGTTAGCGATTTTGCATAATGTGTTTTTTAGTCAAATTTGATGTTTTTACCATGGTTTTTTTGTAATTTTTTAATTTGTAAAATTGTAATTGTAATTGTAATTGTGATTGTAATTCTCATTCTAATTGTAATTCTAATTGTATATAAAATATTTGTAAAATTTTAATTGTATTAATCTGAAAATAATTTATTAAAATTTTTAAATTTGTAAATTTGTAAATTTTAAATAATTGTAAAATAATAAATCTAGAATAATATGATTTATTGTAACATAATAAAGTTTAGAAAATAATGCAAATAAATTCATGTACTTTAGAATTATCATTATCTTATTATGACCTTAGATACAAAAAAAGGAATTAATTTATACAATATGCCATTGTTTTTGAGATCAACATAATTGCAAATTGTCAAGTGAATTATTATTAACATTAAGACAATGCAAATTACCAATTAATTCAGAATACATCTTATATTAATATTTCGAAAAACCCATCTTAAAAAGTATAAATATTGATGAAATAACACATGTACCATATCACTCTCAGTTCTCATGATCACCCTCATTATCTTCTACCTCGCATCACATGATAACACTATTGCTCTAAAAAAGAATGGCTACTCACGAGCTTATGGAGCACTATACCTTGACTAGAGCTCAAATTATGGAGAATAACAAAGGGAAAATATATATCCAGGTAAACAATGGTCCTGTTAAGCCCATTGTTAGGGAGAACTCATGGTCGGCTGTAGATCTATCTATGGAGCTTCCAGGGGTCTTACAGCTTCCCCATGATGATGAGAAACATTCACTGAGCCTTGCATTGCATCAGATTATGCGAAGTGAGCTCAATGATCCATTCCTTAATGAGAACAAGATGGAACCTCCTCCTTTTGGTGTCCTAGAAGTTAATTTTTACAAGGACTCATCTTCAGGGCCATAGACAATTGTTGTGATCAGAGTTCACAGTGGTGCTTGTGACATGCATTCTTGTCTCCTTATAGTGAAACATTTTGTCAGTGCCATGAATGCAGTTGTTGAGGGAAGACAGCCAGAGTCTCCTAATGGCCCTAGAAGGCATGAAGTGTTGGCTTCAATGGAGGATTTGATACCCAAAGGCAAAGCATAAAAGGGTTTATTTACAAAGGGCCTTTATGCTATAGGATATGCTCTAGACTCCAAGAAGTACTCTCTGTTACCTTTCAATCCATAGTTCACACTAAAATGAAAAGGCCCTCTAGCAGATTTTTTTTTTTAGGAACCCCTTATAAAAATACTCCAGACATCTGTTTCTAGCGGAGGTTCCTAGAGGAGGCTGGGGGGTGGAGGGTTTTGCGGATGTATTTCGTCTCTTTCTCTTATCATTGTAAAATGCACCGGTGCGTTCAACATGAGAAAGCATCGGTGCAGTTAATAAATTGGCAAACCGGACACCATGCACTCCGTACACACCTGCCCGGTGCATTGTATTTCTGTAGAGCACCGATACTTTACATAACTTGTGCATCGACACCTCATAAAAAACACATGAACCGAGTTGCCAACGCACCAGGCCACCCTGAAATCCCCACACAGCAGCACAGGGTTAAATAAATAAAAAATTACGACCATAAACCACACAAAACATAGGCACACCGGGAATCATGTGCTCCTAACACACTCGCCCGGTGCATCATGTTTCTGTACACCACCGGTTCCTTACATCTCTACTGCACCGATGATTCCAAAAACGTGTGCGAAAATAGATACCCCCCGGTGTGGAATAAATCAAACGCACTGGGGCCCCCATAAACCCCGTGCACCGATAGATGGTTACAAAAAAATTACAGCCAAAAAACTGCACAAAACATTGGGACATCAGAAACCGTGTGCTCTGTACACACCCACCCGTTGCCTTTAATTAAGGAACAACACTAGTGTGTGTCAACTCGTCAGCACCGTTGCCTCATAAAAAGTGCACGGAACAGATTCCGCCAAAGGAAAAATGACGAAAACGCACCGCGGTCCCCATAAACGTCATGCACTAGAAAAGGGTTAAATTAAAAAAAAAAAATGAGGCCAAGAAACCACACAAATCATTGGCTCACTGGACACTGTGCCCAGTGCATCATATTACTATAGAGCACCAATGAATTACAGATACGTCACCTTGGTGCCTCATAAAAACGCGCGAAAACAGAAATCGCTCAGGGGGATGTTAGGGTCCCGTGATTTGGCCGATTGGCTAGCCAAATGACGATGTAACATCAAACCAAGCTTTGGAGCCCAAGGACCTAGCCTTCCTGGACTCAGAGAGGGCTCTCTCTATAAGTGCAAAAGATGTCGGTGTGTTTACTTGCGATGTTCTGATATTAGGCTAGTTATGAAGTGTGTTTTTGGTTTTTTTTAGTTTTTAAGTTTGTGAGGGATGAAACTGATCAAATACATAAACTGGATAACAAGATGTAGATAAATTGGGCTATGGGGTCAAACAGGTCAAGGAAGCTTATGAGGTGATGATGTAAAGCTGCTGTAGGGCCGATTTGATTCACGATAGAAGGGATCTCTGGGAAAAATGGATTAAATGAACAATAAGTTGGTGAAAGACAAGGGATTTCAAGTGCAAACTAGTTAATAGCAGACATAAACATGTAATAGCAAGCCATTGATCATGCTAGGAATAACTATAAGCTAATCAATACATAGAAATCAAACATTCCAGCCATACATAGAGGTATAAGACCCTCTAACTTCGGGAAATGGCTATCATACTTTGGGGAAAACACATGAGACAAACTAACAACTCATAAACTATGCCAGAATGCCTAAACATAGTCTCTAAGTCATTGGGCACTTGGACAAATAAGTTTTCATAGTTTTAGGCAAAGGGCTAGATCGGGACTAGGCCTCCTTGGTTCAACAAAATGATCAACAAATCAGTCAAAGAGAAAGTTTTATGGATAGAACTATGGGCAGCTGATAGGTAGGTAGGGCAAACCATACATCCTACTCAACATACATGGAACTGATGAATAAAACTTAGCAACAATACCTTAGATTACTAAAGAGCAGCTAAGAATTCTTTAGCATAACTAAGGGAGAAGAAAACATCAAGCTATGAAGATTCGGGGATTTTGAGGTGCCTCCATGGGCATGTCTCAAAATCAATCTTTACTGATCTATAGCAGCAAGAAAAATGAATTATGAGTGAAAACTAGAAGACAAAACACATTAAGAAGCACTATACCATTCTACCATGTCAAGGAATCCATCAACAATCCTTCATCATTCCTCCAAAGCATCCAAGAGGCAGTCCAAAAATCATAACTCAAGTGTATTCTTCAAAGCTCATATGACCAATGTATTAATTCTTCTCTCAAGTTCAGCCTCTGATTTACAATGGGAACCATGGAATAAATAGGCTTGAGGGAGGAAAACCTCATGGAGCAACTAGCTATCCCATTGGCCAAGTCAAAATATCTAAACTTGTCCTTGAGGCTTTGCAAAGCCCAAAGCACAAAATATCCCATAAAATATCTAAAAAACTGCTAAAAACGGAAATTATATTGACTTTACATGATTTCCCAATGATAAAAATAGCTTAACGCACATTTGGGAAAATCAGATTTTTGGAGTTCAAAAATTACAAAAATACTTCATATTTATGCCTGAAAAAGGTCCCTTGACTTGCTGAAGGCAAATGGCAGCCTTCCCGGTGTCGAAATGAGGCTCATGATGGCTCGTTGGAAATCTCTCTGTGTCTGCTTTCCAACGCAAGTGGAATCACCTCAATCTGATCTCTGAAAGTCCCTCAAAACTGTACCTGTGTGCAAAAACCCAGAAAATAGCAGGCTGCTGATATGGCGGGCAGAATGTGCAAAATGAGGCTGTTTTTTGCCAATTTGAGGGGGCGAATGATCTTCAAATGCCCTGAAAATCGCTGGAGACTTGCTCATGGAATTATGGCATCCATTGGTATCATCCTCCTATCTTGAAAACTCATCAAACTGAAATGGCGAATTTATGAGTTTTTGGCGAAAAACCCAAAAATGCCAAAAAACAAAAAGTTTCCGAAACAAGCCCAAAATTGGCATGCATGACCCTCAAGGGTCCATAGAAACATGCTCCGAAGCTGAAGCCAAAATATCAAGGGTTGATATGCTTTTTGCTTCTTTCCGTGCTAGGCGCCTCTCCTTCAACTTCTTCAATTTTTCTTGTGCTACCTTCAATTTTCGCCTCGCAAATTGATTTAGCTTTTGAAAGTGAAGAGTACTCTTTCTCTGTAGCTCAAGATCCCTATTTTACTTCTCAAGCTTTAATTCCAAATGCTGGTTGGCTCTCTCAAGCCATGCTTCCTTGTTTTCCTCAATTTCCTGCTCAAAGAGGGCAGTGAGAGGAAAGGCTTCGAATTGAGCTTGTTCTTCTGCTCTCTGTTTCTCCAAGGCTCTTCTAAGCCCGATGGTTCTAGGCCTCTTCCGCCTAGGCTGGTCTTCTTCTTCTTCATCATCAAACTCGCCAATGAGCTCTTCAATTCTTACTTGCGCCTTTTCTGCCTCCTTTTTATACTTGATCGCCCTTGCCTCATGAATGGCTGCATGATACTTCATTTGTTTGTTTTCAACCTCCAAGAAATGGTTGAAATTCCTCGCCCTTTGAAGGTCTTCTTGTAACACTTCAATTTGCCCTTCTTTGTGAATGAGGAGGTTTTCAAGGATGCGGGCCTTGTTATCACTGTCATTGGTTGGGATAGGGATGACAGCTGATTTACCTCCATGCTTGGTACTTTCTCCAATTTTACTTTTGCCTTTGAATGCCAATCTAGCGCTTTTTCTCCTTGGCAAGCTAGAAGCTGTCTTTTTGGGCAATTTCCTCTTTTTAGGAACAGTTTTGGTCACTGTCAAGGAGGCAGCTTCAGCTTGCTGTCCTTCCTCAACATCCTGTCCAGCTTGTGGCTCAAAAGGCGCTTCAATTGTTTGCTCAACCCGTTGTTCTTCAATTTCTGTCTGCTGCTGTTCCTCTTCCGGTACTTGCTGCTGTTCATCAACCTGTAGCTGCTGCTGATCTTCAAACTCTGGCTGCTGCTGCTCACTAATCTCCAACTGCTGCTGTCCCTCAAAATCTGGCTGCTGCTGCTCACTGCTCTCCAACTGCTGCTGTCCCTCAAAATCTGGCTGCTGCTGCTCACTGCCTTCTTTTTCTCCCTGTGGTTCACTACCCTCTCCTTCTCCCTGTTCACTTGGCTTCCCAATGGTCATCTTGAGTTTTTTAGGTGTAGGCCTACTAGACAAAGGCACTGGGCGATGAACCGGCTGAGTAGGAGACACATGAACAGGAGGGACAGTGGCGAAATCTGCATGGCTAATGAATGAGTCCCATGAAACCCCTTTCTTCTCCAGCTGGTGTAAAAAGATAATCTTGATCAAGGAATGATGAAAGAGAGAAGGGATTTGCTGAGGTGGAGCCTTCTTTTGGACAGTAGCTGCCATTTTCTCTATGCTTTTGGACAAAAAGTATGGAAGGTTTAATTTCCTGCTTCTGGTAAAATGCATCAACAAGCGAACATGATAGGCAAAAATTTGGCTAAACCTCCCTTCACAAGTGAAATATCTCATTATGGCTTTCATCAGCGGAGCATAACTGTCAAGAAGATAGGAGAAGGGGAAAATGGCAGTGATGGTTTTCCTATGTTCAGGTTTGATGAAAGGTTTATAATCCTCTAGATCAAGATGAGCTTGTTTAAACCACTTTTCACCATGATACGGGATCTTGGTAGCCTTGGATACATACCTTGGGGAGATTTTGAAGTCAAGACCTGCTAACTGGAAGTGTTTGTCCTTGAATCTCAAAGCGCACAAATGTGTAAGTGGCGAAAAACTCTTGACTTCTTCTATCCTCTGACAGAAATCAAGACAGCCTACTTCATGGAAATTGAAAAGCACTGATGGGTGAGCATTGATTTCTTCTATGGAGATAGGCTCATATCTCTTATGTGGTCCGCCTTTGTGATCTCGTTTTGGAGGCTTTCTGACTTGAAACAAGCTTTGGAAGAGGCAAACTGCCTTCAATGTATGAAAAATGCTCTGCTGGATTGAAACTGGCCACTACACTGTTTGGATAGTTTAGACAATGTGGTTTTGAATAAAATGTAACAATGCTTCCTTGAATAAGCCACCTATACACTTCTTAAAAACAGTCCTTCAACTCTGGATACACTTCAGCTATGTAACCTTTTTAACAATGGTACCATGTGTAAAAGATGAGATAACTGCTTTGTAGATTCCCTGTGCACAGTTTTGAACAATCACCCCTCTTGTGATTTGGTTAGGCCAACCTATACTGGTATTTGTGTTTTTCAAAACAAAACTCAAATATTAAAACCCTGCTCTTTAGGTCATTCACCTTAAAAATACCTCTGTCAACAGATTTCTACAAAGATAACATATAGTGGAAAAGAAAGGAGACTTTTTTGGTTAGGTGAAGTATCAGCTCACTGTGTTTAGGAAAACACCTTTCACTTGTGAAATTTGAGAAATCAACCACCACCTTTGTTCCTTTGGCTTCAATGTTGAATTTGATCATCAACAACCTGCCTTCTAGAAAATGGCTCTATTCACCTTCAGAAAATCCCTGTTAACAAATCTTCAACATGATACAATATGGTTTTTGTAAAGGCAGACCCAAGTTAGATGTAAAATCAATGCACAGTGGTTTAAGAAATACACTCTCTGCTTGTGAGTTTAAAAAGTCCACCAACACCTCTATACCCCTGCCTCCAATGTTTAACTTCTCATCAACAAACTCTGCCTTTTTAATGTGCTGTTACCTTGGGAAACTCTCTGTCAACAAATCTTCAGAATGATACAATACAGTGCAAGGAAGAAGCAGACCTAGCTTGGGTGTAAAATCAGTGCACAGTGGTTTAGAAAACACACTCTTTGCTTGTGAGTTTAAGAGATACACCAACACATCTATACCTCTGTTTCCAATATGAACTTCAAATACTAACAACTCTGCTCTTTAGAAAATGGCCCCTTTCACTTGTGAAGTTTTGAGAAATCCATCACCACTTTGGTACCTCTGCCTTCAATGTCAAAATTTAACCATATAAATACGTCATATGCTACATTCACTGAAACTCTTTACAAGGAGTTTCACGATGAGAGAATAAATTGAACTGAAAATAATCTACATTTATTATTAACGATATCAACGGAAAATGTTAACAAGTTCTCTATTTTAAGATGCACAGTATCAACCTTAACACAAAAACACTGTTCAGGAGACTTTAAAACTATATAAATACATTTCATATAGAGATATGTGTCCCCATGTTGATATCAATAGCTTTCCCCACCTTATAAGAAAATACACAATACAAGATTTGAGTGACGAATTGTTTTTAGAGAATTCTAGCTCTTGGACGAAGTTTATGAGTTTTCTTTTTCAAACAACAAGAATGTCAAAACTCCCTTGCTGAGTGCACTTCACTGTTTTGACAATGTGGCAAGGTCTGGAGGACTGTGAAGACAGTTTTCTCCTTTAAGACCAAACCCTGTCTTTTCATAACAAAGCTTTCTTCTAATCAAAGCACAAATCTTTACAAGACAACTTCAAAACCCCGTATCTCTATATGTGCTCTTTGAATGACAAATTCGGCCTTTATCATATTGCAATAGTTCAGTTCACTGTGTAGAAAGGCTGCTTTTGTTTTTAACAATAATGGCAAGGTCCGGGGTTTTAAACCTTATTGTCCTTTATCAAAACCTTGAAAATTTGATGGGGGAGCATATAAAATACCTCTAACTTTGATGAACATCCGCTTTTGAAAGCTGAAACAATGCTGGGGACTCTGGACAGCTACGCGGCAACCTTTGAAGAAAACCCGTCACGCAGCAAGTGCTTGTCGGGTCGGCCTGTCGTGTGGTCGGGCGGCCTTGTACAGGCACGTCGCGCCAACGTACAGGCACGTCGCGCCGACAAAGAGCCATGTGCAAAATTCCGCCCAGGCACGTCGCGCCAAAAGCCAGGCACGTCGCGCTGCCTCTGCACAGTGTATACTTGTGAATTTTCGACCGGATTTTCTCGCCTTGGTGCTAGAGAGGCGCGGGCTCTTCTTCAGTTTTTTGAAAATGAAAACTTTACACCATACTTACCTTTTGATGCTATGTCACCATAACTCTCCAACGATCATTTAACCTTTCGGAATTAACATTGATCTTTAACTCTGTTTGTTTTTTTAAAACAGTGGGTTTGTTATTTGAATATATATACCCACACATTGATTTTCATCCCGAGTTTTTAAACCTTGGCAAACATTCAACAAGCTTCATTACCTCTGCCATTGTTTTTAACAATGTTGGGGCTATTTCTGATGTAAGGAAAACCACCTTACCTCTGTAAAGATGATGCTAAAAAAAACTGTTATGTTCCTGAAAGACAGGGCTTGCCTTGTTAATGTATTTGACTGGTGCCTTGGTCTTTTGTAAGGGAGACATTCCAAAACCTCAACTCTGTCCCAGGAGATTGCATGTGCCCTTCCAATCTTGTTTAATCATCTCTGCTCTTAGGTGACTTATAAGTTTTTTCCTTGGACCGTAGTGCCTTCTTTAGGTTGCACTCTTTCACAATATACTTCACTGTTTACTTAAAAGGATCTCCTTCAGACTTCTGGGCAAGGGATAGTGGAGTACTGTTTTAACCATTTCCTTTAAATAAACTGCTCCTTGTGGTGTAAATGCATGCATATGTTCAACATTTTCTCCTTTCCACTACAGGTACTGTCTGACAGATAGATTTTTGAAGAGGGAAAACAGTACCTTTGCCTTATAAACAGTAACACTTACCTGTGCAATGACTTTTATTCAATTTCTTTGTATCCTTCCATTGTATTTTATATCAATCAATTTCAGCAACTTGCAATGGCTTTGGCCATCTGCTCATACATGGAGGAGGCTCTTCTACGCTTACGTGGGTGTCCGAAGGCTTTTTAACAACTCTGTTTGACACAGCCTTTTTTTTGAATGTGATGGTAAGTGAACTACTTGAATAACATCAATATAAGCATCTCTTTTTGCAAACATCACTGTATTTCAGAAGAAACCCCAATCACAGTGACACTGTTCTAACGGTGACTGAGATATTTATCATTTGGCTTGTTTATCTCATGACTTGTTACTTGACAAAAACTCTTTGTGACTATGAAGGTCAGTGCTTTTTGAAAAACCAAGGGCTTTCTTTCTGCCTGTGTAATGGCATTGGTTAACAGCATCTATTCCATTTGATCTTGGACAAAACAGGCTACTTAAGAGTGGAATGTTTACTGATGACATGCTTTCTAAAGCTTCAACAATTCACATGATATGTAAGTTTGAAGTGAGCTCCTTTATCAGACCAAACTACCCTTTCCTTTGAGCTTAGCATATTTCCACTATATTCCTGTTATGATCATTAGTCATATTCATGAAACCTGGAGTCCCTGTTTCATTTGTTTCAGTTCAAGTCAAACCTGGATCTTTGCCATCATCTAAGTCAATATTTGCCCGCGCCCTCTGCTTATGGATGAAGGAGGCGCCCCAACCCTCTTCTTGTAAATGAAGGAGGTTAGACGCAAAGAAAATTTTCGGGACTGTTTGAGACGATTGGTGACCTTTTCTTACGTAAATTTTCATGAATAATTTGTAAAAGTCCGGAATGGTTGCTTTTACCCATTTTGCGAGACATATCTAAGACTCAAGTTACATAGAAGCCATTTGTTCTCTAGCCCAACAAACTCAAACATTTGTACTCCATGAGATAAATATATTTCTGTCAGAACCATAAACCTTTGTAACCTAATAGTGACTTGAGATTGGGCTTTATGCAGTGCTGAGACCTAGGGAATATGAGTGGCGCGACTTAAGGCTGCTTGTCAATTTCATTTGCAAAGTAAAGGATCAGTCATGGTAGACCTGTAGCAGATGGAGGCTTCTTGGCTTTTTGATGATTTCCAAAGGTGAAATGTCCTAAAACGCCACTTCCTAACATAGGGGAGACTATTGAAACAGATGCGGATTTGCCTTTTAAGGCTGATGGGCAGACCAATAAGGCTGAAGCTAGATAGGATTGTGATATGAGGTTTTTGATGTTGCCAGGGGTGGACTGAATAGGTAGAAAAGCGAAAAAAGTTTTGGGAGGGTTTTCTGGATGACATATTGACATAAGGAAATCAGTTTCTAGAAAAATCAGCTGAAGATATAGTCATCACTAACATGTAAAAAATACTGATGGCTAACAGTGGCTCCATTTGGGGAGGGCAGCTCCTCGTCAGGAGGTGTCCAGAATTCAGATTTTTGGCTTATGAAGACCGGTGCCTTATCCATTGGCGCAAAATTTACCCTTCTCTTGATGTTATTTCTGAAAAGTGACAGCATGGTTAACATCAATGATACTTCTACCTACCCCACTATCTTTCCTAACATTCTTTCTTCTCTTTGGCGCATTTGAACTAGCAGCCTTTTGACAATGCATATTTTTTTTCTTTTTGCAAAATGAACCTATCTAGTTCTACTCTTATATCTGCTGGGAGTTCAGATTAAGCTGATGAACTCCTTCATTTCTCTACCAAAAACTAGATCGACTGTCAAGATTAAGCAGTTTGACAGGATTTCATTCTCTAATCTACAACATGAAATTCAAAAAATGATCAAATCAGGATTAGGCAGTCTGATTTGTCATGCATTTGTGGCATAAAAGACAAGCTGCACACAAATGTTATTCTGCAACAAAGGAAACTAGACAAGCGGGGCTAAGATGTACAATGTGTTTTCCATCCCTCGCTTCTCTCTTTGGTTCTGTTTTAGGCATGTGGAACCAGAATCTCTCCCTAATCTAAGCTCTGTGATAAGTCAATCTTACACAATGTTGACTATCTTGACACTCACTAACTTATCAGCAAATAAATTTAAACATGCTCAGCTATGATTAGGCTAGATAGCTGAACAAGACATTGAAGCACTAGTAGCGGCATTTAGACTTGCTCGCTTTCCGAAAGACTACTTTTTGGAACATGGGGCCTTTGTTCTATCTTCACTTGCCCTCTTTTATGCTTTTTACTGTTTTTGACTTTTCTATTTTTTCAATATTTCAAACAATGGTATGTACAATGACTGAAAGTGTCTCAAACTCAAAAATGGAGTTCTTGACAAAAATAGTGTTTTAATGTCCTGCCATTCACAGGACCCCCAAAAATTTCAGTCCCATCAGGTTCTTGTAAGAAGAAAGCATTGTTTCCACTAACTGAGGTGATGATGTAAGGCCCTTTCCATAAATTTTCAAACTTGCCATGTTTACCTTTATCTTCTCTTCTAGAATCCCATTTTAAAACTTTATCTCCAATCTGAAAATCATTTTCCTTAGTTCTTCTGTCAAAAATCTGTTTTATTTTGTCTTGTGCTAACTGAGCCCTTTGGTAAACTTCTTCTCTGGTTTGTTCTCAATGGATAGTCTGATTTACTCTCCTTTGTATGTCATTTTCTTCTATTTGGACTTCTTGTAGTAGTTTCATTACTGGAACTCCTAGAGAGGTTGGGAAAATGGCGTCAACACCATAAACTAGCTGGTAAGGGGACATACCTATGGACTTCTTGGTAGTTAATCTATCAGCCCATAAGGCGTGCACTAGTTTCCCATGCCATGCCCTTTGATTTTGTTCCAGAAGTTTTTTGATAATGTTGACTAGGCTTTTGTTAGAAGACTCGGCTAAGCCATTACCTTGAGGGTAATAGGCTGTGGAATGCCCTAATGAAATATGATACTTGTGACAGAAGTCTATCATTTTCTTGGAAGAGAAGGCAGCGGCGTTATCTGTAATGATTTTCCTGGGACAGCCAAATCTGGATAGGATATTGGTTTCTAGGAACGTGATGGTGACTGAATCGGTGGCGTTCCGAGATGGTATGGCTTCTATCCATTTGGTAAAGTAATCAGTGGCTGTGAGGATCCATTTATGTTGAGCAGAGGAGGAGGGGTGAATTTCCCCAATGAAGTCTAGACCCCATTGTTGGAAGGGTCCTTCAACTATGATGGGATGTAAGGGCAAAGGTAGAAGCTTTTTCTTGCCATCAAAAATTTGACATTTATGGCAGGTCATGACCAGTTTGTGAGTATCAAGGAACAAGGTGGGCCAATAATAACCGGCTCTAAGGATTTTGTTTGCAGTAGTTTTCCAGTAGAGATGACCTCCACATTCCCCTTCATGCATTTCCCGCATGGATTTCTCTGCATCAGACTCGAGCAAACATTTAAGTAGCATACCAGTAGGATTCTTCCAATACAGAGAACCATCTATAATGCAAAACTTTAAAGATTTTTGTTTGAGGAATCTTGCTTTTGTTTTTGATAAAGACGGAGGAACATTCATATAAGTTAATACATAGAGAATGTCTGCATACCAAGGTGAATCCAAAAATGTTTGATCGATAGGGGGAAGTGTGCACTCTTCTTGTTCTTCTAAGGCATCGACAAAATTTATATCTAAAGCTTGGAGGTTGGTTTCGGCCATTAATCTCGCGAGTCCTTGTCCTTTAACTAGTTTAGTAGGCCTGATTTCTAAATCATACTCTAGGATGATAGCAATCCACTTTCCCCTTTTACCATCGGGATCTTGGTTGAGAATGTCCTTGACGACAGTATTAGGGACGAAAGCTATGACATGAGAATGTAAGATGTAGACTCGGAAATCTTTTAGTGCCTTTACCAATGCGAATGCCTGTTTTTCCATGATGTTATATTTCAAGGGAGCATCCCTCAGGGATTTGCTAAAAAAGGCAATGGGTTGCTCCTGCCCAGCTGCATTTTTCTGCAACAATACTGCAGCTATTGTATGTTCTGAGGTAAATGAGAAAATGTAAAAATCTTTGGTGAAGTCAGGGCTTATCAATACTGGTGTTTCAGTTAGAGCCCTTTTAATTAGTTCAAAAGATCTTTTGGCTTCTATAGTCCATTTAACCCCGACCTCCTTTCTTAACATATTTGTGATCTCTTTCAGGAGCTCGGCCAGGTTTGGGATGAATCTCCTCAAGAAATTTATCTTGCCGATAAAGGACTGTAATTCCTTTATGTTTCTGGGGTGACTTATCTATAAAATACCTTCGATTCTCTGGGGGTCTATTTTAATTCCTTCTTCCGAAATAATGTGACCTAGGATTTTTCCTTCTTCTAGACCGAAAAGTGTTTTCTTGGGGTTTAGGGACAAACCATACTTCCTGCATTTGTTGAAGACCTTTCTTAAGTGTGCTAGGTGTTCTTCATCTGATTTAGAATATACTGTTATATCGTCGAGATATATGACTATGAAAATACCTATGTCTTCTGAGAAAGATATGTCCATGGCTCTTTGAAATGTGGCGCCAGCATTCATTAGTCCGAAAGGCATTCTAACGTACATAAAAGTGCCCCAGGGGGTGGTGAAAGTTGTTTTATGCTGATCGGTAGGATAAACCAATACTTGGTTATAACCAGAAAAACCATCAAGCAATGAGATTCTTTTAGCGCCTACTACCTTCTGAAGTATGTGGTCCATTTTGGGTAGAGGGTAGTTATCTTTCAGACATGCCCTATTCAAGTTTCAGAAATCGATGCAGAGTTTGATTTCACCAGTATTTTTCCTAACTGATACTAAATTTGAGACCCATTCAGAATATCGGAGAGATACTATTATCCCGGCATCATACATCTTTTTAATTTCCTTTTCAACCAATGGGAGTAATACCGGGTTTATCCTTCTTAACTTCTGTTTAAAAGGCTTTTGGTTTTCTTTAAGGGGAATTTTATGTTGGATGATGCTGGTATCATATGATTTCAAATCTTGGTACCCCCATGCAAACACATCTTTAAATTCTTTGAATAGATTTATGTACCTATGTTTTATGTTAGGTGGGAGGGTGTTGGATAGTTTAATGTTTTTCGGCTCTTCTGGGATTCCTATGTTGTATTCCTCTATGTCATCTTCTGTAGATTCCATTTTAGGCTTTTTGGCCACATCATTAAAGTCAAAAAATTCTTCTAAAGGTGCGAGCCCTCTGGGTATGGTGTCATTTTCACAATGTAAGACTTCAAGTTCTCTTTGGTCAATGTCTTCTTCTATCTCCCTGTCACATGGATGGTCTACCAGGTTTAGATTGGTCCATAAAGGTGGATTTAGCTCTTGGTCTTGACCTAGGTTGGGTTCCCTCTCTTCATCTTCTGAGTCTGTTTTGATTATCTCAAACTCATTTCTAGATTGGAGGAAATCATCAATTTGATCATCATCTTGGAATACTTGCCAATGGTCAAGATTATCTGGTATAGTAGGGCGGTGTTTCACTTGGATGTCATATTGCTCACTCATACATGGTATTTGGCTAGTGCTTGCAGCAAAGGCGAGCTCATTTGCCAGACTGTTTTGAATCCTAGGGATATAGGTGAGCTCATATTTTTCAAAAGTTTTAAGGATATCCAAAGCTGCATTCCTATATTATCTCAGTCTTGGGTTCTTTGCTGAATATTCACCTTTGATTTGCCTGATTACAAGCTCTGAGTCTCCTTGGGCTGTTATTTTATTGGCGCCTAAATCTCTAAGCATGTGTAGACCAATGAGAAGGGCTTCATATTCCGCAATGTTATTTGTACATTGGAATTCTAATCTAAAAGAATGACCTTCTTTAGTATTATGTATCCAGATGCCTGCTCCTGAACCTGTCTTGCCACAAGAACCATCAAAGCTTATACTCCAAAGAGTTTCCTTTTCATAAATGGTACTAAGCTGCTTCTCAGGTTTCTTGGGATTTTGGTCATTGATTTCTTCATTCAGTAATGGCTTGGACATGTCTTCATTTTCTTTTATCTGCTTATTTACATCATTTTCATTGTATAAGATAAAAGAATCTAGATTGGAATGAATGGAATAGATGGGGGTATTGTTTGGCTTATCTCTATTGCTAACCATGTATTTCATGCGAGCCTCTCGGTATAACCTCCTAGTTTGGTTGAAAATAGGGATAGTAGCGAATGACATATCCATTTGAAGGCTACCTTGTATTTTGGCAGCCCATGCTCTTGATAGTAGCATTCCATACTTGGGGGTGATATCGGCCACTACTACATCCATGACTAAATTTTTGGCCGGTAGTTGTGTTAGGGCGAAGTCCAGATTTTTTATCAGACCTAAAAATTTGACCTGACTTGAGTCGAAAGAATACAGGTTTTTGTAAGGTTGGGTCACTTCCAGTCCTAGGTTTTCCATGACTGCTTTAGGCATGAGGTTATGGGAGGCACCAGAATCTAACATGGCATTATGTAATATTTTGTCCCGGATGTTTAAGCTTATGTAGAAAGGAGAAATAGATCCTTCTTGATATTCACCTTCTACCTTAGGGCCAAATAAAAGCTCAGGTTTGTCCTCAGTTAGATTCAAGGTATCAGCCTTGTTCTCTAGGTCAAATACTTTGAAGATTTGAGATCTATACCTATCTATAGTTACTACCTCTGTAAGGGGTATGGTAATTTTTACTTTGGAAATTTCCCCTTCGAAGCTAAAAGGAATAGGTAGTTTGGGCAGATTTGTTTCAGCTTTCTCAGACATAACCCTTTCTATGTTCTTAATTTGCTGACTTTGGCTTGGGACTTCTTTTGATATAGTCAACTTTGGGGTTTCTGTAGAGGTACTAGGAATATCTGAGCTAATACTTGTCTGAATGGCCTTACCTTTGTTTTGATCAGTCTTTCGGGCACTAATCTTGCTATTATCCATGGTATCATTTAGGATTTTATCAGAGATTTTGGTATGGCCAGGGCTATTATTTTTGGAATGGTTTTGATTTTTTCTGCTCCTAAGATTATACTGCCGGTGAGATTCTATTATGGCATTTTTAAAGTCTAAGGCAGGATCGTCGAGATCTTCATAGTTGGTCTCATCCTGATTAGGAGAACATAGCTCTTGTTCTTCTGCAGTGAGGTATACCTCGCTTTCATTATCAGACCCTACGAGATTTAGATGACTTTCATCAAGAGGTTCTGTATCTCTATCATCTTCTTCCACATAGTTTTCATTGAATGGTGGTCTAATCTGTTGGTCATTTTCCCTTGGTCTGTTTTGGGGTTGTTCCCTCCTAAAGTTTTGGTTTCGGTTTCTGATTGGAGGGTTTGGCTGGTTTTCCTTAACAGGAGCTTTTTCATTTATCTTTTCCCACATTTTAGCCATGGATTTGACTAGGTCATCTATTCTAGGATCTAGGGAAGGTGATGAAGTGGAGACCTCATCTCTATGTGTGACCTTTCTCTCTGATCTAGTTCTGGCTCTTTTTTCAGCTAAGTTGGCATCACTTTATCGCTATTTGTTGCATTCCTCCCAAGGTAAGAGGGATCATGTCTCTCGGGATAGTATGTCCATATGCCGGATCAAAACCCTCGAAGTGCACGAAAGCTATGCAAGTGAGGAGTTTAAGAAATGAGGTGAGAGGAGTTATATACCTTTGACCCAGACCTAGTCGATAGCTTGGACACTTTCCCCATTTTTTTACGAATTTTCGTTGTTGTATTCGACGAGTTTGAATGAGGTTTCTTCGGATCCACGGTTGCGAAAACCCGGTGTAGTTCTGGGATATCATGGATACTGTTTGGAGCTAAGCTTTTGAACCATGCTTTGGGTTCACCACCAAGGCTTTGGGCAAATATTCTCATTCTGACAGTCTCGTCTTGTACCTCTAGGTATTCATAAGCATCAGTCATTCTACTTATATGCTGTTGAGGTGTGGTGGTGTCTTCTCCGGTAAAGTGTGGGATTTTGTCTTGATATTTGTTTGGGAGAGGAGCTAAAGGTGGTGGTAACACCAAAGGTGCGTACCAGGCAGCCATGACTGGAGCTAATGGATGATGCGCAAGATGAGGGCTAGTAGGCTGAAATGAAGTGGTATGAACAGTGGTGGTTTGACCAGGTGTGGCGGATGAGCTTGGACTAGTGATCTGGTTTTGAGCAGATCTGGGATGATAGGAGCCAAACTGATAGAGAAGCTGGAAATCAGGAGGAGTGGTGGGTGAAACTTCTCTAATAGTACTCTGTGGCGGGTCTAGGGGTTCAAGATCGTCAAAGTTTACCTTACTATATGATTTGCTTATGGGAAGAGGTTGTGATGATTCTAGTTCAAAAGGTGAATCTAGTAGGATAGTGCGATGTTTAGGTACAGATCTTGCTCTACGGATGGATCTACCAGTAGCTAGATGGTCAGTTTCAGAAGCTTGCCACAGAATATTTTCTGGGTCATCTACTATGATAGGGGGATTTGGGTCTGGATGGGCTCTGGTATTGATTCTTCGTGAAGCCAGATTTTAGATCCAGAGTTTAGAGAGAATGATATTGGTGAATGTTTTGGATGAGTGATTTCTCTAAAGTTATACTAAGGCGAAGGATGGTCAAAAATAGAAGGGATGGATTAGTGGAGTCGCCAGGTGGAAATGGGTTGTTTTTGTGAAGATAGCTATGGTCCACCACCAGTAACTAATCTGAGAATGTTTTGGATTTTCTGAATTTATGGGCAGCCTATGGTTTAAAGTATCCTAGACTTGTTTCAACACTTTGCTAGGGTGATGAGAACAAAAAGAGTTTACTCTAAATGGGTCGATGGACTGCTTGCTTGTTTATTGTACCTAAAGGACCAAAAAGTCTATAAGAGTTTGCTGGACTATTATGTACTCAATGTCTTACCATCTCCCGCTATGTTAGTGAGTGATGGGATAGGTCTATCGGATAGTAGCGTAGAGTTTGGTGAAATAGTAAGGCTTACTAGAAGTTAGTGGAGTCGCCAGGTGGAAAATCAGTTGTTTTGAGATATACTTGTATGGTCCACCACCAGTACTTGGCAAAAACCAATCTAAGGGAGTGTTTTGGGGTTTTTCTGAGTTTTATGTAGTCCTGAGGTTTGGAAGAGTGTCCTACAGCTGATTCATCATTTTGCTAGGATGGTGAGACAACCAGATTCTACTCTTCTAAGTTTGACTGAGATTTTGAGAGTTCCTAAGGGATACCTAGGATGTTTTGACTCAAAGTCCCACCGTGATCGCCATTATGTTAGGGTCCCATGATTTGGCCGATTGGCTAGCCAAATGACGATGTAACATCAAACCAAGCTTTGGAGCCCAAGGACCTAGCCTTCCTGGACTCAGAGAGGGCTCTCTCTATAAGTGCAAAAGATGTCGGTGTGTTTACTTGCGATGTTCTGATATTAGGCTAGTTATAAAGTGTGTTTTTTGGTTTTTTAGTTTTTAAGTTTGTGAGGGATGAAACTGATCAAATACATAAACTGGATAACAAGATGTAGATAAATTGGGCTATGGGGTCAAACAGGTCAAGGAAACTATGAAGTGATGATGTAAAGCTGCTGTAGGGCCGATTTGATTCACAGTAGAAGGGATCTCTGGGAAAAATGGATTAAATGGACAATAAGTTGGTGAAAGACAAGGGATTTCAAGTGCAAACTAGTTAATAGCAGACATAAACATGTAATAGCAAGCCATTGATCATGCTAGTAATAACTATAAGCTAATCAATACATAGAAATCAAACATTCCAGCCATACATAGAGGTATAAGACCCTCTAACTTCGGGAAAAGGCTATCAGACTTTGGGGAAAACACACGAGACAAACTAACAACTCATAAACTATGCCAGAACGCCTAAACATAGTCTCTAAGTCATTGGGCACTTGGACAAATAAGTTTCATAGTTTTAGGCAAAGGGCTAGATCGGGACTAGGCCTCCTTGGTTCAACAAAATGATCAACAAATCAGTCAAAGAGAAAGTTTTATGGACAGAACTATGGGCAGCTGATAGGTAGGTAAGGAAAACCATACATCCTACTCAACATACATGGAACTGATGAATAAAACTTAGCAACAATACCTTAGATTACTAAAGAGCAGCTAAGAATTCTTTAGCATAACTAAGGGAGAAGAAAACATCAAGCTATGAAGATTCAGGGATTTTGAGGTGCCTCCATGGGCATGTCTCAAAATCAATCTTTACTGATCTATAGCAGCAAAAAAAATGAATTATGAGTGAAAACTAGAAGACAAAACACATTAAGAAGCACTATACCATTCTACCATGTCAAGGAACCCATCAACAAGCCTTCAACATTCCTCAAAAGCATCCAAGAGGCAGTCCAAAAATCATAACTCAAGTGTATTCTTCAAAGCTCATATGACCAATGCATTAATTCTTCTCTCAAGTTCAGCCTCCGATTTACAATGAGAACCATGGAATAAATAGGCTTGAGGAAGGAAAACCTCATGGAGCAACTAGCTATCCCATTGGCCAAGTCAAAATATCTAAACTTGTCCTTGAGGCTTTGCAAAGCCCAAGGCACAAAATATCCCATAAAATATCTAAAAAACTGCTAAAAACGGAAATTATATTGACTTTGCATGATTTTCCCATGATAAAAATAGCCTAACGCACATTTGGGAAAAGCAGATTTTTGGAGTTCAAAAATTACAAAAATACTTCATATTTATGCCTGAAAAATGTCCCCTGACTTGCTGGATGCAAATGGCAGCCTTCCCGATGTCGAAATGAGGCTCATGATGGCTCGTTGGAAAGCTCTCTGTGTCTGCTTTCCGGCGCAAGTGGAATCATCTCAATCTGATCTCTGAAAGTCCCTCAAAACTGTACCTGTGCGAAAAAACCCAGAAAATAGCAGGCTGCTGATATGGCGGGCATAATGTGCAAAATGAGGCTGTTTTTCGCCAATTTGGGGGGGCGAATGATCTTCAAATGCCCTGAAAAATGCTGGAGACCTGCTCATGGAATTATGGAACCCATTGGGATCATCCTCCTCCCTTGACAAATCATCAAACTGAAATGGCGCATTTATGAGTTTTTGGCGAAAAACCCAAAAATGTCAAAAAACAAAAAGTTTCCGAAACAGGCCCAAAATTGGCATGCATGACCCTCAAGGGTCCATAGAAACATGCTCCGAAGCTGAAGCCAAAATATCAAGGGCTGATATGCTTTTTGCTTCTTTCCGTGCTAGGCACCTCTCCCTCAACTTCTTCAATTTCTCTTGTGCTACCTTCAATTTTCGCCTGGCAAATTGATTTAGCTTCTGAAAGTGAAGAGTTCTTTTTCTCTGTAGCTCAAGATCCCTGTTTGCCTTCTCAAGCTTTGTTTCCAAATGCTGGTTAGCCCTCTCAAGCCATGCTTCCTTGTTTTCCTCAATTTCTTGCTCAAAGAGGGCAGTGAGAGGAAAGGCTTCGAATTGAGCTTGTTCTTCTGCTCTCTGTTTCTCCAAGGCTCTTCTAAGCCCGATGGTCCTAGGCCTCTTTCGCCTAGGCTGGTATTCCTCCTCTTCATCATCAAACTCGCCAATGAGCTCTTCAATTTTTACTTGCGCCTTTTCTGCCTCTTTTTTATACTTGATCGCCCTTGCCTCATGAATGGCTGCATGATACTTCATTTGTTTGTTTTCAACCTCCAAGAAATGGTTGAAATTCCTCGCCCTTTGAAGGTCTTCTTGTAACACCTCAATTTGCCCTTCTTTGTGAATGAGGAGGTTTTCAAGGATGCGGACCTCGTTATCACTGTCATCGCTTGGGATAGGGATGACAGCTGATTTGCCTCCATGCTTGGCACTTTCTCCAATTTTACTTTTGCCTTTGAATGCCAATCTAGCGCTGTTTCTCCTTGGCAAGCTAGAAGCTGTCTTTTTGGGCAATTTCCTCTTTTTAGGAACAGTTTTGGTCACTGTCAAGGAGGCAGCTTCAGCTTGCTGTCCTTCCTCAACATCTTGTCCAGCTTGTGGCTCAAAAGGCGCTTCAATTGTTTGCTCAACCTGCTGCTCTTCAATTTCTGTCTGCTGCTGTTCCTCTTCCGGTACTTGCTGCTATTCATCAACCTGTAGCCGCTGCTGATCTTCAAACTCTGGCTGCTGCTGCTCACTAATCTCCAACTGCTGCTGTCCCTCAAAATCTGGCTGTTGCTGCTCACTGCTCTCCAATTGCTGCTGTCCCTCAAAATCTGGCTGCTGCTGCTCACTGCCTTCTTTTTCTCCCTGTGGTTCACTACCCTCTCCTTCTCCCTGTTCACTTGGCTGCCCAATGGTCAGCTTGAGTTTTTTAGGTGTAGGCCTACTAGACAAAGGCACTGGGCGATGGACCGGCTGAGTAGGAGACACATGAACAGGAGGGACAGTGGCGAAATCTGCATGGCTAATGAATGAGTCCCATGAAACCCCTTTCTTCTCCAGCTGGTGTAAAAAGATAATCTTGATCAAGGAATGATGAAAGAGAGAAGGGATTTGCTGAGGTGGAGCCTTCTTTTGGACAGTAGCTGCCATTTTCTCTATGCTTTTGGACAAAAAGCATGGAAGGTTTAGCTGCCTGCTTCTGGTAAAATGCATAAACAAGCGAACATGATAGGCAAACATTTGGCTAAACCTCCCTTCACAAGTGAAATATCTCATTATGGCTTTCATCAGCGGAGCATAACTGTCAAGAAGATAGGAGAAGGGGAAAATAGCAGTGATGGTTTCCCTATGTTCAGGTTTGATGAAAGGTTTATAATCCTCTAGATCAAGATGAGCTTGTTTAAACCACTTTTCACCATGATACAGGATCTTGGTAGCCTTGGATACATACCTTGGGGAGATTTTGAAATCAAGACCCGCTAATTGGAAGTGTTTGTCCTTGAATCTCAAAGCGCACAAATGTGTAAGTGGCGAAAAACTCTTGACTTCTTCTATCCTCTGGCAGAAATCAAGACAACCTACTTCATGGAAATTGAAAAGCACTGATGGGTGAGCATTGATTTCTTCTATGGAGATAGGCTCATATCTCTTATGTGGACCGCTCTTGTGATCTCGTTTTGGAGGCATTTTGACTTTGACCAAACTTTGGAAGAGGCAAACTGCCTTTACTGTATGAACAATGCTTTGCTAAATTGAAACTGGCCACTAGACTGTTTGGACAGATATGGACACTGTGGTTTTGAATAAAATGTAACAATGTTTCCTTGAATAAACCACCTCTGTACTTCTCAAAAACAGTCCTTCAACTCTGGATGTACTTCAGCAAGGCAAACTTTTTAATATGGTACCCTATGTAAAGATGAGGCAAACTCCTGTGTCAATTTCTTGTGCACAGTTTTGAAAAACTACTCCTGGTGAGTTTGTCAGAGGTCAACCAACCCTTGCATTTTGCATCTATAAGACCAATCTTCAATATTAAAACCCTTCTCTTCAGGTCATTCACCTTAAAAATACCTCTGTCAACAGATTTCTATAAAAGATAACATACAGTGGAAAAGAAAGGAGACTTTTTGTTTAGGTGAAATATCAGCTCACTCTGTTTAGGAAAACACCTTTCACTTGTGAATTTTGAGAAATCAATCACCACCTTTGTACCTCTGGCTTCAATGTTAAACTCGATCCTCAACAATGCTGCCTTCTAAAAAATGGCCCTATTCACCTTCAGAAAATCCCTGTTAACAAATCTTCAATATGATACAATATGGTTTTTGAAAAGGCAGACCCAAGTCAGATGTAAAATCAATGCACAGTGTTTTAAGAAACACACTCTCTTCTTGTGAGTTTAAAAAGTCCACCAACACCTCTATACCCCTGCCTCCAATTTTTAACTTCTCATCAACAAACTCTGCCTTTTTAATGTGTTGTCACCTTGGGAAACTCTCTGTCAACAAATCTTCAGAATGATACAATACAGTGCAAGGAAGAAGCAGACCTAGCTTGGGTGTAAAATCAGTGCACAGTGGTTTAGAAAACACACTCTTTGCTTGTGAGTTTAAGAGATACACCAACACATCTATACCTCTGTTTCCAATATTAACTTCAAATACTAACAACTCTGCTCTTTAGAAAATGGCCCCTTTCACTTGTGAAGTTTTGAGAAATCCAACACCACTTTGGTACCTCTGCCTTCAATGTCAAAATTTAACCATCAACCACCTCTGTCCTTTAATATGTTGTTCACCTTTGGAAACTCTTTGTTAACAAATTCACAGTGGGAGAATACAGTGAATGAAAGGCAATCTGCTTAAGTAGTGTGCCGTGAGAAAATGCCACTGATTACTCTGTTTTTAAAGTCTTTGATGTCAACCTTAACACAAAAACTCCTTGTTCAAGGAGACTTCAAACATCTAACAATTCTGACCTGTGCAAGTGTGCCTTCTTTGCACTGTTTGAATATCAAGCAAAACACCACACATATGCTAAGAATGCCAATACACAGGTTTGGGGTGATAATGACAGAGTTTTTAGAAGATTATCAAGCTCTTGGACAGAGATTTTATGAGTTTTCTTTTTCAAACAACAAGAATGTCAAAACTCCCTTACTGAGTGCACTTCATTGTTTTGACAATGTGGCAAGGTCTGGAGGACTGTGAGGACGGTTTTCTCTTTTAAGACCAAACCCTGTCTTTTCATAACAAAGTTTTCTTCTAATCAAAACACAAATCTTTACAAGACAACTTCAAAACCTCGTATCTCTATATGTGCTCTTTGAATGACAAATTCGGCCTTTATCATACTGCAATACTTCGGCTTACTGTGTAGAAAAGACTGCTTTTGCCTTTAACTAAAATGACAAGGTCCAGGGTTTTAAACCTTATTGTCCTTTATCAAAACCTTGAAATTTGATGGGGGAGCATATAAAATACCTCGAACTTTGATGAACACCCGCTTTTGAAAGCTGAAACAATGCTGGGGACTCTGGACAGCTGCGCGGCAACCTTTGAAGAAAACCCGTCGCGCAGCAAGTGCTTGTTGGGTCGGCCTGTCGTGTGGTCGGGCGGCCTTGTACAGGCACGTCGCACCAACGTACAGGCACGTCGCGCCGACAAAGAGCCCTGTGCAAAATTCTGCCCAGGCACGTCGCGCTGCCTCTGCACAGTGTATACTTGTGAATTTTCGACCAGATTTTCTCGCCTTGGTGCTAGAGGGGCGCGGGCTCTTCTTCAGTTTTTTGAAAATGAAAAATTTACATCATACTTACCCTTTGATGCTATGTCACCATAAATCTCCTACGGTCATTTAACCTTTCGGAATTAACATTGATCTTTAACTCTGTTTGTTTTTTTTTTTAAAACAGTGGGTTTGTTATTTGAATATTATACACCCGCACATTGATTCTCATCCTGAGTTTTTAAACCTTGGCAAACATTCAACAAGCTTCATCACCTCTGCCATTGTTTTTAACAATGTTGGGGCTATTTCTGATGTAAGGAAAACCACCTTACCTCTGTAAAGATGATGCTAAAAAAAACTGTTATGTTCCTGAAAGACAGGGCTTGCCTTGTTAATGTATTTGACTGGTGCCTTGGTCTTTTGTAAGGGAGACATTCCAAAACCTCAACTCTGTCCCAGGAGATTGCATGTGCCCTTCCAATCTTGTTTAATCATCTCTGTTCTTAGGTGACTTATAAGCTTTTTCCCTGGACTGTAGTGCCTTCTTTAGGTTGCACTCTTTCACAATATACTTCGCTGTTTACTTAAAAGGATCTCCTTCAGACTTCTGGGCAAGGGATAGTGGAGTACTGTTTTAACCATTTCCTTTAAAGAAACTGCTCCTTGTGGTGTAAATGCATGCATATGTTCAACATTTTCTCCTTTCCACTACAGGTACTGTCTGACAGATAGCTTTTTAAAGAGGGAAAACAGTACCTTTGCCTTATAAACAGTAACACTTACCTGTGCAATGACTTTTATTCAATTTCTTTGTATCCTTCCATTATATTGTACATCAATTAGCTTCAGCAACTTGCAATGGCTTTGGCCATCTACTCATGCATGGAGGAGGCTCTTCATCAGGTAAGGTGTCCGAAGGCTTTTTAACAACTCTGTTTGACACAGCCTTTTTTTTGAATGTGATGGTAAGTGAACTACTTGAATAACATCAATATAAGCATCTCCTTTTGCAAACATCACTCTATTTCAGAAGAAACCCCAATCACAGTGACACTGTTCTAATGGTGACTGAGATATTTATCATTTGGCTTGTTTATCTCATGACCTGTTACTTGACAAAAACTCTTTGTGACTATGAAGGTCAGTGCTTTTTGAAAAACCAAGGGCTTTCTTTCTGCCTGTGTAATGGCATTGGTTAACAGCATCTATTCCATTTGATCTTGGACAAAACAGGCTACTTAAGAGTGGAATTTTTACTGATGACATGCTTTCTAAAGCTTCAACAATTCACATGATTTGTAAGTTTGAAGTGAGCTCCTTTATCAAACCAAACTACCCTTTCCTTTGAGCTTAGCATATTTCCACTATATTCCTGTTATGATCATTAGTCATATTCATGAAACCTGGAGTCCCTGTTTCATTTGTTTCAATTCAAGTCAAACCTGGATCTTTGCCATCATCTAAGTCAATATTTGCCCGCGCCCTCTGCTTATGGATGAAGGAGGCGCCCTAACCCTCTGCTTGTAAATGAAGGAGGTTCTGGGCCTTGAAAATTTACCAGTTTGCTAAGACAGTGGTGACCTTTTTCCTGTGATTTTCATGCTGGAAAGAGCTGTGAATTCCAAATGAGTAGCTTTCTGTTTTTGCAGACATATCTAAAGGCTCAAGTTACACTTAGAAGCAGCTGTTCCTCTAACTGTAAACTCAAACATTTACTCCATGAGATGAAATATATTTCCTGTCTTTGTAGAACCATAGAACACTGTGAAAAACCTAATAGTCAGCTTGAGATTGGATTTTATGCAGTGCTGAGATCTAGGGGGTGTGAGTGGCGCGACTTAGGGTTGCTTGTTAATTTCATTTGCAAAGTAAGGGATCAGTCATGGCAGGTCTTTTGCAGGTGGAGGCTTTTTGGCTTTTTGATGATTTCCAAAGGTGAAATGTCCTAAAACGCCACTTCCTAACATAGGGGAGACTTTTGAAACAGATGTGGATTTGCCTTTTAAAGCTGATGGGCAGGTCAATAAGGCTGAAGCTAGATAGGATTGTGATATGAGGTTTTTGATTTCGACATGGGCGAACTGAAAAGGTAAAAAGGTGAAAAAAGTTTTAGGAGGGTTTTCTGGATGACATATTGACATAAGGAAATCAGTTTCTAGAAAAATCAGCTGTAGATATAGTCATCACTAACATGTAAAAATACTGATGGCTAACAGGGGACATACTGCAAACGCACCTGTACACCAATAAAAACCCCACACACCGAAACAGTGTTAAATAAAAAAAAATTACGACCAAAAAACAACATTTTTCACTTTTATTGGTGCTACAGAGCTCTCAAGCACTGGTTCAAGTTATCCTTGTTTGATCCACCATGACATTTGTGCTCTCATTGCACTTATTGCACACACTGCTGTTCTGCATTGCCACCAATCTCTAGCTTGAATTTTATAAAATAGTGGAAAAACTTTCTTTTGAAAATTCTACAGCCAATATGCCTCCTCGACGGGTAAATTTACAAGTATTTTTGTTGTTTTTCCATAATTAAACCTTTTAGTGGATTAGAATTTCAGAAAACCTTAAAATTAACCATTAAAAAAAAACAAAAAATTGAAGCGCGATGGGCTTGAGTTGTTCAGCTCGCACCGGTTTGCGGTGCTACCTATAAATTTATAGGCCGCACCATAATCGGTGCTAATAGTATCCACACTAGTTCCGGGTGGTACCATGAGGTGCACCGTGTTATTTTAAAAAAATTAAAAACTATGGTGTGGTCGTTTACGAGGCCGCACAGTTGACAATGTGGTATCACGGCAACTTGGTGCATTGACAGAATTATCTTCCCCAGGGCGCATCATGTGGTCAACGCACTGCATACTACAATTGGACATTGTCAACGGTTTTGCATGGTAAACCGGTGCTAAGGGTATTCACACTGGTTCTAGGATGGTACCAAAGGCGCACCATGTTATTTTAAATTTATTTATAAATAGTGGTGCAGTCAGTTACCTAGCTGTACCGTTGAGCTAGTTGAATAGTGGTGATGTTGTGTGTTGACCGAAATAACAGCCCCGAGACAACTATTGTTGTCAGCGCACGACTTACCATATTTGGCTTGCGTCAATGGTGCAACCTTTTAAAATACTGCACCGATGACTATGTACAGTGACAAGAGGGTCGTGTGCTAATATAGATATATGCCCTGGGAAATATATTGTAGTCAGCGCATCACCCTCCCGACACCGCATGTATTGAATGGTGTGCTAAAAACATTTTCTGGAGCACCGCCCCCGGTGCGTTGAATATCATTAGGTGCATTGTATCTAGTGCGTTCTGTTGAAAGACGCACCGAGACTAGTGCGTGACTATGATTTTTGCACACGAACTGGTGTTTTGTTCATTTTTCAAAAAATATTTATATACGTATATTTCTAAATACATGTGTCATTTAATAAAAAATTTATTTTTAATATTTCAATCATTCAGTGACGTGAAAGGAGAGAAGAGGGCAATGACAACAACAATAGGTGAAACATAATAACATGGTTTTCTTGTGGCAAGCAAGAGAGAGGGAGAGCGATGCATAACCTCACCCTATTACAACAGTGACGCAGGGGCTCCTAAGGCAAGTAGGCTTCCTCAAGTTCTATGAGGAGGCTACTTCCCTAAAGTCCCATAGTTTTTTTTTGAGACATCTTATCCGAAGGTGGAATGCCCAGTGATAGGCTTTCTGGGTTGGTATCAACTAGTGGTACATGCCCACAGAGGAGGATGTATATTTTATTGCGCCGAGAGGCGCATCTACAACCCAGTATGACCCCGATGTCAGGTGGGTCATGTCCTCATACAAAATGTCGGCTTAGGTTTTAAATTAAAAATAAAAAATAAAAATCGCATTGTGCTAGAACATATATCAATTTCTAATACAATTATGCATTATTTATATAATTTGAAATGATAGTAAATTATATACGTGAATTTGAATGGATCATAAATTTACCTTTAACAAAAAAAATTACCACATTGAATTTCCAAATTAAGTAAAATTTTAAACATCTTTATTCTTTACTAAAGTAATTACCATTTCCTAAATCAAAGGAAAGGAGTTAATTGAATACAAACAATCAAAATCCAAAATCTTTTAATATTTCTTCTAATTAAATATTTGTAAAATGAATTTATACTTACTCCAGAGCTATGGTAAATAAATAAAAACATATATAAACTAGATGTATGGTAAATAATTAAAAATTCTTTTTATATTTATTCCATAAACCTTTTTATATTTCAAAAAACTTTAAAAAGAGGTTTTATTTAGATGAAGTCTATGGGAGGAATACCATGGGACAAATTAATATTGATACCATGGGCCAAATACCATGGATAAATAAATAAATATAAAAGAGGTATAAACAAGTATGATAAATAAATAAATACATATAAAATAGATATAAAGAGGTATGGTAAATAAATAAATATAAAAGAGGCATAAAGAGGTAAGGTAAATAACTAACAATATATCAAATAGGACTATAAATGAAAATCTAATTATATAACAAGCCTATGGGTGAAATACCATAGTAAAGAAAAGGGGTATGGTAAATAAATAAAAATATAAATAAACTAGAGGTATGGTAAGTAAATAAAACCTCTTTTCATATTTACTCCATAATCTCCTTTATATTTACAAATATTTATGTTCATTAGTTTACATAACTAAGAAGAAATAGAGAGAGAGAGTGATAAATAGAGAGAGAGAGTGATGCAGAGAGAGTGTGTATGTTTAGGGGTGAGATAAAGAGACAAAGTAAGATGTATGGAAAGAAGGGGGGAGAGAAGAAGTGAGAAGGAGATATAAGGAGAGAGGGAGGGATATAGTAACATAGTTGGTGGGTGAAGAGAGAGAGAGTGGGAGAGAGAGATGGGAGAGAAAGGGAAAGAGAGGAAGGAAGAGAGAGGATGTGAGAGAGCGGAGAGAGGGAGGGAAAGAGATATGGACTTGGAGGGGGAGGGGGAGAGAGGTAAGAACAAAGAAATAGAGAGAGAGAGAGAGTGAGTGAGTGATAAGGAAGATGGAGAGAGAGGGAGAGAGGGGGAGGATAGAGATATAGATGGAAGGTGAAGAGAGGGAAGAAGAGAGAGATGGGGAGAGGAGGGGATTGACAAAGAGATTGATATATATGGATTGCGAGAGTGTGTGTGTGTTTAGGGGGGTGAGATAGAGAGACAGAAAAGAAGAGATGGAGGGGGATATAGATATGGATGGAGGGTGGAGAGGGGGAAGAATATTTCTCACACTAGATGGATTGATATAAGTGGAGATGGTGATTTATAATTTCCTATTTTATTATTTGCACTATATGCATCGATTTTAGTGCAGATATTTATTTCTAATGATATTTGATTACTTGCACTAGATGCATTGATTTCAGTGTAGGTGGTGATTTCTAATACAATTTGATTGCTTGCACTGAATTTGTTGATTTCAATTTAGATGTCGATTTATAATTATATTTGATTACTTGCACTAGATGAATTGGTTTCAATGTAAATGATTTCTAATCCTATTTGATTGTTTGCGCTAAATGCATTGATTTCAATGTAGATGGTGATTTCTAATCCTATTTGATTTATTTGAGTAAATGCATTGATTTCAGTGTAGATGTTGGTTTCTAGAGAGAGAGAGAGAGAGATAAGGAAGATGGAGAGAGAGATATTAATGGGGGAGAGGGAGAGAAGGGGAAGATAAAGATATAGATGGAAGGTGAAGAGAGGGAAGAAGAGAGAGATGGGGAGAGGGGGTGATTGAAAAAGAGATTGATATATATGGAGTATGAGAGCGTGTGTGTTTAGGGGGGTGAGATAGAGAGACAAAAAAGAATAGATGGAGGGAGATATAGATATGGATGGAGGGTGGAGAGAGGGAGGAACATTTCTCGCACTAGATGGATTGATATAAGTGGAGATGGTGATTTCTAATCCTATTTGATTATTTGCACTAGATGCCTCTATTTTAGTGTAGATATTTATTTCTAATGATATTTGATTACTTGCACTAGATGCATTGATTTCAGTGTAGGTGGTGATTTCTAATACAATTTGATTGCTTGCATTGAATGTGTTGATTTCAATTTAGATGTCGATTTATAATTATATTTGATAACTTGCACTAGATGACTTAATTTCAATGGAAATGATTTATAATCCTATTGATTGTTTGCACTAAATGCATTGATTTCAGTGTATATGTTTATTTCTAATGATATATGATTACTTGCACTAGATGCATTGATTTCAGTGTAGGTGATGATTCCTAATACTATTTGATTGCTTGCACTGGATGTGTTGATTTCAATTTAGACGTCCATTTATAATTATATTTGATTGCTTGCACTAGATGCATTGATTTCAATGTAGATTATTCCTATTACTATTTGATTGTTTGCACTAAATGCATTGATTTTAGTGTAGATGGCGATTTCTAATCCTATTTGATTGCTTTGAGTAAATGCATTGATTTCAGTGTAGATGTTGGTTTCAAATCTTATTTGATTGATTGCATTAGGTGCATTGATTTCAATGTAGAAGTTATTTTCTAATCTTATTTGATTGCTTGCATTAAATGCATTGATTTCAATGTATATTTTGATTTATGATTTGATGTAATTGGATATATGATGGTACATTAATATTAAAGTGGTTGGCTTAACAATATGCATTGATTTTATTGTAAGCACAAAAAGTTATTAACAATGTAGATTGAATTTTGTGTTATAGTAATTTAAGCTATTAATATTGGAGAGCAAGAGAGACAAGGTATCATGTTTACTACAATAGATCGAGCTAAAGATTTAAATGGTTTACGATTTAAATTTTCTTTTTCATATAATCGATATGAAAAGATAACAAAACTAACAAGAGAGGAAATAAGAATAGTAGAAGAAAATAGTTTGAGATTGATTGTAACATGAGTACGTTCTTATTATTCACATTTTCTATCTTTCAACACTATTATTTTCACTTTTCATTTAAAAAAAATATTTCATCATTTTTCATCATTATAGTTATTAACAATAATTATCATCTCAACAAACTGAGGTAACTAAGAAATATTTAAAATGATTATATTAATATTTGATATATTTACATATTACTGATAAAATTAATCATATATTTGATAGATTTTCCTTGGCAGCGCACTACTGAAACCAACCTAGATCCATCTTACATCTCAAAAATATACAAAAATTTTAATAATCTGAAAAATGTGACGTTGATGCCTCCGACTGGAACCAGCCTAGATCCATCTAACTCTGTATCTATTATGCGCCGAGAGGGATCAAATCTCTCGAGGTGCAAACCTTTCCTCAAGTTTTGCACTCAAAAAATAGGTTTTCACCTCGAGAGATTTGATCCCTCTCGGCGCATGATAGATCCAGAGTTAGATGGATCTAGGCTGGTTACAAGGCAATCAAGGAGAGGGGTGGATTTTCCCTCGTTCCCCAAGGCTCCAGCTGGTTGTGTGGTAGGGAGTCAGTTAGTTTACTCCTAGAGATACATTGGAGCACATTTAGTATCTCCTATAGATTTTCAGGTCGCTGGAGGGCAGTTACTCATTGGTGCGTTTGGTTGTGAGGAGTTCCAGTGTTTCTCACTTATCATTTCGACCATTTCGCACAACACCAGTGATGGGAAATGCATTAGTTTCTCACTTTTATATTATTTTGATTCTTTCCTAGAACAGCCACGACTTGTTAAAACAGTGTTACCGATGAAATAGGTAACCGCACCGTTACCTATTGTTTTTGGTAGCATAAAAAGCACCCGATTTTGAAAAGTAGTGATGTAGAATCACCTTCTTTTTTCTTGGAGCACATTTTCAACACTCTAATATTTTTATTTATGAAGTATGAATATTTGTTTTAAAATGTTAGTGATTTTCATGCTAATTTTGAAACGTATTGATGCAGCATCAACTTTTATCTTTTAGAACGGTGATTTTAATGCTAATTTTGAAACGTATTGATGCAGCATCAACCTTTTTTTTTTAGAGTGGTGATTTTCATGTTGGTAATAAAACACAAAACTTACATAAGAAAATATATATAAAAACAATAAAAAAAAATGTAAAAAAAAAACAAAACTAACTCGTAAAAATAAAAAATTTAAACAAAAATAAATAAATAAAAACAAAAATATTTGAAAATTATATCAAAAGAAATGATAGAATTTGAAAAAAAAACACATAATTTAAAGAAAAAAACAAAAATTAACCAAAAAAATTTAAAAAAAAAACATCAAAAACATTTTTTTCTAAGTTATTAAAAAAAACCATATAATTAAAATAAATAAATAAATAAAATAGAAAATCTAAAAATAATTTAAATTAAAAAATTAAAATTTAGATAAAAAAAAAATAGAAAAAAGAAAAAATTAAATTTAAAAAATTAAATTAAAATAATAATAATAATAAGAAGAAAAAAAATACAAATTTTAAAATTAACAAAAAAAAACTAATTTAAAAAAAAAAAAACAAAATTTAAAATTGAAAAAGAAAATTAAAAAAAAAAAAAAACTATCATTAAAAAACAAAAAAAATGAAAAAAAACACGTGGAAATAATTAAAAAAAAATATCCATAAATTTATTGTTTTCTTTTTTAATGAAACAATTTATAGATTTTAAAAATGAAAAACTAAATAAACTAAAAGATTAAAAAAAAAATTAAATAAAATTAAAATTTAATAAATCTAATAAATAAATTTTAAATTTAAAAAAATTATTAATCTAAAATATTAAATTTAAAAAAAAAACACAAAACAAATTAAAACAATTTAAATTTAAAATAAAAAATTTGAATTAAAAAACAAATAATTTTAAATCTTTTGAATTTAAAAAAAAATCAAATTAAAAAAAAATTATTAAAAAAAAAAAAAGTATTTTTTGATCATGGTGGTGCCGCCAATCGGCCATCCATCAGGGTGGCGGCGGAGGCCCACCACTCGGCGGGAGGCCGATTCCGGGAATCGCCCTCTCGCGGCGGGAAGTCGATTCCGAGAATCGCCCTGCTGCGGCGTGGGAGGCCGATTCTGGGAATCGCCCTCCCGCGGCGGGAGGTCGATTCCGGGAATCGCACTGAGGCCGATTCTCAGAATCGCCCTCTCGCCACGAGAGGCCAATTCCAGGAATCGCCCTCCCGACGCGGGAGGCCGATTTCGGAAATCACACTGAGGCCGATTCTGAGATTTGCCCTCTCGCCGCAGGAGGCCGATTCCGAGAATCGCCCTCCCGCCACGGGAGGCAGATTCCAACAATCGCCCTCCAGCCGCGGGAGGCCGAATCCGGGAATTGCCCTCCCGGGGTAGGAGGGTGATTCCCGAAATCGGCCTCCCGTCGTGGGAGGGCGATTCCCGGAATCGGGCTCCTGCTACGGGAGGGCGATTCCCGGAATCGGCCTCAGGGCAATTCCCGGAATCGGCCTCCCACTGCGGGAGCGCAATTCTCGGAATAGGCCTCCCACCGCAGGAGGGCGATTCTCGGAATAGGCCTCCCGCCCAGCGGCTGGCCTACGCCACCACCTGGGCGGGGGGCCGATTGGCGGGGCCACCACGATAAAAAAAAAATTATTTTTTTATTTTTTAATTTTTAATATTTTATTTTTTAATTTGATTTTTCATTTTTTTTCTCATTTTTTTTTTTTAAATTCAATTTTTTTTTTCAATTTAATTTTTATATTTGAAATTTAATTTGCTTTAATTTTTTTGATTTTTTTTCAATTTTATTCTTTTTTTTTATTTTTTTTTTCTAAATTTTGTTAAAAATTTGTATTTTTTTTTATTTAATTGATTTTTTTTTTTTTTTATTATTAAATATTATGTTTAGGTTTTTCATTTAATTTTTTTAAATTTAGTAAATTTTGTATTTTTTTATTATTGTTTTTTTAATTAGATAAAATTTTTATATTTTTTTTATTACAAGTAAACTTGTGTATTTAAAAATATATATATATATATATATATATATATATATATATATATATATATAACTTAATATTTTCAAATTAATTTGTTTTTTGTTTTAATTTTTATTTAATATATCTTTTTTTCATTTATTTTTTTCATTTTTCAATTTTAGTTGATTTTTAAAGCTTTTAACTTTTTATTTTAAGAATTTTTTATTTATTTATTTATTTTTTTTTGTTTAATTTAAAATTTATTTATTATTTCAAAATCTATTTGTTTATTCATTTATTTATTAAAATTTAATATTTTTTTTAAATTTCATTTGTTATTTTAATAGTAACATTTTTTTTAAATTTAATAAAATCTAATATATATATTTTTAATTTAAGTTCATATATATATATATATATATATTATAATTTAAATTTAATTTAATTTTTAAAATCTATTTGTTTTTTTAATATATACTTTTTTAAATTTAATATTTTTATTCTATTTTATTTTTCATTTTTTATTTTTAATTAATTTTTCACTTTTTTACTTTTAATTTCAATAACGTCTTTTTTTTTTTAATTTTTTTTTTTTTTAAGTTTTAAATTTATTAAAATTTAATATATTTCTTTAAATTTAATTTTTTTTTTCAATTTAATAAACATTTTCTTTTTCTTTTTTAAATTTAATTTCTATATTTTATTTTTTATAATTTCTTTCATTTTTTAACTTGGTTTTTTTTTTTAATTTAATATTTTTGTTTTGTTTTTATTTTTATTTTTTTATTTCTATATATTTTGAAATTTTAATGTTTAAATTATTTTTATTCTTTATTTTTTTTCTTAAATTTTAGGTTTTTTTTTAATGTTTGAATTTTTATTTTTATTTTTTTATTCCTATATATTTTTAAATTTTAAGCTTTAAAATGTTTTTATTTTTTAAATTTATTTTTTTTCTTAAATTTTAGGTTTTTTTTTAATGTTTGAATTTTAAAAATTAAAAGATGTTATTTCTATTTTTAAAGATGTCAAAACTATGATACATTTTTATTTTTTTTTGTTATTCCAGCATCAATTGGTTTTGTTTTGAGGGTGTTTTTTCAATCCTTTTTTCAAGAAACAATTTTGTTTTTAGCATAATTTTATAAAATGTTGAAATTTGACCTTAAAAAAAAAACCAAGTGCGTTCTGGAATACACTTTTTTTGTTTTTGGGGTGTTTTTTCATGTTTTTTGAGTCTTTTTGGGTTAGAGTTCCCATTTTGAGGTCAGGTTACCTATTTCATCGGTAATAGTGTTTGAGGTGATACGCCATTTTTTTATGGAAGTTCTGTACAACATTAGATAGATGTCGTGCTCATGCACAAGGGAGGGTCAACTTCCATTTTGCTTCAAATATTTTTTGTTTATTTTTTGATAGGTTTCCAGAGACGAGGCCTTCTTTTCTTCGACAACCTCATAGGCCGATTACTGAGGCATGTATGCACATGTGGGGGAAGATGATGCCCAAGAGGGAGGAGACTCTTTTTCCAGTGAGGATATTAGATGATGCACTGGAGTTGCTAGCCAGTGTTGATGAGCATCCCTTCATTTTGGTCCCCTGTCCTTATGTGGGGTTGGATTGGCGAGGGTGTGCCAACATCCTCTTCACAGCTGATGAGCCGCCAGATGATAGAGGTCATATTATTGTTTTATTTAAATTTATTCTAACATGTTATTTAACTTCTTTTTTTTTTAATTGTGTAATAAAATTCTCTAATTATTGTTGTGTACTTGTATATATTTTGAAGACATTGGCTCTTTTGATGGTGAGGAGATGTCGCCACCACCACCTGATCCAGGTGTGTATCCTCATGATGAGGATGAGGGCATAGTATATCACGAGGATCATCGAGAATGCAGTGCGCGGTCTTGGCAGTTCGCTTGGTGATGCTAGAAAGAGGATGGAGTTGTGCGACCAACTCGTTGCATTGATTGTTGAGGTGGGCATCAGGACCACTCATTACAGAGACATAGAGGCTGATGATAGACTATTATGGATATGGAGAGGCATGCTGCGTGACATGTACAACCTGATGTGGAATGTCATAGGAGTTACGACAGCTTTTATGTGACTGACGAGGACTGTTGCACATTACGATCGAGCCGCAGCACATGATGGACAGTCTGCAAGGCGCAGCGTACCATCATCTCATGATCGTTCACCTCGCGCCATGCTAGATGATTGTATTATTGTGAAATGAATTTATTAAAATTTTTAAATTTGTAAATTTTAAATAATTGTAAAATAATAAATCTAGAATAATATGATTTATTGTAACATAATAAAGTTTAGAAAATAATGCAAATAAATTCGTGTACTTTAAAATAATCATTATTTTATTATGATCTTAGATACAAAAAATAATAATTAGTTTATATAGTACGCCATTATTTTTTAGATCAACATAATTGCAAATTATTAAGTGAATTATTGATTTTAACATTTACACAATGCAAATTACCAATTAATTCAGAATACATATTATATTAATATTTTGAAAAACCCATCTTAAAAGGTATAAATATTGATGAAATAACACATGTTCCATATCACTCTCGGTTCTCATGATCACCCTCCTTATCTTCTAGCTCGCATGGCATGCTAACACTATTGTTCTAAAAAACCATGGCTGCTCGCAAGCTTACGGAGCACTATACCCTAACCAGAGAAAAAATTGTGGAGAATAACAAAGGGAAGTTATATCTCCAGGTAAACAATGGTCCTGTGAAGCCTATTGTCTGGGAGAAGTCATGGCTCGTTGTAGATCTATATGTGGACATTCTACGGGTTTTATAACTTCCTCATGATGATGAAAAACATTCACTCAGCCTTGCATTGCATCAGATTATGTGAAGCGAGCTCAATGATCCATTCCTTAATGAGAATAAGATGTCACCTCCTCCTCTTGGCGTCCTAGAAGTTATTTTTTACATGGACAAATCTTCAGGGCCACAGACAATAGTTGTAATCAGAGTTCACATTGGTGCTTTTGACATGCATCCTTGTCTCCTTATAGCAAAGCATTTTGTCAGTGCCCTGAATGTAGTGGTTGAAGGAAGAGAGCCAGAGTTTCCTAATGGCCCTAGAGGGCATGAACTGTTGGCTTCAATGGAGGATTTTATACCCAAAGGAAAAGTAGAAAAGGGTTTATTTACAAAGGGCCTTGATGCTATAGGATATGCTCTGGATTCTAATAAGTTCTCTCTGTTACCTTTCAATCCAGAGTTCACACTACAAGGAAAAGACCCTCTAGCGAATGTTTTTGAGGATGTATTTCATCCGGTGCTCTTATCACTGTAAAACATACCGGTGTGTTTAACACGAGAAAGCACCAGTGTAGTTAAAAAATTGGCACACCGAACATCATGCGATCCGTACACACCTTCCCGGTGCATTGTATTTTTCTAGAGCACCGGTACTTTACATAACTTGCACACTGACGACTCATAGAAAATGCGCAAAAAATGAAACTGCCTGGGTAGCCCTTAAATTCATTGGGTGACCAATGCAATGGGCCACCCTCAAATCCCCACACAGCAGCACAAGGCTAAATAAATAAAAAATTACGGCTAAAAACAACACAAAACATAGGCACACTAGGAACCGTGCGCTCCTAACACACCCGCCCAATGCGTCATATTGTTATACAGCACCGGTTCCTTACATATCTACCTAACCGGTGCTTCCAAAAAAATGTGCGAAAACAGATACCGCCTGGTGTGGAATAAATAAAATGCACTGGGGTGCCCATAAACCCCGCGCACCGGCAGATGGTTAATTAAAATAAATTACGGCCAAAAACTGCACAAAACATTGGCACGCCGGAAACCATGCGCTTCGTACACACTTGCCACTTGCCTTTAATTAAGGAATAGAAAAAGTGTGTGTCAACTCATCAGCACCGTTGCCTCATAAAAAGCACACGGAACAGATTTCGCCAGGGGCGGGATGATGGAAACGCACTAGGGTCCCCATAAACCCCGCGCACCGGAAAATGGTTAAATAAAAAACAAATTGAGGCCAAAAATATGCATAAATCATTGCCTCACCAAACACTGTGCCCGGTGCATGATATTACTATAGAGCACTGGTTCATTACAGATACGCCGCCTCAGTGCCTCATAAAAGTACGTGAAAATAGAAACCGCCCGCGGTGGCATACTGCAAACGCACCAGTACACCAGTAAAAACCTCGCGCACTGGAGCAGGGTTAAATAAAAAAAATTATGGCCGAAAAACTGCATTTTTCACTTTTTTCAGTGCTACAGAGCTCTCAAGCATCGATGCAAGTTATCCTTGTTTGATTCGCCCTGACATTTGTGCTCCCATTGAATTTATTGCACGCACTGCTATTGTGCATTGCCACCAATCTCCAGCTTGAATTTTATAAAATAGTGGACAAATTTTCTTTTGCAAATTCTACAAACAATATGCCTCCTCGATGGGTAAATTTACAGGTATTTTTCTTTTTTTACATAATTAAACATTTTAGCGGATTAGAATTTTAAAAAACCTTAAAATTATCCATTAAAAAAAAAAAAATTGTTACGTGGTGTGTTCAAGTCGTTCAGCTCGTACCAGTTTGCAGTGTCGCCTATAAATTTACAAGCCACACCGCAACTCGTGATAATGGTATCCACACCGGTTCTGGAGTGGTACCACAAGGCGCACTGTGCTATTTTAAAAAATTTTAAAAACTACAGTGTGGTCGTTTACTCGGCCGCTCTGCTGACAATGTCATATCGCGGCAACTCGGTGAATTGACAGAATTATCTACCTCACGGTGCATAATGTGGTCAGCACACCACATATCATAATTCAATATTGTCAATGGTTTGACCTGGTAAACCGGTGCTAAGGGTATTCACACTAGTTGCAGGATGGTACCAAAGGCACACCGTGTTATTTTAAATTTCTTTATAAAGAGCAGTGCGGTCAATTACCTTGTCGCACTGTTGACCTAGTTAAATAGTGGTGATGTGGTGTGTTGACCGAAATAACCGCCCCGAGAAGGCTATTTTTGTTAGTGCACGGCCTACTGTATTTGGCCCGCGTCAACGGTGCAGCGTTTTAAAATACCACACCAATGACTATGTACGGTGTCAGGAGGGTGGTGCGCTGACATAGATATACGCCTCGGGGCGTATATTGTAGTCAGTGCACCACCTTCCTGACACCGCACATACTTGATGGTGCTGTAAAAACATTTTCTGGAGCACCACCCCTGGTGCATTGAATATGATTAGGTGCACCGTATCCAGTGCGTTCCATTGAAAGACACACCAGGACCGGTGCGTGACTCTGCTTTTTGCACATCGATTATTGTTTCATTTATTTTTCAAAAAATATTTATATACGTGTATTTCTAAATACATGTTTCATTTAATAAAAAAATTGTGTTTAATATTTCACTCATTCAGAGATGTGAAAGGAGAGAAGAGGGGCAACAACAACAACAACATGCAAAAAAATATAACATGGTTCACCTGTGGAGGCAAGAGAGAGGGAGAGAGATGCATACCCTCGCCCTATTACAGCAGTGAAGCAGGGGCTCCTAAGGCAGGTAGGCCTCCTCAAGTTCTATGAGGAGGCTACTTCCCTAAAGTCCCATAGTTTTTTTTTGAGACATCTTATCTGAAGGTGGAATGCCCAGTGACAGGCTTTCCTGGTTGGTATCAACCAGTGGTACACACCCACTGAGGAGGATGTATATTTTATTACAGGGCTATCGAGGAGAGGGGTGGATTTTCCCTCGTTCCTTGAGGTTCCAGCTGGCTGTGTAGCAGGGAGTTAGTTAGTTTACTCCTAGAGATACATTAGAGCACATTTAGTATATCCTGCAGATTTTTAGGTCATTGGAAGGAAGTTACGTATTGGTGCATTTGGTCATGAAGAGGTCTAGTGTCTCTCACTTATCATTTCGATCGTTTCTCACAACACCAGTGATAGGAAATGCATTAGTTGCTCCCTTTTATATTATGTTGATTCTTTACTACAGTAGCCATGACTTGTCAAGTGGTTTGCAATTTTTTTGTGGCAGTTCTGTACAACATTAGATAGATGTCGTGCTCATGCATAAGGGAGGGTCAACTTCCCTTTTTCTTCAGAGATTTTCTGTTTATTTTTTTAGAGGTTTCCAGAGACGAGACCTACTTTTCTTCGACAACCTCATAGGCCAGTTACTGAGGCATGTATGCACATGTGGGGGCATATGATGCCCAAGAGGAAGGAGACTCCTTTTCTATCAAGGATATTAGATGATGCACTGGTCTTGCTAGCCAGTGTTGATGAGCATCCCTTCATTATGGTCCCATGTCCTTATGCGGGGTTGGATTGGTGAGGGTGTGCCAACATCCTCTTAATAGCTAATGAGCTGCCAGATGATAGAGGTAATATTATTGTTTTATTTAAATTTATTCTAACATGTTCTTTAACTTGTTTTTATTAAATTGTGTAATGAAATTGTCTAATTATAGTTGTGTACTTGTATATATTTTGCAGACATTGGCTCTTTTGATGGCGAGAAGATGATTCCACCACCATCTAATCTAGGTGTGGATCCTAATGATGATGAGGGCATGCCAGATGCCGAGGATCATTAGGAGGCGAATGCAAATCAGAGACCTACTCCTACTAGTGTGCTGGTGCACGGTCGACTTGGTGATGCTAGATATAGGATGGAGTTGTGTGACCAACTCATTACATTGATTGTTGAGGTGGGCATCAGGCCCACTCATTACAAAGACATAGAGGTCGATGATAGGCTATTACGGATGTGGAGAGGCATGTCGCGTGACATGTACAGCCTGATGTGGCATGTCGTAGGAGTTATGGCAGATTTTACGTGATTGACGAGGACTGTTGCACATTAAGATCGAGCTGCAACATGTGATGGACAGTCTGCAAGGTGCAATGTACCATCATCTCATGATCATTCACCTCACACCATGCCAGATGAGAATGATCCTCCACTAGAATCTAGCAGGAGTCATGATGGAGATGAGGCTGGACCATCAACAACTAGTATGGATATTGATGTTGTACTACCACCAGCTGATCCATGAAATTTATATTAGAGTTGTATATATATATATATATGTTCCATGTCTTTTATGTTCATGTTGCAGTTCTACTTAATTTACATGTTGGTGATCATCATGATGTGTATGTTGTTAGGTCATGTTAGATATGTTTATTTAATATGGAGCTTGCAGATAGATGTGTATGTGATAGCATGAGTTATTTGACATGAGATGTATATTTTATGTTTTTGTTGTGATGATGTTAATATATAATGTTAATTGTGTTTTGTTAGATGATCATGATAACGATGATGTAGTTAGCGACTTTGCATAATGTGTTTTTTAGTCAAATTTGATATTTGTACGATGGTTTTTTGTAAATTTTTAATTTGTAAAATTGTAATTGTATATATGTAAAATTCTGAAATTGTAATTGTAATTGTAATTGTATGTGAAATTGTAAAATTGTAATTGTAATTCTAATTCTAATTATAATTGTAATTGTATGTAAAATAGTTGTAAAATTTTAATTGTATTAATCTGAAATGAATTTATTAAAATTTTTAAATTTGTAAATTTGTAAGTTTTAAATAATTGTAAAATAATAAATCTAGAATAATATGATTTATTGTAACACAATAAAGTTTAGAAAATAATGCCAATAAATTCATGTACCTTAGAATTATCATTATTTTATTATGATCTTCGATAAAAAAAAATAAATTACTTTATATAGTACACCATTGTTTTTGAGATCAACATAATTGCAAATTATCAAGTGAATTATTGATTTTAACATTAACACAATACAAATTACCAATTAATTCAAAATATATATTATATTAATATTTCGAAAAACCCATCTTAAAAAGTATAAATATTGATGAAATAACACATGTACAATATCACTTTAGGTTCTCATGATCACCGTAATTATCTTCTAGCTCGCATGGAATGATAGCACTATTGTTCTAAAAAATATGCTTTGATGTAGGGTCATGTGTCAATACGAACCACCAATCCCTATCCAACATATCTGGGTTAAAAAACATTTGGTTGCAATATTTAGGGAAAATATAGGGTCCTTAGCTTCATCCCACATCTTTCTAGAGTTTATACATATCAACCTACTATCGCGATCTTCCTTTACATTATTCCGATCAAAGGTGTCCCACCACTTGCACCTAAAAATAACACATTGGAAAGAAGAAAAATGCACTTCAATGATCTCTTCTATCTTTCCAACATATCCTAACGTCTCTCGTACTAGGTTTTTATCATAGTGGCTAGATCGACTAGATTGATTGAACTCGACTTCCACTCCACAGGCCTGTGTGATGTTTCCAGCATCGACATTTTCTGTGCGAAAATGGTGTCCATATGCCCACATAGATGGGAACAAATGCAACTATTATAAAAAAGTTAAAAAAATCATAGTGTCATGTGTCGTATGAATAATAATCCAATAGTTAAAATATGAAATGTAGATTTCTTAATATAAGTTTCAAATTTACATATAAATTAAAAATATTATTACCGATTTGCTGCACCCAATCCCTATGTTTAGCATATCCTCTTCAGCACGCGGGTAATGATTGGTAGCACCATATTTCTCTTTGACTTGGTTAGCAACCTAGCTGTTGGGGCATATTTTTGGCATATTTTCTTTTAAATGATGGGGATAAGGCACACTTCTACCATTCAACCATATGAATTCTTTCCTTTCACTATCCCATTTCATCCTGTTTTGTTCGTACAATGCGACCCACGATTGTGTCGCTTCAGAATTGTAAAGAATGAATTTATTGATTGCTTCAATTACGCATTTTCTGATGAAAACAAACCAACATTATATAGTACTTAGAGATCAAACTATACATTATATTGAAGGTCAAAATTAATATTAATTAATTTTTGTAAATTTGAAAAATTATAAGTCACTTACTCTTTATCAAGTGCTTTTTTCCACTCATTTGGAGCAACTCTCCTTCTCTTATTTCTTCATCCATTTCATCATCCCAAATAACCACACCTGGTCTGTTGTCGATCTGTTTGATTTAATCACTGGCATAATAAGAAGAGTCATATGATATGTACCCCTCTGCCATAAACCTCTCGGGTTTTTCCCTTTGTCGACCAAAACCTTTCAATTTCTTCATGTACCTCTCTAGAAGAACATCCAATGAAAAGAAACAACCCCAACCAATTCAACCTCATCTACCAGGTGGATTAGAACATGAACTTGTAAGTCCATGAAACTCAACGGAAGTTCCTTCTCAAACATACAAACAATATCAACTATCTCTTGATGCCACCGTGGAATGCTAGCCACATGAATCTCCTTTGACATGATCGAACGTAAAAATTCAGATAATTTAGATATGGAACATCATAGGTCCTAAGGGAATTCATGTTTCACATACCCACGCATGAACAAAACATAATGAGACTACAAATTTATAAACACGCGCAATAATATACAAAATTATTTATGTTTTATGATCCCCGCATAGGATAAAATTTATTAATATAAAAAATAATAAAATCATACTTTTCACATTATACATAATCTTATAAGATTCAAATGGTCATGTGATTTCAACCACGACAAATGGTCATCCACGGTGAAGTAGCACTGTAGTGAAGACCCGTATGAAGCACCCTAACATCCATTATAAATTCCTTTTCCAAAGATATATCATCTTTCTTTAAAATCCATGGGACATCACCTTCTTTGAAAAACCATGAATTAGAAGGACCAACGCCTACCTTTGATCTCGTACTTTCTAATAATCTTGGCCAATGTTTATTTTTAGTTTTTGAAGTAATAAGATCTTTCCTAGCAGCCAATGTGTCACTTTGTTTCGATGATATGTGCCTCCATAAAGAAGATGAAAGAATTTTAAATATATGCATGAGATCTAATAAGTGGGCAATCTTAAGATGCTCCCAATATGGCAGGTCATAAAAGATAAATTTCATTTTCATCCCAATGGGAAATTTCTCAACATAGCTTTCGGAGAAATATGGATCATCAAACATAGGCTCCACATTTGAATCGAACATTTCTATGAACTCCTTCTCCTTTTCTCTCTCACATGCTCTAAGCCATTCAGCTGGTGTCATTATTGGAGGCCTTTGGGTTCTCTCTTGTTTACCTTTGAAAGCAGATGCCACTATTCTGTAAGGGTGTTTTTCTGGTAGGAACTCCCTGGAGCAATCATACTCTAGATTTCATAGGTCCTTAGACCATCTAGCTTTCAAAGAAGGTCCACAACATTTACATCCAAAATACGCTTTTGTTTCAAGACTTGCGAGATTATATTTGTATACATTAATTAAAATGCATGGCACGTTAAATAATATCATGAAGATCATAACAAATATTACAAAAAATTAAATAACTAATAAGTGAAATAATATTTTTACATATATAAACAAATTAATAAATTAAACATGTAATTTACCCGAGCAAACTCCTAAGCCTGGATAATCATGTGTCGCGTAAGCACATATGCCATACAACGTAAAATTCCTATCTGCTGCGATGGGTTTTGATACATCTTATCTATTTATCACATCCCATAATTCCTTCAATTCATCTACCAGTGGTTGTAAGTAGACATCCATATTCTTCACTTATCTTCTACCAGGGACTATGAGAGCTAGCATAAGATGTTCATTCTTAACAAAAAACCATGGGGGGATATTATTATTGATCACTACTATAGGCCAAATAGAATATTTGGTTTTCTCGAGGGAATATGGGTTGACACCATCCATGGCTATGTTGAGTCATAGACTTCGTACTTCATCCTTGAATTTTCGGGCCATGTATCCTCTATATGATTCATGGCTACTAAATCAGTTGGGATTCACATAACTCCTAACTAACATCTATGTGAGGCATGCCATCCTTGAAACATAGCTAATTCTTTGCAACGAAAGAGCCTCTGATTCCTTGGGATTATAGGCATGTGCCTCAATATCTTAAAATGAGGACCAATACGTGATTTACCCCTCTTTTTTGATTTATCATACCTATCATGCCCACATTTTGGATACATCCCTTTGATTGCATATTCTCCTCTATATAGAATACAATCATTTGAACATGCATGATATGATATGTACTCAACACCCAACATTTTCAACAATTTCTTCGCCTCTTCGCATCTACTGGGCAAGACATTATCACTCGGAAGAACCTTATCTTTGAATAACCTATAGTTGGTGATCATGGAAAAATATATTAATAAATGTACATTAATGTTGATATAATTATTAACTTTTATAAAATTTACCATTTGTAATGTTCATTGCAGTGTACTGATTATATTTCAAATTTATATAATGGGAGTACTTTATGGTAACTTACCTCAAAAGTTCCGACAAACATGCATTTGAAAAGCCAAGATTTTCTTTCAAGTTGTATAGTAACATCATTGTTCCCAAATGGGTAGACTTTGACTAACAGCCAGGTCCAAAGAGAGGGGTGGTGGAAGAAAATTTAAGGCTTTCGAAAAAGTTGTTTGCAACATGAGCATCATCCCCTAGCTGATCATCATTTTGGAATGCATCTAACAACATTGTATCCATGGCAGTCGTATCCCTTAGATAATCATCCATACCAACCTCTATTTGATTTCCTGCATTGCCAGCTTGTGAAGAACTACTATTGCTATAGTAATTCCTAATTGGTGAATCTAGACGTAATGGGAATTGAATCGGTGGTTGATTCAACCATTCTCAGTATCATTCCTCTTAGATTTTTTCTCTTAATTCAGTCTTCCCTTGATTTGACGTTGTTGTGTTGTGCAACAAAAGATGATAGGTAGCTCGTTCATCATCACTAGAATCATAATAATGAAAAAAAGGTGTGAACAAGATTAGTACAAAATATATGATATCAATTAGTAGCCACGTTGACAATATTGCATGATTATAAATTGGTTTGATGTTGAAATAATTACATATTAATCAATATATATACCAAAAAATTATAATTATAATTACCATCATAGCGCCGGGATTGTGGCTAGAAGATGTAATGTTGTTACAATTGCCAGGGTGAAGCGACTGTCCATTTTCATCTACCAAATGTGCCTTGCGATATGCAGCTCCTGATAAGAACTTCCGATGTTGTGGAGTATTTTGAATATTTTGTGCATCTGAACTTGATGTTGAATCTGCATGAACCTACAAATTTGTATACATTATAAATTTAATTAAGTTGTGCACGATTGATTGCATGGATAAAAAACATAAATTCAATTAGATAGTGAAAAAATAAAACAAATCTGAAGTAAATATTACGTCTCCATACAGAAAGGGAGAAATCCGCGATGGACTTTGATAAATATTATGCAACGAGATGGATTTTGAATAATTGTCCATTCCATGTAATATATGATATTTTCTCCTTGCATTTGAGAAAAACAACAATAACTTTTTGTGCACAAACCTAAATGTAATTTCAGTACATAATGTATAGATAACCACACCGATGCATTTTTGGTATTATGCACCAGTGTTGTTTTATAACCCGACACACAGGTGCAGTTTGATTAAAGGATGCACCAGTAAATGAATAACTGCAAATAAAAAAAGTGCAACCATATTGTTTTTAAGTAAAAAAAAAAGCGGTAAATTGAAAAATGGGTGGAAAAATATTTTTAAAAATATAATTTCATCAAACATTTATTTAAATACTAAAAAATTTTCATTATTTCACTATTTTTGCAAAAAATTTCAGCCATATATTTGTAGGATACATATCTAGAGAAAACAAAGCATGAGAGCACTATGGAGCAGGGAAATACGTTCGAACAGAAGTATTCAGACAATCAGAATTCCAAACCTTTGGTGATTCAAACCTTGTACCATAGAGTTTCAAATGATGTGAGTAAATTTGATTGTCTTTTCGTACATTTTTCTACAGTTTTTTTTATACAGTAAAAGAAAAAATCAAAGTCTATTGTTTTTTTAATTTTTCTGTAGTTTTTTTTATGAAGTAAAATAACAAAATCAAATTTTATTGTTTTTTTACTTTTTTTCTGCAGTTTTTTTACCTTTTCTACAATTTTCAGTAACAAAATAAAAAAATAAATCCATTTTTAGAAACAAAACCATGGATTTTTTTTGTTTCTACCCTTTCTTCTCTCTCTTTCTGTAATTTCAGAATTAGGGCTTTTCAATTTAGATTTATAGGGTTTGTATTGTCATAAGACATCCAACCCACAGGAAAAATTGCATAGTCGGATCCCAATCCATGTTGGCCCTTGCGTCAATCTAAAAAAAAATAGAATTTTTTTTGCTGGTGTGCCCTATGTAACATAGCACACTAGTGCATTCTGTTATACCAGCGCACCGCAAAAGTACAGTGATAAAAAATTAAAAAAAAAATATGTTTTTATCAATGCGCGATATGTAACATATGGCACCAGTGCACTATTTATTTATGGCTCACTGCAAACATGTTGTTTAACAAAAAAAAAACCATTTTAGAAACAAACCCTACATTTTTTTTGTTTCTGACCTTTTTTCTCCCTCTTTCTGTGATTTCGGAATTAGGGCTTTTCAATTTATATTTATAGGGTTTTCTTGGAATACCTAATCCTCCATGGGTAGGTGTTGAATATGAAAAGTCACAATGGAGTCCAAGTGACCTTGGAATATGAAACCAAGAGTCACACCATTGTAGTATAAATGTACATCTTTGTATAATGGAAAATAAAAGAAAGCCTCACGCTTATCTTTCATTGTGTGTTTTCTCTTGTGTGTGTGTTATTCTTCCTCATACACCATGTGTGTGCTTCAACATGGTGTTTAACATGGTATCAGAGCGGGCGATTGCTGGCCCTGCTCTACTTTGAATGAGCCATTTGTGTTTATGGCCTGTGTATATCTGCAATAATTCTTGACATTTTTGCAGCATTTAGAGACTTTTTGCAGCAGTGTTTTTGCCGTATTCATCAGTTTTTTGCAGCATTCAGAAATTTTATTTTGAAGAAGGAGCAGCATTCAGAAGAAAGAGCAGCATTCAAGAATTTGTTTTGAAGAAGAGCAGCAGTGGTTTTGAAGAAAGGCAGCACTGCCCATCTGAAGGTTTTCATTCTATTTTTCTCTGCAATTTTTGCCCATTAAATTCTGCATTTGAAGCGTTGCTGGATACTATTTAAATTGGATTTCTGAACATATTTCTGAGTTTTCATTGGAAGATTTCTGAGTTTCTGCAATTCTACATTTTCCTGTTGCTGGGCTATTGGAAAAAAAAAATTCTGGGTTTTACTGTTAAAATTTTCTGAAGAATTTTCCTGCTGCTGGATTACTGAAAGATTTCTGAGTTTGCATTTATTCAATATATGCTGCTGGAAGGAAGAATAGTCTGCTCTCTCTTTATTCTTCTCTCTGCTGTTTAACATTAAATAAAAATAAAAATAAAAAAATAAAAAAATAAAAATCTCTGCCATATGCATTCACTCCCCATCGCTCCATTCCCTAACACTCGACTGCCACTCCTATACTCCCTCACCTCTCTGCCTTACATCACTCTACACTCCAGCGCTCCACCTACTCTCACAGTCCGCTCCACTCTACAACCGGCATCCTACTCTTCTCCACGGCCTCACGAGCCCTGCAACCACTGCTCCCTTACGTGCTCCTACAGCACTCAAACTCATTTTTCAGCCCCCTCGCTGGTCGATCTTCGCACTCCACAACCGACCGCCCGCCCTCCTTTCTGCTGCACGCCCACCTAACCCTGCACCTCTCATTCACTCAGCGGATTCCCCACGCCTACTCCTTCACTGCAATCTCCCTATTCGCTCGACCCTTATCTGCCTTTCAACCCCACGCATACTCTCCACTTACCCACTGCTGCAGCGCTCCTTCCATTCCTGCGTTCAACCTTACGCCCTTACCTCCTGCCGTTCCCTTGCACACGGCTCTTCCCTCCCACCTTCCAGGTTTCAAAATAAGTCAGCGTTTTTTTACTCACTCATCTTCCCTACACGTTGTTCCCTATCACTCCGCTGCACATAAAACAGCCACTCACATTAACTCATAACGCCCTCCCTACGTTTCTATCCATACGCTGTCCCCACCATACGCCTGCATTCTTCTCATACAAAACGCTTCCCGCTTAGTCTGGTGCATTAACCGACTCCCCTATCTGCTCACGCGTGGAACGCTCAACCCACTACGTCTCTGCAACCCGACCCCTCACCTCCTACCCACGCCCCTGCCACGACTTCAATACTGTAAACAATACGCCCCCTCCATCTTACACTACCGCCTTTTTTTTTTAAATTCAATCTATGCACTATCCCTTTCTTAATTTATTTCCATTCCTATTATATTCCCTTTTCCCATATCTTATATATCCTCCTTTTAATATTCCCTCCCCACCCTCATAAGAATTTCCCTCTTCATTTTTTTAATTACCCCTATCCCTTTTAATTAATCCCATTCCCTTTTATTTTTAATTATTCTCAATTTTTTAATTAATTTTAATTAATTAAAAAAAAAAAAAAAAAACAACAGAGAGAGAGGAAAGAGAGAAGATTTGAACAGCAGAAAAAGAGGAATGACATGTGAGCAGAATTGAAGAAATAAATATAGAAGAAGAAAGTGAAATTTGACATTGTGTGATTTTTGACATGAGAGTGATTTTTTTTGAAGAATTTTACATTTGAAGACAAGTTTGCCATCATTGAAAACAGCTCTTTGAAGAAAAATTTCAACTGCCTTAAAGGCCTCTTGCACAGTGCTTTCAGCTGCACATTTACACATATTTTGTAGAGATTTTGTATTGAACTCACATTGTGAGTGAATTTGCCTCTTCATTCATAGTTGGAATCAGTGTATTTGTGTTGAAAAATTGTTGATTGCCCTCCATCATTTGAGGAGCACACTTTGTACTTTGAGAATTCCTTGGAGTCATTTGTATTTCTTGTTGCATCACATTGTAAACGGGTGCATTTTCGGTTGAAGCCGACACCGTTTCATTTTTGAGCCTAAGTTGTTGAAAATGGCTAAAATCAATGAGGCATTAGTGTTGTTGAATAACCTCATTCATTCCAATGTTGATGACATGATAAAAATGAGAAAGGATGCTCTTTGTAATATTCAGAGTTGTTTGTTAGATGCAAATGAAAAGATTGAGTTTTTGCAGTTGGAAACTCAGTTCCAACAAGACGAACTTCAGCAAAAGAGTCACCATTCTGAACCTGTTTCTGTTCAGAAGATTGTGAAGGACTCTCATCAGAAGAAAGAAGATAAAGTTCCAGATGATTCATATTCAGTTCCTTGTTCAAGAGCAGATGTACATGCAGATGCAACAGCTCAGCCTGCACTTCTCAAGCCCATCATCAGACCTTGGGAAGAGCTTGTCCACAACAAGCACCGAACTGGTCTTGGATATGACAAGGATGTGTCCTTTCATATTCCAGACTACACCAAACCCATGATATTTCAGAGTGTCGAATTCATGTATGACAGTTCACCTGCAGCTGTTCCAGATCCTGTTCCACAACAACAACATATGGAGAAATGCCAACACTGTGATCGAGTTGGCCATATGAAAGATCACTGTTTTGATCTTCATCCATGCAAGCACTGTGGTCGGCACACTCATTCTTCAGACAGATGCTTCAGAAACAAGCCTCCTGCAAGAACAAAGATTCGTCTTGGATGGATCTCTTCTTGGCAATGGGCATCAGTAGTCAAGAAGATGTTTACGACACATGTTAGAACTTGTTCACGGATATTGAACAAACTTGCAGTTGAGTTTTCACCATCATCTCACCTTGTCCCTGACAGGGGGGAAAATGGTGGTCATGTACAAGCTTCGATGGCGTATCAAGCGAGCTCGAGGTACACCCTCCATTCCATGTTCGGTAGCCAGCCAGCAGCTTCAATCCAGCGAGCCCGAGCCACAATTCGTCATTCCGGATTCCGGTAGATGTTTCCTTAGACACGGATGCCTTATGAACATGCCTCGTGAAAGATAACCTAAAACCATCATTTTCGGTTGGTGGATAACCTAAAACCATCATCTTTGGTTGGTGGATAACCTAAAACCATCATTTTCGGCTGGTGGATAACCTAAAACCATCATCTTTGGTTGGTGGACAACCTAAAACCACCACAGGTAGTAGACCTCCCTTCTTTTAGGTCGAAGGTCTCCCTTTTTTATGAGGGACAATTTCTCTAGCAGAAGCTTTCAGCTTCTTGCCAGTTTTGGAAGAGTTCCGGGAACTGCAACAAGTTTTGCGTTCCAGTGTTTGTGGTCATCCTAAAACCACCTCTTTTTTCCAATATTTCAGAGAGTTGATTCAGCCAAGTGCTGCCATGTATACTTTGCAGATTTGTATTACAACTCTTTTCTTGGACTCACACATACCCCTTCGGATTAAGGGGGGATGTTGGAACACCTAATCCTCCATGGGTAGGTGTTGAATATGAAAAGTCACAATGGAGTCCAAGTGACCTTGGAATATGAAACCAAGAGTCACACCATTGTACTACAAATGTACATCTTTGTATAATGGAAAATAAAAGAAAGCCTCACGCTTATCTTTCATTGTGTGTTTTCTCTTGTGTGTGTGTTATTCTTCCTCATAGACCATGTGTGTGCTTCAACATGGTGTTTAACAGTATTTCTAAATATAAGCCTAAGACATCCAACCCATGGGAGGACCTGCGTAGTTGGATCCCAATTCATGTCGGCCCTTGCGTAAATTAAAAAAAGAAAATATTTTTTTTTCGATGCGCCCTGTGTACCAGAGCTCACTGGTGCGCTATATTATCCCATCACACTATGCAAGTACTGTGATAAAAAATTAGAAAAAAAAATATTTTTTCTCAGTGCCCCATTTGTAAAATATGTAGCTGGTACGTATTTTATTATGGCGCACCATGAAGGTTTTGTTTCCAAAAAAAAAAAATTTCAAAAAATACAAAATTTACATTCTTTTTGTTTCTTCCCTTTCTTCTCCCTCTTTCTCTGATTTCAAAATTAGGGCTTTTAAATTAGATTTATAGGGTTTGTATTGTTAAATATAGACCTAAGACATCCAAAAGACCAGACGATTAGCATTGTCGGATCCCAATCCATGTGGGCCCTTGCATGAATTTAAAAAAAAATAGATTTTTTTTATCGGTTCACTTGGCGTAACATAGCTCACCGGTGCTCTGTATTGTACAAGTGCACCGCATAAGTATTGTGATAAAAAATTAATAAACAATTTTTTTGTTATCGGTGCACCATATGTAAAATATGACACTGGTTTATTCTACAAAAATTAACACTGGACGATTTTTCTTATTTTATCATGGATAACCAGTGCAGTGATTGAATTGTAATGCACCGGTGCTCCTTGTTGACATAGAGCACCATTTGGTCTATTATACTGTTTCCGCGGTGCATTTTGAAGACAACCACGCACCGGCGTCAATGCGTACAGCATGAATGGTGCACTGTTTTCTTGAGATTTTTTTTTACTTGAAAAGTTGACAATTTATTTATAAATATATTAATGATTGATATGGTATAGGTTTGAGATTGATAAAGAAATTAATAACAAGAGATCAAGTAACAAAAATACGAAGACCACATCAAAAAAAGAAAAAAAGGGAAATTCTTTGTAATTTGTTTACAAAAAATATTATTTTTGAACTATATGTAAGTTTAACTAATATGTATTGTTTACTATATATCATGCATAGCCACAAAAGGATGAATCTCGATAAGTTTATTTCTGATCTAGGACCAGAAGAGCGTAAAATCTTAATGAAAAAATTGCAAAAGGATGAATCAGCTGAATGAAAAAATATTATCGATCCAATATGAGTTTCATTTTTTACTTTTCATTAATAATATAATTAAAATTATTAGATAACATGTGTGAAACAACCTATTAATTCACATCTGTTTAATTTTCTACACGAACCAACAGCTCAGAAAAGGAATGTTGTTCTAAGAAAATAAAAAATTAGAACATGCAAATGAAAATGAATTGCTCCTTAGCTCATCTGAAGTGGTGCTGGAGGTTAACAAAAGGGGGAAAAACTTTTACAAAATTTTGAGGGATCTAGTGGAACGAAGGTATAGATGTTCTTTCCACTTACAATACAAAAACCAATCCAATGATTCTAAGAACCAAATTTTATCTAAACTATAGGAAGAGTTTCCAGAGAATTGGTCAATGAGACATGTCAAACATTTAATAGAAAAAATGTACCCAAAAAAAAAGAAGGAATGAAAAAGTAATATTCCTTTAGATGTTTGTCTAGAATTATTTATAAATGTCACTTTTGTCATACTTACTTTTCATATATCAATATAAAAATTAAATATTTTATTGTCATGTTATATTTTCACGAAGATTATGAAAATATCAAAAGATGAATAAGCTAATATCAGAAATATGCCAGTGGGAATGCCCAAAAAGGTGTACAAGGAGATGGTCAAAGAAATGGACAAAATTGCATCACGGGAGGAGCCATCTCAACAACAACATGCTTCAAATGATGTAATAATTGAATTTTTTAATCATTAGGTACAATAAATAAAAAATTTAGCATTAAATATTAATTTTAAAGTATTTTCTTGCAGAAAATAAAAGAAAATGGAACCCATTCAGCACATAAAACACAACGACAACGAAGAAAAGGATTTATATCTAAGTTTGTGAGTATTTGTTACTTCCTTATAACAACTTAACTAGATTTCATTTTTGTATTTCTTAAGTTGTTTTACAAAAATCATCATTGAATGTCTTCAAAGAAGAACCATCAGAGGAATTGATTGAAATTGGGTTAAATATGGGTTGTGAGTATATGTTGGCATATCAAAACTTAATTGTGGAATTTGTAAGCATCTATCAATCTTGTTTTACTTAGCTCCATCTATAATTAATAGAAAAACTAAATATTTTATATTAAATATATGATTTATTAAGGGGTATAAAACTTGTAGGAAACAAAGTATGGCACTACGCCAACAGATCAAATCTTGAAGGATGGCATGTTATATGGTTTTGAAAGAATGTGTATAGTTTATGAATCAATTTTTGCATTGGTATGCCATTTCTTTTCAATTTACATTGACGTATATTATTTAATATTGCAATTTTAATTATTGTCACCAATGTATATACACTCATTATAGTTTATTTTTATGTTTGTAGATGGAAGGTGAAGAAGAAGAAAACAATCAACACCATGAAAAAAACATTCCTGAAAATAACCTAAGTCGTGGAAGTAGCTCTAGCAGTGATATCAAAGCAAGGCATTGTGTTTTTTGAAAAATGTCTGTGAAATCAAACATTTTCTTTAATGTAATGGACATAGTGTCCCAATTGAAAGATAAAGGGATACCAATAACTGTCCCATTTTGTATGAAAAAGAATTTCTTATTCACAAAAATATATATATATATATATATATATATATATAATAAAAAAAAATTTAATTCATTTTATTGTGTTCTCTATTGTTGCTATTGCATTCTCCATTGTTGTTCTCAAGTGCAGTAATAAAAATTTAATTCATATGAATATTGTTATAAGATATATATGTGTCAACTTTTGATGAATAACAAATTTTAAAAAACCACAATAATTATTATATGATATAACAAATTAATCCAAAAATCACATTCAAATGCAGTAATAAAAATCTAATTAATATGAATATTTTTATAAGATGTGTCTACTTTTGATGAATAATGAATTTAAAACGATCACAATAATTTCACTGTCACAGGTCGATGTTTCTAAAATATACAGAATGAAATCAGGTGTGTGTATTCTTATACTGATGCGCTTGTATTCTTAAGCGCACCGGTGCATTTTTACGACCTATGGGCATTGCAAAAATACCAAAATCAGTTAAAAATATCAAGGCATTTGTGTGGTACGGCGCTTTGGTGCGTTTATGTCTATATATGCATCAGTGCCGTTTTACGGCCTATTTGCACCGCAGAAATAATGATACCAATTATAAATATCGGTGTGTTTGTGTGATACTATGCACTAGGGCAATTCTGTGTCTATACGCACTGGTAAATTTGGACAATCTATAGGCACTACACAAATACCGATACCAATTATAAATCTCGGTGCATTTGTGTGATACTGCGCATCGTGACATTTATGTGTCTATATGCACCAGTGTATTTCTATGAAATATTTGCACTGCACGAATAACGATACCAATTATAAATCTTGATGCATTTCTGTGAAAGGATGCACTGGTGCGTTTCTATAATTCTACGCACCGGTGCATTGATATGACCTATGGGCACCACTCAAATCCCAATACCAATTAGAACAACCTCGTGCATTGTATCACCAACACTATGCCCAGTGTTGTTTGATACCTTAACGGCCCTGTGCATTCTCCTTCGACCACCCTAGGGCTCCGGCTACAGGTATGCACCAGTGCGTTAAATCCTGATTAGTGCACCGCTGAGAAAAACATCCGTAATAATCTCCGGCTACCCATTTTTTTTTAGTTGTGTTGAATTTCTGTCAAAATCTCCGCCAAAACCTCTATAACCATAAACAGATGTGGGATAATATGTATTTTTAGAAATTTTGGCCAATTTTATAACACTAAAAACCTACTTTATAACCTCCGCTAGAGGGTCTTTTCCTTGTACTGTCACTAAAATATCCATCAAGGTTGGGTTTATGTCTGATGTTCTTACATATAGACTTGGAAGAGAAGGTAATCCATCTGTAATAATTTTCTTGCCTATTGTGTTCATTGCTCCTTTTGATGTTCTGATTTTTTATTGCCTTTGTCTCTCTCTCTTTCTTCTTTTCTTGACGATGTTATTGTTTTACCACTTCTCTGAATCTATTTAGTATTTATTCACCAGATTTCACCCAAAACTTAGCACTTGGTCCCATCCACTGGCCTCCTTAAGCAAGCGAACTGGCTTTTGAATATAGGTTCTGTATAAAACACCCCCACCTTATGGACCCCTTGAAGGTTGCATTTGTTTTGACCTAAAGAGCAAGCTAGCTATAAAATTTTCATTCATTTCTCTCATGACATAGAAATATAAACTTCTTTTGTATCAATTGCGCTTATGCTTTACTTGGAAGACAACAAGGCATGAGAGAAGGGTTGTTTGAGTGATTCACCTATAGTGATTCACAAATTATTTTGTATGTATTTTATGCAACATAAATGTTTTTCTGATATGTTCCTTCTCACACTCCACCTCCAGCAATATAGCTAGTGTATCACCTTGTTGAATTTTCTTCTTGATCGTGTTATATTTGTAGATCCATTGAAATCATAAATAGATAAACCTTGATGATTGAAAATTTCTAACCAGCCAATGTAGATCTTCCAAGCCAAATTGAGAACGATGTAGATCTCCCAAACGAAATTGAAAATTATGGTGCTTACTTAATATCTATTTATTTAGTGGAATTCCTCCATCTCCATTTTCAAGATTTGTTTAGGTTTAATTACGTATGCTTATAGCAGGTCTCTTCTGAGAGCCTCTCCCTAGACCTCCAAAAAAATAAGGTTTATGGGTTTCCTCAAAGTTTCTATATCAAATTAATGGGAAATCAATGAGATCTGGAAAATGTAAATTAACATTGGTAGGGACTTGAAGAAATTGATATTGGTCAGGGCTAACTTCTTTTGCACTAGGGTTAACTAAATTCTTAAAGAAAATTTTGAGTGTAACTGGTAAGTAATGCCTCTCATTATGATCAGATCAGTTCTTCATGGCTGTTGGGCCATCAAATTGTCCACAGAAAATATCTCTTCAGATGAAGGTAACAAAGAAAATGGCATATTCAGCAGCAACCCTTTTACCATAAAAGGCCCCTAGTAACTGTGCCTCTCCACATAACATGCTTAACCGTTTAGAAAAAACCACACAAGGACCATCTATAATATAGGAGCGATGAAACCTGTCCTCCACGACTAAAACTGATTAGAAGGGCTATAAAATTGAAGTATAGAAAGTATCCTACCAAAATTAGATTATTTCCCTCCATTTGAAAGGAAAGTCAATTTACCCACTTCTATGACAAGTGAGATGGCTTTAAAAATTATTTCCTTTTCAATCCTTGGAACAATGGTTCTATAACAAAGATAGATTTTATTTCAGTCATTAAATATACTTTGTTTTCTTTTTTGACTACCATATTAAAATTGAGATGTATTTTTTTATCCTGTGTATGAAGTTCTTTTTCACTTTCTATCCTTGAATTTCTCATATGCATGGACTCAACCATCAAGAACTACCTCTCCATGATAGGGAATATTGATTTTTCCTCTGCAGGCAAGTGAGAGAATACATCACATGCTACATCTCTGGCCTATGCATACTTAAGAACAACAACAAACATCAAAGAAATTAAAGAGAAGAAATTGAAATAGTTTTTCTTCGCAAGGTAACATCACAACCATACCATACTTTTGGACACCTTGAATCCTGTACATCTTATTGTCATAATGTGAATACCCATTGCATGGAATAAAAAACATTTGTGTACATGGAAGTGTGCTAGACTATATAGACCTCACTTTGAGCCTCAACTACCAAAAAGTGTCCTAGGAAACTACTCAACACGGAGATTCTAGATAACTCGAGTGAAGGATGATATATGCTTCTGGGATATGGCACACTTAATATCAACAAAAACACATAAGGAGATCAACAAACATAAGCACTTTTTCAAGCTAGAAGAGCTAGCCATGCTTGTTGGATAGGTGATAACCAGGCTTCCCTTAATTTGAAATTCGACAATGTTGTTTTTCCAAGATATTTTCAATAATTATTTTTATCACTCTTAATAGATCAGGGATTAAGAGGTATTTATGCTTTTTTTCACTCTTAATAGATGAAGTGCTAAGAGGGATTTATGCTTTTTTTCACTCTTAATAGATCAGGGGCTAAGAGGGATTTATGGTTTTGTCACTCTTAATAGATCAGGGGCTAATAGCCATTTATGCTAGTCAATATTTTCGATTGAGTCATACTGGTAAATGAATGTGAATGAAATTTATGCTATTCAATATTTTTTATTTTCATACTGATGAATTAATGTGAATGCAGTTGATCAAACATCCTATTCTAGCTCCAAGCTCTTCTAAGAGATATGTGCTACTTAGAATGTTCTTTGGAGAGCCAACATATATGCAGTGGAAGAATGCAAAATCTCTGAATGTGGTTGGCAGCTTAGGGCCTCTGGAAAGTATGCATGTAGTGGGTCCTTGCTTTTGTGAATGTGAGTCTATGATTGAAGGGCCAAATGGGCCAGAGCTATGCATCTCCTTTACATTTTCTACCCTTGTGTACAAAAAATATCAAACACACTCCTTTTCCACCTCTATTCTTGAATTGATGGCCTTGGATTCTTTAGAAACTTCTTGAAATATCTATGACTCTACCCAAAATCATAAAAATAATGACATGGATACCTTGCCGAAGAACCCTCTGTGATCAAGGGGATATGTCTACAGGTTAATTGTTTTGAGTTCCAGTTTTATCGGAATTATTAGTAATGGTTACATTGGATCATGTTCATGTCAATTCTAAGTATACATCCCGCCCATCTCTTAAGTATCCTGCCCATATTTTGTCGTGTTTCTGCGTCTCCCATCGTTAGCAATCAAGAGTTTATATAAAAATATATGTTTTTTTGGTAAATTTGAGGACAATTTGGCCTTTTATTTTTTTTGGCATGAAGATTTAAGAACCTCCCCAACATTCCTCACAGATATTAAGTTGAGAAACACAAGTAGCGAAGAGTAAGGAAAAGAAACTATCAATGAAACATATCAAGTATTTATCCGTTTTATGTGTTTTCAATGCCATAAACCATCCATATAAATCATTTTGAGGGGATAATCTAAAAAACAAGGCATTTGCATGTAGTAAAATAAATTAAATTATCGAAAAATGTTGATAGTTTTGGAATATTAAGAAAGTTGTGGTAACAGAGTGTGTAAGAATTTAAATATTGGAAGTTAATTACATTCAATAAAATGTAGGTAAACACATTTTTTAATAGTGTAAATATTGACAATCATTATTATTATTATTATTATTTGTTTTTTTTAGGGTTAAAATGCAAGTAATTTAATAAATTTAGTCGCAATTTTTTGTTGAATAATAAAGTTAAAGAATGATTTTAATTAAACTTTACTTGGAGCATTTAAGTTTATGCATTTCCATTAAGTTTAATGAGAATGAAAAATATACTTTTTATTAAATTTTGAACATAAATATATAATAAAAAAATATTAAATTTTAAACATATATTTAATATTAATAAAACAACTTTAAAAGTAAGCATATTTTCTAATACAATTTTTAATGAAAATGAAATATTTTTTTTAACTGAATTTTAAATATACAAATATGATAATTCTTTTTTATTAAATTTTAAACATATATATGATAATTCTTTTTAATTAAATTTTAAACACATATTTAATATTAATAATAAAAAATTCTAAAAATATTTTTGTTTTCTAATATAAACATGTCTTAGATATCATTTTGGGATTCAACTGCCTTAAGTAAGTCATTCATGCATAACCATTTCCATGAGAGGTAGTCGTAACTAACTAATTTATCATGATTTTTTAATAATCCACTTAGCACTCATTGCATCGGGTGATGCTCACAACGGTGAAGAAGTGGGATTGAAACTAGTGAAATGAATCACATAGCATAAATCATCACTTCTAGTGTTTCTTGATTTTCCGAGTTCGGTGTCCCTTTGCACCTTTAGGAGCAATTGCTATAAATATATTTTCCTTGAAAAACACCATAAAGATCAAAGAAATCTAATAATTAGATTATGAGTTAGTTTGATTGTTTAACACATATATATATATTATATTGTGCACTATTTTGTATGTTATTTTACATATTCATACATATATTTTTTAATTTTCAAACGTGTAATTATGGGTTGTTTTAACTCGTGTTGTAGTGTAACGTTATTGGTGGGTATTTATTAGCACATTTTTTTCTCTATTAATTTTAAAAAGTGAAAAGTGTAAAGATCAATTGTTTTATATTTTTGTAAATTTGATGTAATGTAGGGTTGTTTGTTGATATTTACTAACATAGTTATATAAATTAAATGGTTAGCATATGTTCATAAATATCAAAACACTTATATCATGATAAATCTTACATCATTCAAATTCTCATAAACATCAAAACATGTATCCCATAATACATATCACATTACCAAGTTTAAGGAAATGGTTTCAAATTATTATTATCATTAATTATAAAAAGAATTAATATGAGTTAAATATATAAATTTTAAAATTACATCTAACAAGGTTTTTAACTATGGAGATTATTAACTTGTGAATAGGTTTTGTTATAGTAGCATAGGCCTATGATACCATTACTTACTAATACCACATGCCGAAAAAACCATAACTCATGCTCAATGGACATTTTTATTAATTAATCAATCCAATTAAAAGGGAAAAGAAGGACATAACTACATTCCTAGATAAATATCAACTTCCTATTTGTGACTGTTAATAAGAATAATATCTACATCCACTTAGTTAGTGCAGGCATATTAATTAAATGGCTAGATTAAATGCCTAGTAAACCTAGATAGGCTTCAATCCATACTAAACGTCAAAACACTCCATGATATGCGTCAAGTTTCTAAAATAAAAAAAATTCATAAAATTTAACTACATTGTAACTATATTTTAAATTTTTATTTATTATCTTTATTAATTATGTCGTAGGGAATTCCTTTTGGAAGAACTCCCCAAGTTACCACTCTACACTGTCAGATCCATTATTAGATGATTAAACAATCATCTTTCACCGGATTGATTGCTTATGGTCGGCCAGAGTATTTGTTATTGTTAACCTTATTATTTTTAACTTTAACAGAGCTCACAAAACCTCAATAGATCCCAAAATTAGCATAATTATTATTGTTAACCTTAACATAGCCTATAATGCTCAGTCTGAGAAACAACCCATGCATTTGAATAAGCCAGTGATGAATCGAAATAGGAGTGAGTAGTGGAAGGATGAAGTGGGGTGCTACCAATGGCTTAGGGTTCCCCTTTTTCATATGGGTAGCCAAAGTTATCTTTTGCAGATTTTATGGAGCCTACAACCCTCAGCCAGAGAAATAACCCCTCCATCCGAATAGACATATTCTCTATTGGTTATTAATTTTGGCCATGTAGCTTCCTTGGGTTATCTTCTATTGTAGTTTAAATCCCTTCATTTATTTCTTTATTTCCTCCTCTTCCATTGGTTTATCGATTGGGAAATTTATTTCTTTGTTGTGTGTTCCCACCCATTTGTATTACGAGGTAAGAATTTTGCAAAAATTATATATTGTATTGTTGTTTTTTGAAAGTTAGGTTCCATTCCTTTATGAAACTATGTGTGTTGAATCTAACTAACAAAATTATTGTCTAAAGTTTTTACTAGGAGAAGGTCCCCACTTCAAGTCAAATTTATAGTTGCTCGTGAGTTACAGTTGACCCACTTTGTGACATAGTCGGTATAGACCAATATGTGTGATATTTTCTATGATGAAGGATTAATTGGCCCTACAAAATCCAAGGCCCATTTCTCAAATGGCACTTTCACTATCTTAGGCTGTAATGACATCTCATATGATTTTAGAGGCTAGCCCATCCTTTGGCATCTATCACATCCCTTCACAAACTTCTTGGCATCCTGGAATATAGTTAGCCAGTAGTACCCTGTTGAGAGTAATTTATATCCTGTCCTCTTTTCAGCGAGGTGCCCTCCATAGGGTTCCTCATGAAAAGCTTTCAAGATATCAAAAACCTCATCTTCTCTAACACAACACCTAATCTCAAAGCCTGGTCTGGTGTGATAGAGATTGTCCTCTATCCAGGAGTAAGTAGCACTATGTTGTATGATCTTCCTCTTTTCTTTGGAAGATAGGGAATTTTCCTGCAGTAAGATAATTGGCTATATTTGGATACCATGGTGAGTGAGTAGATATGGAAAAAATATATTCATTTGGAAAAGAATCCTCAGTAGGAGTGAAGTTATCACCTATAGTTAATCTAGAAAGAAAATCAGCAACCACATTATCTTTTCTAGGTTTATTTAAATGAGTGATATCAAATTCCTATAACAACAATAACCGTCATTTAACTCTACCATTGGTAATAGGTTTATTCATTAAAAATTGAATTGCAGCATGGTTAGTGTGTACAAATACTTGATACCAAGCGATGTAGTGCCGAAATTTTTAGATAGCGTGCATTACTGCTAGGAATTCCTTCTTAGTCACTATATACTTGAGTTCAGCTGGAGTTAAATTCTTGCTGATGCAATAAATGGCATAAGGTTTCTTTTCCTCTAGTTGCCCTAAAATAACACCCATATATATGTCAGATGCATTCATAGTGATATGGAATGGAAGCCTCCAGTTTGGTCCTCACAAAACAGGTGTTGTTGTTACATAGTTTTTTAACTTCAAAATGGTTTTCTCACACTTCCTTGTCCACACAAATTCCCGTTGTGTCACCACTATCAGGAATTCAAAAGTAACAGTACCATTTGTCTTAACATTCCTGTCTCCAATGGCTGATCCTTCCTAATGGGATGAACTGACCTCATAATATGCAGGGGATTGACAAATAAATAAAGGATCAAGTTGTTCGAGGACCAGTTATTTCACTTCACTACCCATGTCCAAATAATGATCAACTAAATGTTGTTCCTCAAGTCCCTGATGCTCCCCACTGGTCTCCCCTTTTCCTTCAATTTTCAAATTTTGATTACTCGCTTTCCACTGCTATTTTAGATCTAGAATCTTGATATCAGTAGTTGATATGTTGTTTGAAGGGTGATGAGGTCCAGACACAGAAGGTATCGATAACTTAGGCTTCAATATAGTAGCATATTTTTGCGGTCCCGTCTTCCTGTTGTCTCTATATGAAGTAGACTGTTCATTTTCTGCTTCTGAGATTAGATCTCCGAAGAATTTATTTCTTCCCAAGTCTGCACTCTTCTTTTCCTTTTTACGACCTATCTTTCCCATAGTTAGTTAGAGTGGGGGGCGTTGTGGATTTCTCTATTTTCCTACTAACACACACGGACCCTATGTGTATCAATCCTTCCTACAAGTGCTTTAGTTTCTTCAGTGGTGAGCCCGCCTAATTACGTTAGAGCAATGTGCAAGTTCCTACCTTTCATCCTACCACCTAGAAACTATATAGTTGAAGACACACTGAAGAAAACACCTGAAAAATCACAGTTCTAAGTGTCCCAGCGAGACAATGGTGAGCTCGCCCAAGTATGTTAGAGCAATGCGTAGGTTCTTACCTCTCGTCTTACCACTAAGAAATTGTGTAGCTGAAGACACACTAAAGAAGAACACCCAAAAAATACACTTCTAAGTGCCCTAGTGTAGCAATGGTGATCTCACCCAGGTATGTTAGAGTGATGTGCAGGTTCTTACCTCTCATCTTACTACCCACAAGTTGCAGACTAGGAACACTTTATCATCAAACAAAGAATTCTTGTTGATTGTATCATTACTGCCATCCCTGAAAGAGGCACCAAATTGCTGGATTATTGTATTAATCACTATTAAATGACTAATAGTGCACATAAATTATCAATCTAGGGACGTCTTTTATTTCAATGAGAGTTGCACTGTCTGTGATTATACATCAAACCAGAAGAAAATCAAATAAAGAGGAATTGTTTCTAAAAGAAATGACTCATGTAGGAATAAAAAAAATATATAGGAATGTGATCATGCCTCAATTAAATAGTACCTAGTGTGCCACACAAAAATTACACCAACTTATATTTCTAATCACATATGTGTAACAACATAATAATATCGAAATTGAAGTGGATCTACTCACAACCAGAACATCAACAACAACACTTCCACCAATACGTAATGAAAATAAGAAATATAGTACAACTACCTTAACCATTGCAGTCCCTGGTAAAGAGGAGGGCCCTTCCTCCCTACCAGGAAGCAGGAAGAGATAAAGACTAAATGGAAATTAAACCAGACAACGTATGTAACAGTAGCAACATGATATCTTTGTATTAATGTGACCAAAATTACAGAACCAAAAGTAATATTTTTCTCTGCTAACCCCTTCACCTCAAGGGTCGAGAGTTATATAATGGTTACATGTTCAGAAAAATGAGGAACATATAAGATACATATATGTACAACCACTTCTTAATAAAAAATTTTGAATGGAAGGATATGGATTACAATCAAAACTGCCTAAAATATGTCATCCTAAAATACAATATGTAATGACTTCTACAGCTATCCATGGAAAATGACAGTTGTAGCATAACAAAAATTGAGGATAGGTTTGCATTTGAAGTTGACGATATTTAGTCAGCAATACAACTATAACAACAATTTATCTAGCGGGTTTGTAAGAGCATCATGAAGTAACAACATCGTGGTGTAACAGCTCACTGTAAGAACACACTTTCACTCCTTCTGTACACCTCATGCTTTAGATATTTTATGCTAATAATAACTTTTGGAAGGATAGAAAAAGACCAGAGAACTTCTTCCAACATTTATCCTAGTTAGTCATCAAAGAAAGAAATGATACATCATAGTAATTGATGGAATGACAAGATAATGAAAATAAGGTAAAACAACACTGTTTAAGATAGTAAAGTATGAAAAGAGTAAAATATACTCCCAATGGTTGTAGTCACAAGGTAACAATAAGGGAAACAGATGTAGGAAATAACTACAAAACTGGCACCCAACACATATTCCTTCTGAACAAAGACAAAAGCTAGATGGAAAGTCTATAAAATGTATTTTTATGGGATAACCATATGAAACTAAAGCTTATAGGCTTTATGATCCTCTTACTGATAAAATTTATGTAATTAGAGATGTTATATTTGATTAAGGGGGAGTTTATTTTAAGGGTGAAATTGAATAAATTTGTAAATCCACGTACTGAGAATTTAATCCTTGATGATAATGATCAATCTAGGCATTCATCTACAATGAAAATTTAATGTTCATCTACAAGAGGTTATCCATCAAAGGTATCTTCATCTAGTTCATCAACACGTTCTCAGGTTGATACACAAGCAGCATCTCCATCCAGTTCTCTTAGAAAAACCAGAAGTTTGAAGGAAATTTATGACACGTCAAGGTATGCTAATGATCATTTTGCTCTTGTTTCTTCTACAAATGTTGAGCCTGTCAATTTTAAGAAGATTTTTTTGTTGAGACATGGGTACAAAAAATGGAGGATAAATTGTCTCAAATACAGAAAAATAACACATGGGAGTTAGTTGAACTCCCTCATGGAAAATCTTCCATTGGAGTAAAGTGTATTTACAAGCTCAAATTTATTATAGATGGAAGCATTTCAAAATACAAGGGATGATTAGTTGCAAAGGGATATGTGCAAAAAGAAGGCATCGAATATGAAGAGAAATTTTCCCTGTAGCAAGAATGGAAACTGTAAGACCTTTTCTTTCCATAGTATCTCTGTTCAAACTAACAATTTATCAAATGGATGTTAAATCTTCTTTCTTAAATGGATATTTAAGGGAAGAAGTTTGTTTTGAACAACCTCAAGATTTTATTACCGAAGGTAAAGAAGATAAGGTGTATAGGCTTAAGAAGGAACTTTATGGTCTTAAAAAAGCCCCTAGAGCTTGGTACTCTAGGATTGATAAATACCTTCATGATCATGGTTTTATTAAGTGTTCTTCTGAAAGTGCATTCTATAAAATGGTCATTGGATCATATTTTATTTTTTTCTTATTTTATTTATATGAATTAATATTTATGGGCACCTCAATATCACTTGTGAAGGAGTTTAGAGAAGAAATGAAACCTGAATTTGAGATGTCTGATTTGGGGGAAATGTAATATTTTATGGGCATGAAAATCAGAGAAACAACTAAAGGTATATCCATTTGCAAAACCAAATATGTTGAAGATATATTGAGGAGGTTTAACATGCAAAATTGTAAATATGAAGAAACATCTTGTAGATTTGATGTGCAACTAGTTTTTGGAACAGATCGCCGAAACCACCTATTTGTGGAGGTTCCCTGCAAACAGAGAAGGTTCTACATTTCATGCTTTTTATGTATATGTTTTTTATTTTTATTTTATCATTTGATGTAGTTTCAGTTCATTTTTTCATTTTTCAAATGTTGTAGTTGTTTCCAGAATTCAACTTTGTCACTTGAAGTAGATGTTTACATAGTTTTCCCTTTTTCATTTGATATAGATTAATCTCCCTTTCAAATTGTTAAAATGCAGTGATTTATAGTTTTATTTCGATGCAGCATTAGTTCATTGCAGACTAGTTTTACAGATTCAAGTGTGATTTATTTCATTATTTCAAGAACATAGAGAGATTTCTTTCCCAGTTTTGAGTGAGTTCCTTTCAAAATTATGAGTGATTTATTTACAAGAAACAATGATTTAGTGATTTAATTTTGGCACATGAGTGAATGTTTTTTACTTTAAAAGTGATTTATGTTCTAAACAATAATGACTTATTCATTTCTTTACACAGTTTCATTTCATTTACATAGAATTTCATTTTAAAATCATAAAAATGATACATTAGATTGCTATAATCCTTAGAGACTAACAAATAAATTAGTTAAGACGTCTTCATAAGATAGAGAAATATTTTTTTGTTTTGTTTTTGCAGAGTAGAAACTTAGTTGATTTTAGAATTTAGTTGATTTCTGCAAAATTGATTTTTTAGAACTGAGTTCTAATTTAATCCATCAATTTAATTAAGGACATAAAAATAAAAACATCCTTAGAAGAAATCTCTACAAATATAATCATCACACCAATAAGACGAATTAAAAGAGGCTTCTAGCATATATAGTGCACTTTCACTTCATAAGTTTACCATCTTTGGTCGATAATTTATGTCAGCAATTTAAGAACATTAAATTGAATAAAGGGGTATATCGATGGTGGTTATTTAGAACATATGACAATATATTAGAGAAAAATTCTCTCTAAAGGAATATGTAGGAGGATGTGTCACTTTTGGAAATAATGCACTTGACAAAATATTGATGGGAAAATGAACAACCAACCTTAATAATAGAAATGATAATGTTAAAAATGTTGTATATGTTGATGGTTTTAAATACAATATTTTGTGTTAGAGAAATGTGTGATCGAGAATATGATCTCGTATTTCATTCTAAAGGATGTTAATTTAGGAATGTTGGATCATTAAGATTGGTGGAAAATGTAGCTAGGACCCGAGGCAATGTATATGTCTTATATGATGATAACGGAAATTATTGTATTGGGAAAGCGGATGGAAGCATGTTATGTCGTAGAAGGATAAATCGTATTGATTTTGACCATATTATAAACTCAACAAAATAAGAAGAATGACAAAATTCAAATATTTCAAAGCCAAGTGATATTATTTGTAAGTTTTGTTAACATAGGAAGTGGACTAGAGTTCACTCAAGAAAAAAGAGCACTCATCAACAATGCAATTGAAATTTTTTCATACATATCTCTTTAGGCCTACAAGAAAACAAAAATTAATGGGTGATAGGTACTTTATGCTTATAATTGACGACTATACAATATTGACATGGATTTCTCTCCTTAAAGAGAAATCTAAAGCATTTGGCATGTTGAAAATCTTCAAATCCTGGGTTGAAAACAAAACTAAATTAAGGATGAAGTCATTGAGACTAGTCGAAAAAGAAGAATTTACTTGTACTGTTTAATTCAATGAGTTTTCTTAAAAACATAAAACTAGAATATATTTCTCAATAGAAAAGGCTCCTGAGTAGAATGGTGTTGTTGAAAGAGAGAACATAAGTATGAAAGAAATGGAAAGAATTGTGGTTAATGAAAAAAAAAACACATCTAGAGACCTTTTGGGGAGAAGAAGTTCATATAACAGTTGGAATCCTAAATAGATCTCAAATCAAAGTAAATATCAATAAGATTCATTTTGAATTATGGAAATGTAGACCTACTTCAGTCAAGCATTTCAAAGTATGTGGAAGCAAGTGTTATATTAAGATAAATGAAGATAAATTAGGGAAGCTTGATTCTATATAAAATGAAGGAATATTTCATGGTTAATCATCTAGAAGCAAGGGAAACAAATGTTACAAAAAAAGAATACACAAGGTAGTTGAAATCATTCATGTATGACTAAATGAAGCATTGGACCAAAAATAAAAGCAACTAGTAAATAAAGATTCAAACGATATGATCAAGAGAGAGCTAGAAAAGGAAGAATAAAAAGACGAATAAAAAAAAATAAGAGGAGGAGGAGGTATAACTTTGACATCTAAAGACTCCATCTAGATATATTCAAAAATATCATCATGAAAATCAAATATTTGGAAATAAAGATTTATAGATTCAAACTAGAAGGAGATTAACATGCACATCAAATCATGCAAAATTTTCGTTATCTAAAATAGAACCCAATAATTTTGTAAAAGCTAATGAATAAGAGCTTTGGATTAATTCTATGGTGGTGGAGTTAAATCAGATAAAGAAAATTGAGACATGGGAACTTGTTCCTTGAACAAAAGATAAGAATGTAATCATCATCAAGTGGGTCTTCTTAAAGAAACTAAATGAGTATGGATAGGTAATGAGGTATAAGGCTAAATTGGATTGCAAAGGGTGTGTACAAGTGGAGGGTGTTGATTTTGAAGGAACGTTTTCTCTAATTTCCAAACTAAGGCAATACGAATTTTCTTGGCATTTGCATGTTTCCAAAAGTTCAATGTAAATCAAATGCATGACAAGTTAGCTTTCCTGAATAGAAATTTATAAGAAAAAATGTATGTTGGAAAACCAAAGGGATTTAATATTGATATAAAAAAAATACCATGTATGCAAATTGAAGAAAACTCTTTCTTGACTAAAGTGTGCTATTAGGGTCCAATACCCAAAGCTTGATATTTCTTACAAGAATTTAGAAAGGGAAAAATATATAACAAACTTTACATTAACATATAATGAAAATTTGATGATCATTGTTGTCTATGTGGATGGCATAATATTTGGAAGTGACGATAACACAATAAATCAAAGGTTTGCAACATAATGCAAAAAGAGTTTGAACTATCCATGTTGGGAGAATTTTTATTTTTCCTAGTATTAGAGATTGTTGGGTTAGGTAAACATCTTAAGGAAACATTTAAGAAGTTTGGAATGCAAACTTTTACACCTATTAGCACTCTCATGGCCACAAAATGAAATTTAAGAAGCGATGATGAATCTCTAAATATAATTATATTTGAGTGAATCTAGGCTTCATATGATGGAAATTGTACAATTCAATTCAAGGTTTCTACACCAAAAGAGACAAATGTGAAAGTAGTAAAAATATTTTTAAGATATTTGAAGGGGATTATGAACTTTGGCTTATGGTACTCAAGTAAAAATATTTTGCCTTAACATCATATACATATGTAGGCTGAGCATGAAATGTTGATGACAAGAAATACACTAATGGAGGAGCAGTCTTCTTAGGAAATTGTTTGGTATCATAGTTGAACAAGAAAAAAACTTCAATAATTTTTTCCATGGCTAAACAAGAATATATTATATTAGTAGCATGTTAATGGGCCTTTAAATTCCCTTTTAATTATTTATTGGATAGCTAAGGAATTGTTCATTTAATTGTTAGTTTGATGTTGGTATGAACTCACAAAATATTGTGCATTGTATATGCTTGTGTAATACTCTTGATTGTTGATGAGGTTGTAATATTGTAAATTAATGTCACAAATAAATATATTAAAGTTCTTTGAAAAGTCAGCGAGAAAACCAAATTGGACCTGCAATCAAAACTATACTTGTAGAGTTGATATGACACACTTCTACCTAGTGTGATTAAGAATATTATTGTTGTAACCTCTAATACATGCAAAATTACTAATCTATATTTTGGGAAAGAAAATATCACTCCTCCATCTAGTGGGCTTAGGAATCTTATTTTTTTCACCATTAACATAGGTAGAACACATCTGAACCCAGTTAGAAAGTAATTCCCATAGGCATAAAAAAATTGACTTGCTTAAGGTTTATATGGTCATGAATTCTGTAAAAAAAATGTATATGAGATGCAATGCTAGAAAGCTGCAATATAGAGAAATGAAAATTTCTTAATCCTAAAAAAATAGTTTTGTACTTCTTCGATTAATGAATTGCAGCAATTTAAAATTTGAGAAACATATAATTAATTGGAATATAAGCAAATAATATAAACTAAACTATATAGCTATATAAAATACAAATTTAAGAAGGATTCCCTACCTCCTTATAAGAGAGACTACTAATAAAAGCAACATAACACTAATTTATGAGCACAAAATTAATTTTAGTAGATGATTTGGAAGTGGGACATAAGCCTATATTAAAAATTCATAACACAAACTACAATCAAGATCTTATCTTTATGTTTTCTCTATCTCCATCTTCATTTCTCATGGCTCGAGTGGACTTGGAGTTTTATACATAACACTTAATTATCAAAGAAATCAAGAGACAATCATGAGAATCCTAATCTTCATATTTTTGTCATCAATAAATTTTCATTAAGTTTGAAAATATAAACCAACCAACGCAACATTCAAGTAGAATGAAACATGAAACTACATTAAGAATACAAAAGACAATGTTGAAATTTCTGATAATTCCTTAACAAAGAATTAGGAACAAAATGTCCTCTATCAACATAGAGATTTATAACAATGTGCACACAGATATGGAGTAGATAACTATATTTCATTAAATGATACACTGGATTGTTACAAAAAAATCTTTGCCTCAGAACTATAGTTCTGGATTACAAACAAAAACTCTCCTCTCTGTCTTTTTCACTGGCACACACACAACTTTCCTTTTGTTCTTGACATACACTGCCTTCTTTGTTTTTTAACAATGTCTAACCTTAAGCACACTGTTGTCTATTACACACACACACATATATATATATCAAAACATTATAATAAATAAAAATACATCACGACGTATTAAAAAAAAATAAAACATTAAACCATAGTTTAAAAAGTTGTAAAATATTTTCACAAATATTTCAATATGTCATGCGATGGGCTTTATCGCATCGATTAGCCCACTATCCAAATATGCACAAAAACTATGCAAAAGATCGTCATTGGCTAAGCACTTGATGAGTTGGCGATGGTGGGTCCTCCCTTATCGCACTATTTCGGAGATGAACTTACGTTAGCTCTAAACCATGCGATACGCCTCTGATTGGTCGGAGGGTTGTCGACGTGGTATGGTGGGGACCGGAGTTTATCGCGCAGGTTGGAGATGGATGACATAGGAAAAGAGTTCATGTGATGAAATCCTATTGGCTGCAGAGATGGCGACGTCGAATCATGGGGTCCACAAAAGCTGGCATGGAGTATTTAAATTTAAAACAAATGCCTGTAAATTAAAATGGTTGTTGCTTGACTGTGATGGTGGATAGGTGTGGAGGTTTAAAGCACGAGGTTGTGTGGTGTTTAAACCACAATTTTAAATTTGAGAAATGGCTATGGCCTGTGAATAAAATTTTATCTTATAGTGGTATTAAAACACAAAATTGAATGCACAGTGGAGTGCAAAACAAACTAGAACTCTCCTGTTGCTTCATCCTGTAACCTTCAAATCAAAAAATGAATTTTGTCTTCTTTGCCACAGATTGGAAATTGGGGTTATCTCCAACACTCCCCCTTAATCACAACTGTTGTTTTCATACATTCCTAGACACTTCTTGAGAAAATTTAAAAAATTCTGCCCCAATGGTTTTGTTAATATATCAGCAAACTGCTTTTCTGTTTTGCAATGTTGCAAAAAAATTTCTCCATTGTTCACTAATTCTCTGATGTAGTGATAATTTTCATCAATGTGTTTGGTCCTCTTATGAAACACTGAATTCTTGGATAAATCTATAGTTGAGTTATTATCACAATAGACTATTGTGCCTTTTACTTGTTCATGACACAAACTTCTCAACATTCTCCTCATCCATACTGCTTGACAAAATGTTGCTATAGCTACCACATACTCTGCCTATGTTGTTGATAAGGCCACAATTGGTTGTTTCTTAGAAGCCCATGAGGTGGCTTCTGATCCCATATTAAAAATATATCTAGAGGTGCTTTTCCTGTCATCTATACTTCCAGCCCAATCATTGTCATTATATCTAATTAATTCAAAATTTTATGAAGAGGTGTATAAAATACCATGCCTCTTTGTTCCTTTCACATACCTCAGAATTCTTTTTGCTCCTTGCCAATGTGCCTCCTTTGGCCTTTCCATAAATATGGAAATTAAACTTACAACATGCATAATATCTGGCCTAGTTGCAGTCAAATACCAGAGGTTGCCAACTATCCTCTTATACAAACTTGGATCAAAATCCTTGTTTTTGTCTTCTTTGCTTAGTTTCAATCCCATCACTGTAGGAGTAATTACTGCTTTGCAATCCTACATGTTAAATCTTTAGAAGACTTCTTTCACATATTTTTCTTGAGAAATCAAAATATTTTTTTCATTTTTCTCTACTTCTATTCCTAAGAAGTATCTCAGCAATCCCATATCAGTCATCTCAAATTCTTCTTTCATGGTTGCCTTAAAATTTTCAATGAGGTAAGCATCATTACTTGTAAATATAACATCATCAACATAGAACACAACAATGAGCATCTTACCATATTTTTCTTTGATGTATAATGCGGCTTCTCCTTCACATTTTTCAAAACCATTTTGCAGTAGATAGGCATCTATCCTACTGTACCATGCTCTTGGTGCTTGCTTCATCCCATATAGAGCTTTCTTCCATTTGCATACCTTGTTCTCTTGGCCTTCTTTCTCATATCCTAGAGGTTTTTCAACATATACCTCTTCCCTCAATACTCCATTCAGGAATTATGATTTCATATCCATTTGGTAAAGTTTCTATTTATGTTTTGCTACTATGGACAACATTGCTCTTACTGTTTCCATTCTTGCAACTGGTGAAAAGGTTTCCTCATAGTCTCTTCCTTGTTGTTGCTTGTAGCCTTTGACAACAAGTCTGGCGTTGTGCCTTTCAATCTTACCTTCAACATTTCTTTTGGTTTTATAAACCCATTTTACTTCAATAACTTATTTTCCTTTTGGTAGATCAACCAATTCCCATGTCTTGTTCTTCTCTATTGCATTTATTTCTTCATCCATAGTATCTATCCATTTGTTATCTTTCACTGCTTCTTCAAAATAAATAGGATATTCTACATGAAAATATAATGAAAATAAAGAGTTCATACCTTCTTCTTACTCATAAATTTCATTCAGAATTCTGAATATGGTTCCTCTTTCACTTGTTGAGCTTTTGCTTGTAGAAGCACTCAAATCTGCTCCTTGTGATGTGTTTGGAGAAGCACTGTCATCACTTCTCAAGGGTGTTCTCATACTTGGTTGTGGTGTCCCTTGCTGTCCTTGTATTGATGGAGGTGTTGCTGCTAATGAGGGATTTCTTTCAACCATTTCTTCATCATCTTCATCATGAGACAAACAACCTTTTACATTCACTGTTTTCTTAATGCTTCCATCCCAAGCTTCTTCATCAATAAACTGGACATATCTGCTTATCATAAAATTCTTGGTAGATGGGTTATACAATATTTATGCCTTGGATTCTTCACTATATCCAACAAATATGGACTTCCCCCCCTTACTGTCTAACTTCTTCCTTAGCTGATCTAGAATGTGGGTGACAAACTATTTTATGCCACTCCATGCTTCTTCTAGAACTTTGTTCATTACACTCTTTGTTGGGAATTTATTCAAGACATATGCTGCACAATGTACAACTTCAGCCCAATATTCATTTGGAAAATGTTTTGCCTTCAGCATACTTCTTATGATGTCCATGATGGTTCTGTTTTTTCTTTCAGTAACTCCATTTTGTTGTGGTGTATACCTTGCTGTAAATTTTTTATGAATTCCATTTTATCTGAAAAAATGTAGAAATTATTCGGAGATATATTCTCCTCCTCTATCAGTCCTTAAGACTTTAATGTGTTGCCCACTTTGATTCTCAACAAGAGCTTTAAAGTGGAAGAACTTTTCAAACACTTCACTCTTCAACTTCAAGAAATATACCCATGTTTTTCTTGTGTAATCATCAATAAAGGTCAACATATAGTGGTTGCCTGCTAATGATGGTGTTTGCATTGATCAACACAAATCAGAATGGACTATTTCTAAGGTTGCCTTTACCCTTCTGCTCTTTCCTGATGGAAAGCTTTCTCTGTGTTGTTTGCCCAAGATGCAGCCTTCACATAGGATGTTTGGCTTTTCAATCAATGGTAATTCCTTTACCATTAATTTTCTGTGCAACAAATTCAGACCTCCAAAGTTGAGATGTCCAAATATCAAGTGCCATAACCAATTTACATCTTTTTCTTCTCCTTGGAATGTCTCTTGTGTCACTGCTGCCATTGCATCTCCTTTCTTCAAATCTACTCTCATCTTGAGAGGAAACATTTTGTTTCTTGTCATCTTCACTTGTGCAATCCTCTGTTTTCTTGGTGGTATGTCCATGATGGTACATACATCATCTTCAAAGAATACATTGTAGCCTTTCTGAATGAGTTGTCCAATGCTCAAACAGTTACACTTCATACCAAGTATATAGTAGCCATCTGATATGGATTTCATTTCTCCTTTACTTGTTAGAACACTCACTCTTCCTTTTTCCATGACAGAGACTTTACTATCTGTCCCCAATGTTACTTGAGATTTCACATTTTCATCTAACATAGAAAACATAGATATGTTTCCAATCCTATGGTTGCTATATCCCGAATCTAGAAACCATATATCTTCAATTTTCTCTTCAGCCATATTACATGCTAAAAATAAATTCTCTTGACTCATAGTTTCTTTAGTAAAATTTGCATTGGGTCTACTACCCATGTCACTCTATTTCTTCCTACATTAATTGGCATAATTCCCACACTTCTTACAGTAATTACATTGGACTTGGGATTTATCATACCTTTATCCATATGCTTAAATTTTTCCACCGTATTGGCTGCTGCATTGGCTATGATTCTGACTTTGATTGCTACCCCTTCCACTTGTCTTTTGCAGGGTTGTTCCTTCCTCTGTTTTGGCTTCTGCCTCTACCTTTTCCTATATAGTTTGATCTGCCTTAACCTCTTCCTCTTCCAAAGGAAATTTGGGTCTTGAAGGCATGCTCCAAAGATGATTTTGTTGTTTTGCTCAATCTTTTTCCATGTGTCATCAATGATGCATGAAGCTCATCTACAGTAAACATTGAGAGATCCTTTGTCTCTTCAATGGTTGTTACTATCACATCAAATCTTGAGGGTAAGCTCCTCAATATTTTCTCCACTATTCTTATTTCTTCTATTGTATCTCCATTGGATCTCATTTGGGTAACCAACCCAATCAATAGTGTGAATAATGAGTCTATTGAATCAAACTCTTTCATGCAAATGACTTCAAAATCTCTTCTCGTTAATTGACGCTTTGTTGTCTTGACCTTCTCCATTCCTTGATAGGTTGTCTGGAGGGTATCCCATGCATCCTTGGACTTCTTTCTTGCTGCAATTCTTGGAAATATTCTTTCATGCACTGCTTGAAAGAGATAGACGAGGGATTTTGAATCTTGTTTCCTATTAATCTTTAGAAAATCTTTCTCTTCATGTGTTAAGGCATTAAATGCTTATTCATCTGTTGGTTCCTCTAGACCATCTTCAACTAGCTCCCATAAATCTTGAGAGGAAAACAAGACTCTCAGTGTGATTTCCCAATATTCATAGTTCTTCCCATTGAATTGTGGGAGTTGAGTATTTCCCATACTCGTGCTTGTGTTGACTCCGGCCATTGATAGATTTGCAGAACTATGCTTAAACTTGACTATCTATCTTAAATAAACTTTCTCACTACTGAGAGATAAATTCTCTCTCTGAAAGACTTCCTTCTACAGCTCTCTGGACTGTAATCTTAAAAAAAAATAAAAAACTTTGTTTTTGATAAATACCTAGCTTGTTAAACTTTCACACTGCTGGTAGAAATTTAAAAAAAAATCCTTCTTCCTTCAGCTTCTTCAGAAAATGCTAAGAGCTTGGACTAGCTTTGATACCATGTTGGAATTTCTGATAATTCCTTAACAAAGAATGAGGAACAAAATGTCCTCTATCAACACAGAGATTTCAAACAATGTGCACACATATATGGATCATAAAACTATATTTCATTAAATGATACACTCGATTGTTACAAAAAAAATCTTTGCCTCGGAATTATAGTGTTGGATTACAAACAAAAATTCTCCTCTCTAGCCGTTTCGCTGCTACACACACAACTTTCCTTTTGTACTTGACATACACTGCCTTCTCTATTTTTGCACACTATCGAACACATAGTCTCTCTATTTTATTTTGCACTCTGTCGAATACATAGTCTTTGGTATTTTTGCTCTCTGCATATATCACACTATTGTCCCCACACACACACACACACACACACACAGAGATATATATATATTGTAAACATTAATGTTTACAATATATATGTCAAAACATTATAATAAATAAAAATTACATCACAACATATTCAAACAAAATAAAACATTAAACTGTAGTTTAAAACCTTATAAACTTTATTTGCAAATATTTCAATATGTCATGCGATGGGATTTATTGCATCAATTAGCCCATCATCCCACTATGCACAAAAACTATGCGAAAGAGCATCACTGGATATGTGCTTGATGAGTTGGCAATGGTGGGTCCTCCCTTATCACACCGTTTCAAAGATGAGCTGACGTCATCACTAAACCATGCGATACACCTCTGATTGGTCGGAGGGCTATCGACGTGGTATGGTGGGGACCGGAGTTTATCACGTGGGTTGGAGACAGATGACGTCGACACAGAGTTCGTGTGATGAACTTCTATTGGCTGCAGAGATGGCGACGTGGAATCGTGGAGTCCACAAAAGCTGGCATGGAGTATTTAAATTTAAAACAACTATTCGTCAATTAAAATGGTGGTTGCTTGACTGTGACGGCGGGTAGGTGTGGAGGTTTAAAGCACAAGTTTGCGTGGTGTTTAAACCATGATTTGGAATTTAGGAAAGGGCTACGGCCTGTGAAGAAAATTTGATTTTGTAGTGGTATTAAAACAAAAAATTGAATACACAGTGGAGTGCAAAACAAACTAAAATTTTGCTATTGCTTCATCGTGTAACCTTCAAATCAAAAAATGAATTTTTTTCCTTTGGAAGTTGGGGTTATCTCCAACAAATTACAATAAGATATTGTCTTTTATCTTCACTATCTCTCTTAGAGTAACATAGTAACTATATATGTTTTGTCCCAAATTGTGTTTCAAAGCTGAAGAGAAAAGAAAATTGTTTTCAATATGAACGTAATTGAGTAAAATATTACCAAAAAATATCGAAAAAAGATATTAACATCGTATAATAACATGACACATACATGGCATTAAGGACTATTCTGTTAATTTTGTGGGTTAGTCTTTTAAGATTATCCAACAACCCATTCTTTGTCTAGACTTTTTGAAAGTCCTTACCACAACCATGAAAACATATATGGATGAAATAGAGAATGACTTGAACTTCCGTTACCATTCCAAACTGGTGAATGTGTAAACTCATCTTCCCACATGCATGAGGTTGGAGCTGTTGTCGCTCCACTTCATGTTGTCCACCTGGGAACAGATAGGGACGGTCTCCAAAGAAATAATACTCTCTGAAATTGGAAGATCAAATTCATGTATGATAGCGTTTTTTATCTCTCCCACTACTTCACTTGTGCTTGGCCGATATGATGGCCTACTCTGAACACATCTAAGCACTATTTTAGCAACTTTACAAACGGATTCCATGTCATAATTTCTATTCAACCTCTTGTCTATGATAATTTCTATGTCCTCCATATCTACATATCGGGTGACCTAAAAATGCGTCTGATTATGATTATGGTTAGACTCAAAGAATATGTGCTTGGAAGTCGTAAACTATGTTGATGTTGCTTCTCTAGAATGATCAATTATCAAATTCATTACCCAGTGAACGATATCGAGTTCATATTCAGGTACATTTGCATTTATTGGTGATCTGCCAGTTAGGAGCTCTAAAAAAACCACACTGAAACTATATACGTCGCTCTTCTCTGTCAACATAAGAGTGTGAAGATACCTGCGGTGTAGATTCTCCTCAACATGTTAAATTGTTCAAGTAAACTAGATAAAAAAAAAAGATAAAACGACCTTTACTCTTAATAATTAATGAAATTCCATAGTAAGAGTAATAGGAAGGGTTATATATGTGGTTTAAGCTGGATCAAGGTATCCTAGCATTCCTTTCACAATAGTGCAGGTAACATGAGGAGCCTCCCCATAAGTTATCGACCTTGAAAGACTGAAATCGGCTATTTTTCCATTCATATTGTTGTCTAAAAGGATGTTGGCTGTCTTGATATCTCTGTGAATTATCTTTGGGGTGCAACCCATATGAAGGTATTCCAGTCCTTCGAACACAAAGTGATGGTTAGATGAGAAAAAAGGTAATGTATAGATAAAAAAATTATATGTTCATGAAATACATTAGGAGAAGTGTTACCCTGTGCTGCATTTAAATATATTTTGAGTTTGGTTTCCCAATTTAGTTCATAAATAGGATCTGGAAATGAAATTAACAGCCAAAATATTTTGCATCACGTGGTAAATTTAGCATGTTATATACACCCTTCAATCAAACATGCTTCTAAGGAATCTATTTACCATAAAGGTGGTCTCGAAGGAACCCTTCATGCATGTACTCATAGATGAGCATAAACTCTCTCGATTCAATATAGTAACCGAGTAAAGTCGCCAATTTCTTATGATGCACTGTAGAAAGAAGATTAACCTATTCACCAAGTGAAGTAATTGGCATGAAATTTGAATTCCAATAATTTTAATTATTACTTATGACTGCAGCCAAAACATTTTTAGATTAAATCCAGAAGTCAGACCATATTACAAGATTTAAGAATATAAGAGTTACCTCATTCAGGAACTCCTGAACACCTTGTTTGGAAAACGAGGAGAGTACTTCTACTGCTGTATGTTTTCCTTGTTCCAATTGACCAAAGAAGACAGATCCAAAACCCCCTTGTCATATTTTCTCCCTAATATTTTGTGTGGCTGTGGTTATCTCTTGTAAAGTAAATACGTGTGACTTTGTTGTATTTGGCACTACAATCGTTGAGTTGTCTGCACTTTATCAATCAGAGCTAGAGTTAAATTAGGACGTCCATTGAAATATGACAAATAATTGTAATTAATAAAATAGTTACAATTTATTAGGATATTTATTTTTATAATGAGGAGGTAGTTATGTAAAAAATTAGCCCATATTAAATTGAGATGAACTTAAAAGCTTCTAACTTGAGTAAAACCGTTATTGATTAATAAAATTTCCAATCCCTTATTCAGTGAAAACTTTCTTGACACCCTATTAACATTTTACGATGTAAATCCTTGGTGTATTTACTTGTGTGAATTTACCTTCTGTATCTATTCAATTTTTATCCTTCTTTATTTTCTAATTTATCTCCAATTGTTAATAGTCTCCACATTTACCACATCGCATATTAGAAATAGTAAGATTGAATATATTTATTGACCTTCGTACAACACGCTGCCCTCTTTTCTCTTGATTTTCTTACGATGCATAACAGTAGCTCCTACCAACACTAAAAATATGAGTACGCTTCCAATTAATGTCATTGTGAGGATGAGCTTCACCCCGTGCTTTTTTGGACTTGATGAGATATATAGGTAGCAGTTCCTAGAGTATCTGTAACACATCAAACGAAGTAGAATTTCCGTCAAATCTATCCATGTTGCTCGAATATTAAAGAAAACATGAAAGACGATGTTGCAACTGTTAGCACCTGCAATATTACAAACAATAAAAATTTAGTTTACGTGAATACCAATGAATGGTTGAAGAGAAGTTGCGCAGGAATTTCACCACTGAAATTATTATTTTCTATAAACCTATGAAATTATTTCTCTTTGTAAACCTGTGACCATAAAAGTAATAGGAAGGGGAAGATTGGTGTATGATTTTACAATGAAAAGATGGGAGAGAGGCATAACCCTCTTTAAGGTTTTGGAGTCCAGAGATCCAGTCTGGAACTACACCGGTCAAGTTATTGTTTTGTAGATTTCTGCACAATAAGCAAGTTATTAAATGCCTAATTAAAATGATGACCAATCCAGGTTTTCGTAAAAGTGTAGGCTTGCTATTGTTCACAACAAAGTACTTATAGTCTCTCCAACTTGATTAAATTGGATAAATTTGGAAATGGTCTCGTAAAATGGTTGTTCTCGAGTGACCTGGTTATGTCAACATGAATCATGGATGAGTGTCACTTCCAGTATGGTATTTAAAGGCAAGAAATGTTCATGTCATAAGACCTGAGAGACCATCAATCTTATATTGTGTTTGTCCAACTCTGAATAATGCTAGTGAATTTCACCAATATATTACACCACTAATACTTTTCCGCTCTATAAACCTGGAACTGTAACAATGAAAGTAAAGAAAATATTAAGCATAATTTTATAATCAAAATATTGGAGAGAATCATACAAATACTTAATTTTTTCGAGGCCAGAAAGCCAGCCCAAAATGTTACCGTTCAAGCTATTGTTTTGTAGATATATGCACCATAAGAAAAATAAATGGACGTTTCACTCATATCAGTATAGGCTTGTGTATAATATTTTTATCATTTAAAATTTATGAAGTATTCTACATTAATGATTAAAAAAACTTTAAATGTTATCAGATACTTTACTTACAATAACAATCAATCTAAGCAATTACAATCCATTTAAATTTTTAAAATTATTCAGCTATATATATATATATATATATATATATATATATAGTCCATGTATTTTATGTTCATGTTGCAGTTGTACTTAATTTACATGTTGATGATCATCATGATGTGTATGTTTTTAGGTCATGTTAGATATGTTCATTTAATGTGCAGCTTGCAGATAGATGTGTATGTCATAGCATGAGTTATTTGGCATGAGATGTATATTTGACATTCATGTTGTTTGTATGATGGTTTTTTGTAATTTTTTAATTTGTAAAATTGTAATTGTATATATGTAAAACTCTAAAATTGTAATTGTAATTGTAATTGTAATTGTAATTGTAATTCTAATTGTATGTAAAATATTTGTAAAATTTTAATTGTATTAATGTGAAATGAATTTATTAAAATTTTTAAATTTGTAAATTTGTAAATAATTGTAAAATAATAAATCTAGAATAATATGAATTTTTGTAACATAATAAAGTTTAGAAAATAATGCAAATAAATTCATGTAATTTAGAATTATCATTATTTTATTATGATCTTACATACAAAAAAAATAAAAAATTATATAGTACGCCATTGTTTTTGAGATCAACATAATTAATGCAAATTATCAAGTGAATTATTGATTTTAACATTAACACAATGCAAATTACCAATTAATTCAAAATACATATTATATTAATATTTTGAAAAACCCATGTTAAAAAGTATAAATATTGATTAAATAACACATGTACCATATCACTCTCAGTTATAATGATCACCCTCATTATCTTCTAGCTCACATGGCATGATAACAATATTGTTCTCAAAAATATTTTTTGATATAGGGTCATGTGTCAATACGAACCACCAATCCCTCTCCAACACATCTAGGTAAAAAAACACCTGGTTCCAGTGTTTAGGGAAAACATAGGGCTCATTAGCTTCATCCCACATCTTTTTAGAGTTGATACATATCATCCTACTATCACGATCTTCCTTTACATTATTCCGACCAAAGGTGTCCCACCACTTGCACCTAAAAATAAGACATTGGAAAGAAGAAAATCCCACTTCAATGATCTCTTATATCTTTCCAATGTAACCTAACGTCCCTCGTACTAGGTTTTGATCACGATGGCTAGATCGACTAGATTGATCGAAATCGACTTCCACTCCACAATCTTGTGTGATGTTTCCAGGATTGGCATTTTCTGTGTGAAAATGGTGTCCATATGCCCACATAGATGGGAACAAATGCACCTATTATAAAAAATTTAAAAAGATCATAGTGTCATGTGTCTTATAAATAATAATCCAACAATTAAAATATGAAATGTAGATGTCTTAATATAAGTTTCAAATTTACATATAAATTATAAAAAAGATTTTTACCGAGTTTCCCACATGCACCCAATCCCTACATTTAGCACATCCCTTCAGCACACAGGTAACGACCAATAACACCGTATTTCTCTTGACACCATCGTGGAATGCTAGCCACATGAATCTTCTTTGACTTGATCCAACGTACAAATGCAGATAATTTAGATATGGCACATCCTAGGTCTTGAGGGAATTCATGTTTCACACACCCATGCATGAACAAAGGATAATGACACTACAAAGTTATAAACACGTGCAATAATATACAAAATTAGTTATGTTTTATGATCCCTGCATGGGATAAAATTTATTAATATAACAAATAATAAAATCATGCTTTTGAAATTATACATACTCTTAGAAGATTCAAATGTTCATGTGATATCAACCCCAACAAATGGTCATCCACGGTGAAACACCATCATAGTGAAGACCCCTATGAAGTTGGCACCCTCACATCCATTATAACTTCCTTTGCCAAAGATATATCATATTTTTTTTAAAATCCATGGGACATCACCTTCTTTGGAAAACCATGATTTAGAGGGACCAGCGCTTGCCTCTAATCCACTAGTTTCTAATCGTCTTGGCCTCCATAAGAAGATGAAACATTTTTAAATATATGCATGGGATCTAATAAGTGGGCAATCTTAAGATGATCCCAATATGGGAGGTCATAAAAGATAGATTTCCTTTTCATCCCAATGGGAAATTTCTCAACATAGGTGTCAAAGAAATCTGGATCATCGAACATAGGCTCCCCATTTTAATTGAACATTTCTATGAACTCCTTCTTCTTCTCTCTCTTATATGCTTTAAGCCATTGAGCTGCTGTCATTATTGCAGGCCTTTGGGTTCTCTCTCGTTTACCATTGAAACTGGATGCTGCTCTTCTATAAGGGTGTTCCTTTGGTAGGAATACCCTAGAGCAATCATACACTAGCTTTTGTAGGTCCTTAAACCATCTAGCTTTCAAAGAAGGTCCACAACATTTACATCCAAAATAACCTTTTGTTACAAGACCTGTGAGATTATACTATCTTTCAGAGAAGGTCCACAACATTTACATCCAAAATACCCTTTTGTTACAAGACCTGCAAGATTATATTTGTATACATTAATTAAAATGCATGGCATGTTAAAGAATATCATGAATATCATAACAAATAATACAACGAATTAAATAGCTAATATGTGAAAGAATATTGTTACATATATAAACAAATCAATAAATTAAACATGTAATTTACCAGAGCAAACTCCTAAGCCTGGATAATCATGTGTCATGTAATCACATATGCCATACAATGTAAGACTCCTCTCTACTACGATGGGTCTTGATACATCGTATACATATATCCCATCCCATAATTCCTTCAATTTATCTACCAGTGGTTGTAAGTAGAGATCCATATTCTTCACTTGTCTTCTATCAGGGACTATGAGAGCCAACATAAGATGTTCATTCTTCACGGACAACCATGGGGGGATAGTGTTATTGGTCACTACTACATGCCAAATAGAATAGGTGGTGTTCTGGAGGGAATATGGGTTGATGCCATCCATGGATATGCTGAGTCGTAGACTTCGTAGTTCATCCTTGAATTTTTCGAGCCATGTATCCTCTATATGCTTCATGGCTATTGAATCATTTGGGATTCTCATAACTTCAAACTCACTTCTATGTGAGGCATGTCGTCCCTACAAGATAGCTAATTCTTTGCATTGAAAGAGCCTTTGGATCCTTGGGATTATAGGCATGTGCCTCAATATCTTGAAAGGAGGACCAGTACGTGATTTACCCTTATTTTTTGATCTATCATACCTGTCATGCCCACATTTCAGACACATCCCTTTGTCTGCATGTTCTCCTCTATATAGAATACAATCGCTTTAACATGCATGATATGATATGTACTCAACACCCAACATTTTCAACAATTTCTTTGCCTCTTCGCAGCCACCAGGCAAGACATTATCACTCAGAAGAACCTTATCTTTGAATAAACTGTAGTTGGTGATCATGTAAAAATAGATTAATAAATGTACATTAATGTCGATATAATTATTAACGTTCATAAAATTTACCATTTGTAATGTTCATTGTAGTGTATTGATTATATTTCAAATTTATATAAGGGGAGTACTTTATGGTAACTTACCTCAAAATTTCCGAGAAACATGCATTCAACAAGCCAAATTTTTCTTTCAATTTGTACATAACATCATTGTCCCCAACTGGGTAGACTTTGACTGACCGCCAAGTCCAAAAAGGTGTCAACAACATGAGCATCATCCCCTAGCTTATGATCATTTTGGAATGCATCTAACAACATTTTCCCCATGGTAGTCATATAACTTAAGTAATCATCCATACCAACCTCTTCTTGATTGCCTCCATTTCCAACTTGTGAAGAACTACTATTGTTGTAGTCATTCCTAATTGGTGAATCTAGACGTAGTGGGAATTGAATTGGTGGTTGATTCAACCATTCTTGGTATCGTTCCTCTCCGAATTTTTCTCTTAATTTAGTATTCTCTTGATTTGAAATTGTCATGGAGTGCAACGGAAGATGGTATGTAGGTCGTTCATCATCACTAGGATCCTAATAATTAAAAAAAAATGAACATAATTAGTACAAAATACATGATATCAGTTAGTAACCACGTTGAAAATATTGCATGATTATAAATTGGTTTGACGTTGAAATAATTACATATTAATCAATATATATAACAAACAATTATAATTATAATTACCATCATTGTCCCAGTATTGTCGCTAGAAGATTCAATATTGTTACGATTGGCAGGGTGAAGCGGCTGTCCAAATTCATCTACCAAATGTGCCTTGCGGTATGCAGCTCCTGATAAGAAATTCCGATGTTTTGGGGCAGTTTGAATATTTTTTCCATCTGAAATTGATTTTGAATCTGCATGAACCTGCAAATTTGTATACATTATAAATTAAATTAAGTTGTGCATGATTGATTGCATGGATAAAAAACATAAATTCAATTAAATAAAACAAATCTGAAGTAAATATTACGTATCTAGATGGATAGGGAGAACTCTACGATGGACTTTGAGAAATATTATGGAACGAGCTGGATTTTGAAGAATTTTCCATTCCATATAATATATGATATTTTCTCCCTGCATTTGAGAAAAACAACAATAAATTTTGGTGCACAAACCTAAATTTAATTTCGGTGCGTAATGTACAGATAACCGCACCGATGCATTTTTGGAATTGTGTACCGGTGTGATTTTATAAGTCGAAGCACTGGTGCAATTCGATTAAAGGATGCGTGGGTAAACAAATAACCGTAGATAAAAAAATCGCAACCCTATTTTCCTTAAGTGAAAAAAAACAGTAATTGAAAAATGGGCGGAAAAATATTTTTTAAAATCTAATTTCATCAAACATTTATTTATATACTAAACACTTTTCATTATTTCACTATCTTTGCAAAAAAATTCAGTCAAATATTTGGAGGATATATACCTGGAGCAAACAGAGCATGAAAGCACTGTGGATCAGGGAAATACGTTCGAACAGAAGTATTCAGACAATCAGAATTCCAAGCCTCTGGTGATTCAAACCTTGTACCATAGAATTTCAAATGATGTGAGTAAAGTTTATTGTTTTTTTGTACTTTTTTCTGCAGTTTTTTTTATGCAGTAAAAGAAAAAATCAAAGTCTATTGTTTTTTTTTAACTTTTTCTGTAGTTTTTTTTATGAAGTAAAATAACAAAATCAAAATTTATTTATTTTTTTACTTTTTTCTGGAGATTTTTTTATCTTTTATGAATTTTTCAGAAACAAAATAAAAAATAAATCCATTTTTAGAAACAAAACCATAGATTCTTTTTGATTCTGCCCTTTCTTCTCCCTTTTTCTGTAATTTCATAATTAGGGCTTTTCAATTTAGATTTATAGGATTTGTCTAGTCATAAGACATCCAACCCATGGGACAACTTCCATAGTTGGATCCAAATTCATGTTGGCCCTTGCGTCAATATATTAAAAAAACAGTTTCTTTTTCGTCGGTGCACCCTGTGTAGCATAGCGCACCAGTGTGCTCTGTTATACCAGCGCACAAAAAAAAGTACAGTGATAAAAAAGAAAAAAAGAAAAAATGTTTTTATCAGTGTGCCATATGTAATATATGGCACCGGTGCACTATTTCATTATGGCGCACCACTAATGTGTTGTTTTACAAAAAAAAACAATTTTAGAAGCAAACCCTACATTTTTTTTGTTTCTGCCCTTTCTTCCCCCTCTTTTTGTGATTTCAGAATTAGGGATTTTCAATTTATATTTATATGGTTTGTATTACTAAATATAATCCTAAGACATCCAACCCATGGGAGGACCTGCATAGTCAAATCCCAATCCATTTTGGCCTTTGTGTAAATTAAAAAAATTATATATATATTTTATGTGCACCCTGTGTACCGCAGCGCACTGGTGCGCTCTATTATCCCAGCACACTGCGCAAGTACTGTGATAAAAAATCAGAAAAAAACAAAATATTTTTTCTCAGTGTGCCATTTGTAAAATATGCAGATGGTGTACTATTACATTATGGCGCACCATGAATGTTTTGTTTTGAAAAAAAAAGAAACTTACAAAAAATACAAACCTTACATTCTTTTTCTTTCTGCCCTTTATTCTCCCTCTTTTTGTGATTTCAAAATTAGGGCTTTTCAATTTAGATTTATAGGGTTTGTATTGTTAAATATAGACCGAAGACATCCAACAAACAAGACGATTAGGATAGTTGGATCCCAATCCATGTGGGCCCTTGCATGAATTTAAAAAAAACAGATTTTTTTTATTGGTGCACCTCGCATAACATAGTTCACCGGTGTTCTCTATTATACAAGAGCACTACATAAGTAATGTGATAAAAAATTAATAAATAATTTTTTTTATCGGTGCACCATACGTAAAATATGGCACCGGTTTATGCTACAAAAATTAACACTGAACGATTTTTATTATTTTATCATGGTTAACTGGTGTGGTGATTGACTTGTAATGCACCAGTGCTCCTTGTTGACATAGAGAAATTTTTGGTCTATTATACTATTTGTTCGGTGCATTTTGAAGACAGCCACGCACTAGTGTCAGTGCGTACACCATGAATGGTGCACCGGTTTGTTGAGATTTTTTTTACTCGAAAAGTCTACAATTTATTTATAAATATATTAATGAATGATATGGTATAGGTTTGAGATTGATAAAGAAATGACTAACAAGAGATTAAATAACAAAAATACTGATAACACATCAAGAAAAGAAAAAAAGGAAAGTTCTTTGTAAATTTTTTACAAAAAATATTATTTTTGAACTATGTATAAGTTTAAATAATATGTATTGCTCACTGTGTATCATGCAGAGCCACAAAATGACGACGCTTGATCAGATTATTTTTGATCTAGGACTAGAAGAGCATAAAATCTTGATGGAAAAATTGCAAAAGGATGAATCAGCTGAATGAAAAAATACTATTGATCCAATATGAGTTTCTTTTTATAGTTTTCATTAATAATATAATTAAAATTATTAGATAACATGTGTGAAATAGTCTATTAATTCACATATGTTTAATGTTCTACAGGGACAAAAAACTTAGAAAATGAATGTTGTTCTAAGAAAAGAAAAAAATAGAACATGCAAATGAAAATTAATTGCTCCTTAGCTCATCTGGAGTGGTGCTAGAGGTTAATAAAAGGGGGAAAAATTTTTACAAAATTTTGATGGATCTAGTGGAACGAATGTATAGACGTTATTTCCACTTACAATACAAAAACCAATCCAATGATTCCAAGAACCAAATTTTCTCTAAACTACAGGAAGAGTTTTCAGATATTTGGTTGATGAGACATGTTAGACTTTTAATAGCAAAAACGTAAAACAACAAAAATGAAGGAATGAAAAAGTAATATTCCTTTATATGTTTGTCTAGAATTATTTATAAATGTCACTTTTCTTATGCTTACTTTTCATATATCAATATAGAAATTAAATAGTATATTGTCATGTTACATTTTTAGGAAGATTATGAAAATCTCAAAAGATGAACGAGATGATATCAGAAATTTGCCAGTAGGAATGTCCAAAAAGGTGTACAAGGAGATGGTCAAAGAAATGGACAAAATTGCATCGTGAGAAGAGCCATCTCAACAAAAACGTGCTTCAAATGATGTAATCATTGAATTTTTCGATCATTAGGTACAATAAATAAACAATTTAGCACTAAATAATAATTTTCAAGTATTTTCTTGCAGAAAAGAAAATGGAACCCATTCAACACATAAAACAGGATGACAAGGAAGAAAGGGATTTATATATAAGTTTGAGAGTAATTGTTACTTCCTTATAACAACTTAACTAGATTTCATTTTTGTATTTTTTAATGTGTTTTACAAAAATCATCATTGAATGTCTTCAAACAGGTGCTAACATACAAAGAAGAACCATCAGAGGAATTGATTGAAATTGGGTTAAATATGGGTTATGAGTATATGTTGGCATATCAGAACTCAATTGAGGAATTTGTAAGCATCTATCGATCTTGTTTTACTTAGCTCCATCTATAATTAATAGAAAAGATAAATCTTTTATATTAAATATATGATTTATTATGGGGTATAAAACTTGCAGGAAACAAAGAATGGCACTGAGCCAACAAATCAAATCTTGAAAGTTGCCATGTTACATGGTTTTGAAAGGATGTGTATAGTTTATGAATCAATTGTTCATTGGTACGCCATTTCTTTTCAATTTACATTAATGTATATCATTTAATATTGCAATTTTCATTATTCTCACCAAGTAGCTCTAGCAGTGATAGCAGTTTAAGCGAAGAATGATGATCAATATGTTTGGATATCAAAGCAAGGCATTTTATTTTTTGAAAAATGTCTGTGAAATCAGACATTTTCTTTAATGTAATGGACATAGTGTCTTAATTGAAAGATAAATGGATACCAATAATGTTTTAGTTTATTCTATTGCATTCTCTATTGTCGCTATTGCATTATCCATTGTCATTCTCAAATGCAATAATAAAAATTTAATTCATATGAATATTGTTATAAGATATATATGTGTCTACTTTTGATGAATAATGAATTTTAAAAAACCACAATAATTATGATATGATATAAAGAATTAATCCAAACATCACATTCAAATGCATTAATAAAAATTTAATTAATATGAATATTGTTATAAGATGTGTCAACTTTTGATGAATAATGAAATTAAAACAATCACAATAATTGCACTGTCACAGGTCGATGTTTCTAAAAAATACAAAATGAAAACTGGTGCATGTATTCTTATACCTATGCACTTGTATTCTTAAGTGCACTGGTACGTTTTTATGACGTATAGGCACCGTAAAAATATCAAAACCGGTTAAAAATATCGAGGAGTTTGTGCGGTACGATGCTTCGGTGAGTTTATGTCTATATACGCACCCGTGCCATTTTACGACCTATTAGCACTGCACAAATATCGATACCAATTATAAATCTCGGTGCGTTTTTGTGATACTATGCACTGGGGCATTTTTGTGTGTATACGCACCGATGAATTTGGAAGACTTATAGGCACCGTACAAATACTGATACCAATTATAAATCTCGGTGCATTTGTGTGATACTGCGCACCAAGGAATTTCTGTGTCTATATGCACCGGTGTATTTTTATGACATATTTTCACTGCACGAATATCGATACCAACTATAAATCTCCGTGCATTTGTGTGAAAGGGTGCACCAGTGTGTTTCTATAAGTCTATGTACCGATGCGTTGATACGACCTATGGGCACCGTTCAAATCCCAATACCAATTAGAACAGCCCCGTGCGTTATATCACCAACACTATGCTCTATGCATTCACCTTCGACTGCCTCGGGGCTTCGGCTACAAGTACACACTGGTGCGTAAGATCTTGATTAGCACACAGATGATAAAAACATCTATAATAACCTCCGGCCGTCCATTTTTTTTTATTTTTTTGGAATTTCTATGAAAAGCTCCACCAAAACCTCCATAACCATAAACGGATGTGGTAGCATATGTTTTTTTGACAATTTCGGCCAATTTTATAACACTAAAAACCTCCTTTATAACCTTCACTAGAGGGTCTTTTGCTTGTAGTATCACCAGAATGTCCATCAAGGCTGGGTTTATGTTTGACGTTCTTACATACAGACTTGGAATAGAAGGTAATACATCCATAACAATTTTCTTGCCTATTGTGTTCATTGCTCCTTTTGATGTTCTGATTTTTTATTGCATTTGTCTCTCTCTCTTTCTTCTTTTCTTGATGATGTTATTGATTTACAACTTATCTAAATCTACTTAGTATTTATTCATTAGATTTCACCCAAGACTTAACACTTGGTCCCATCCACTAACCTGCTTAAGCAAGTGAACTGGCTTTTGAATCTAGGTTGGGTATAAAACACCCCCACCTTATAGAACTCTTTAAGCATGCAATTGTTTTTGAGCTAAAGATAAATTTAGCTATAAAATTTTCATTCATTTCTCTAATTACATAGAAATATAAACTTCTTCTGTATCAATTGATCTTATGCTTTTCCTGGAAGACAATAGGGCATGAGAGAAGGGTTGTTTGAGTGATTCGCCTATAGTGATTCACAAATTCTTTTGTATGAATTTTATGCAACATAAATGTTTTTATGATATGTTCCTTCCCACACTCCACCTCCAAAAATATATCTAGTGTATCACCTTGTTGAATTTTCTTCTTGATCGTGTTATATTTGTAGATCCATTGAAATCATAAACAGATAAAACTTGATGATTGAAAATTTTTTATTAGCCAATGTAGATCTTCCAAGCCAAATTGAGAACGATGTAGACCTCCCAAACCAAATTGAAAATGATGGTGCTTACTTAAGATCTATTTATTAAGTAGTGGAATGCCTCCATCTCCATTTTCAATATTTGTTTAGGTTTAATTAAGTATGCTTATAGCAAGTCTCCTCTGAGATCCTCTCCCTAGACCTCCAAAAACATGAGGTTTATGGGTTTCCTCAAAGTTTCTATATCAAATTAATGGGAAATCAATGAGATCTGGAAAATGTAAATTGAAATTGGTTGGGACCTGAAGAAATTGAGATTGGTTAGGGCTAACTTCTTTTGCACTGGGTTTTACTAAATTATTAAAGAAAATTTTGAGTGTAACTCGTGAGTCATGTCTCTCAATATGATCAGATCAGTTCTTCATGGATGTTGGACCATCAAATTTTCCCCAGAAAAGATCTCTTCAAATGAAGGTAACAAAGAAAATGGCATATTCAGCAGCAACCCTTTTACAATAAAAGGCCCTTGGTAACTGTGCCTCTCCACATAACATTCTTAATCGTTTAGCAAAAACCACACAATGACCATCTGTAATATAGGAGCAATGAAACCTATCCTCCACTACTAAAACTGATCAGAAGAGTTATAAAATTGAAGTATAGAAAGTATCCTAACAAAATTAGATTGTTGGCCTCCATTTGAAAGGAAAGTCAATTTACCCACTTCTATGAAAAGTGAGATGCCTTTACAAATTATTTCCTTTTCAATCCTTGGAACAATAGTTCTATAACGGAGATAGATTTTATTTCAGTTATTAAATATACTTTGTTTTCTTTTTTGACTACCATATTAAAAATGTGAAGTATTTTTTTATCCTGTGTATGAAGTTCTTTTTCGATTTCTATCCTTGAATTCCTCATATGCATGGACTCAACCATCAAGAACTACCTCTCCATGATAGGTACTGGTGCTTTTTTCTTTGCAGGTGAGCGAGAAAATACATCACATGCTGTAGCTCTGGCATGTGCATACTTAAGAACAACTGCAAACATCAAAGAAATGAAAGAGAAGAAATTGAACCAGTTTTGCTTCACAAGGTAACATCACAACCATACCATACTTTTGGGCACCTTGAATCCTGTAACACTTATTGTCATAATGTGAATACCCATTGCATGGAATAAAAAAAATTGTGTCTACATGGAAGTGTGTTGGACTATAGACCTCACTTTGAGCCTCAAGTACCAAAAAATGTCCTGGGAAACTACTCAGCAGGGATATTCCAGGGAACGCGAGTGAAGGATGATATATGCTTATGGGATAAGGCATGCTTAATATCAACAAAAAAATAGAAGGAAATCACCAAACATAAGCACTTTCTCGAGCTACTAGAGCTAGCCATGCTTGTTGGACAAATGATAACTAAGCTTCCCTTAATTTGAAAGTTGACAATGTTGTTTTTCCAAGAGATTTTCAATATTTATTTTTATCACTCTTAATAGATTAGGGATTAAGAGGTATTTCTATTTTTTGTCACTCTTAATAGATCAGGGGCTAAGAGGGATTTATGCTTTTTGTCACATTTAATAGATTAAGGGCTAAGAGGGATTTATGAGGGATTTATGGTTTTGTCACTCTTAATAGATTAGGGGCTAAGAGGGATTTATGCTAGTCAATATTTTGGATTGATTCATTCTGGTGAATGAATGTGAATGCAGTTTATGCTAGTCAATATTTTGGATTGTCATACTGGTGAATGAATGTGAATGCAGTTGATCAAACATCCTAGTCTAGCTCCAAGCTCTTCTAAGAGATCTGGGCTATTTACAATGTTCTTTGGAGAGCCAACACATACAGTGGAAGAATGAAGAATCTCTGAATGTGGCTGGCAGCTTAGGGCCTCTGGTAAGCATCCATGCAGTGGGTCCTTTCTTTTGTGGATGTGAGTCTGCGATTGAAGGGCCAGATGGGCCAGAGTTATGCATGTTGGGAAAAATACTAAGAGGGGGGGTGAATCAGTATTTAGTGCAGACTGAAAACTTTTTACTTTTTCTTTCTCTAAAACACATACGCTACTTTACTGAGCCCAAGTCGCGTATACACGTAGATATCCTTAATAAAACTCGCGTATTACTAGAGATCTCATTATGTAGATAATTATTTACTTAAATAATTTCATCATTCATTAATTAGATGTTTAGTAAGCAGCACACATGTGTAGTAAGAATAGAATAAATCATCACACATAAGCAACATACATGAACACTAGGATTTAAGGTGGAAACCCAAATCGGGAGAAAACCACCTCTGCCATCATCTGAGTCTTCAATATTTTATTATAAAGAAAAATTCTTACAACCATGTACTAGCGCAGACTCATACCAGCACGCAGGCACCCACCTGCAGAAGGTTACAACCTTCTCTCGTTTACCAGCCTCTCCTGGAAGGGAGCTACAACCCCCTGCTCTCATTTACCAAGCTCTCCTGGAAGGGAGCTACGACCCCCTGCTCTCATTTACCAGCCTCTCCTGGAAGGGAGCTATGACCCCCTGCTCTGATTTACCAACTACCACTGGAAGGGATCTACAACCCCCTCGCTGAAGGCTTTGACCCTCAGCACCACCATGGACCACATTTCATCAATTTTCATATTGGATCCATCAGCTTCCATACAATCATACCTTGTAGGCCACTTTTCATCAGATTTTCAGACTGGACCCACTCCACACATTTAAGGTTATCATACATCAAACTGAAACTTAAAACCCCATCAATTCATTCATTGAATCATCAACCAATCAACCAACAACTTGATCTTTGATCAGAAGCATAATCAACATTGAAACAACCCAGATTTGTATGAATACATCATTGAAAGATAGCAGTAAAAAAACATACCAGATTAGACATTTCATTCTACTTACTTCAGTAAACCCTAGATTCCATACGTGCTTTTACTTCACTGTACCTGTGTATACATCTGCACACATTTCAGGACTGATCTCACATTCCATACACGCTTTTACTTAAGTAGACCCGCATATAAACGTGCTTTTCATAAAGCGAACATGTGTATAGATCTTCAAACATTTCAAGACTGTGCAGCTCTTCAGATCAGATAAACAATTCAGATCTCATCCTCTACTTCAGCAAAGATTCGCCAAATCATAGATCTAAAGATTCCATAAGCAGATCTAGAAAATACATAGTCATTTAAGATCTAGAGATCCCTCTTCATCATTTTCTTCATCCATCATTGTATTCATAGGTGCATCATCGATTCAAATCTATCAATTAAAAATAGATTTCCAGCATGCAGATATACTTTAGAGTGAAGTATTCATTAAAACCTAGACATATGCACACTTTTCACAATGATCTTCTTCTCCTTAAATAGATTTAGCCTTTACCAATACCATGAGCCAAAACCACACTACTTCCAATGGTATTCTTGGATGGAATAAAATAAATCATACAGCACTCAATACTCTGTGCCAAAACCATGGTAATACCCCTTGGTATTCTAATTTTGGAGCGCAAAAGACCATACGCGACTTGGCACATACTTTTCCGCATACATACGCGACTTATCCTTTACAAACCCGCGTATGCCTTGTGACATACTATTTTCATCATTGTTCTGGCTCTTACAGGAATTCCTTTCTTCTGTTAGTTCTGAGCTGATCTGTAGATACATCATCCTTACATATTTAACACATAGGTTTCTTATCAAAGGCAACTCATCAAGTAGGTTTCCATCAAGGAAAACTTCATCAAGTAGGTTGCCATCCAAAGACAACTCATCAAGTTAGTTTCCATCAAGGACAACTTCATCTAGTAGGTTGCCACATTGAGGACAACACATTGCATCATATAGCCAACAATCTCATTTCATCAAGTAGGTTACCATCAAGGACAACACATGCCAACAATCTCCCCCTTTGGACTTGATGGCAACCATGATGGTGTTTGATCACCACAACAAATACATACATTTAATATAACCATTATTGAAACACCATGATACTCTCCCCCTATTTGAACACCATGATACTCTCCCCCTTTGACATCAAGCGAAAAGGGCGGATCAAAACCAACACAAGGTTTTTCTTCCCTTGTAGAAAGAAAAGCTTTGTAGATCTGATGTGCACTGAAGTTACCATGCACCCCCTGAGTTCATGCTGAATATTCAAACATTTTTTAATGAAGTACATGACTCTATGACCTTTCCCATCACCAAGGACTCATACTTACATCAGAGATCCAACCAAGTGGATTTACATATATGATTCAAGTACCCAACCAAGTGGGTTTACAAATTTGAACAAGTCCTTACATGAATGAATATTACAATTTTACATCATAGGTTTCATCATAACCTTTTATCAAATTACAAATATGAATTTTTGTAACCAATACCAAAAAGACCTCAAGAGAGAGATCATATTTTAGAATAATCATAATGCCAACAATGCATTACTCTCAGCAAGGATAATGAGAATGCCAACAATGCATCCTTTCCACAAGACCAATGCTCCCCCTTAGTTTGTGCATCCTGAACACTTTCAGCAGTAAATCATCAAGGTATTTTCATTAAATATCAGAGAATGAAACAGAAATATGAGAGCTAAAACATCACCAGAGATACCCAACAGTACTGCAGCTGTGCTGAAGAATGCTGACCCAAAAATTTTTTTATCAGCAACCACCCATACGTGGTTTTCTGTGTATAAACTCGCATATATACGAGAATTTCCTTCATGAAATCCGCATATCCAATTTAATCTTCTGAAATTAAGCAGATCTGTTCTTCTGAGAGACAGAGATAACTCCCAGCTTCTGTCTGAGATATTTGACTACTTCCCAGAACAACTTCTTCAATAGACAATATGTGTTAAGCAATCATTCATGTGATCTGATATCACCAAGATCTTCAAGATTCATCATGATGTAACATGCGTAGAAAATAGGTCTCAACCATAGCAACAAACTCTACATGATCTATTCTTATCTTTGAATCATTAGACTTCCAACTCACTCATGTGTGAAAACAAAAGATATTCTTCAGCAAAAAGCAGTCAGGGCTCATCCATAATCTCATCATAAGAAACCATATATCATGTCATCATCATTTGAGCAAGAATATTACGAGAACTAAGGAATACGTAGATACAATGCCAACAATGCAATAATTAGTAGTTAGAATGATGCTCCCCCTGAACACTTCTGTATCCATTGGAACTCACGTGTATACACGGCTTTAGTTCACAAAACCAGCGTATGGAAATTGAAATATAGAAAAATTTCACAATTCCATCTCCCCCTGAACTTATACCACCTTTACCTGTCTTCTTCACATCAGATGCACTGTCAGAAATAAACATAACCAGAATTACCAAACCAACCATGGGAATCACCATACATTGCTCCCCCTACGATGATACATTACTGATTCCTATAATGTATGTCATATCATCTTGCAGTCATTATGAGAAGTAAGCTTCAGAAGTGGAAGACTGTAGTAGGATTATTATCTCCTACATTTTTGACCGATCCTCCTTCCTTTTCCAGCTTTGCTTGAAACTTCTTATTGTGTGCTGGAAATTATCGAATTTCTCAAATTTGTTCATCCTACACCTCTTTTCTACATGTCCAAACTTGTTACAAGAATAACATCTTGCGTGACCAGAGAAGTAAGCATGATGTGTTTTTCTATTCTTTCTTCTATTGCAATCAGTTGCTTTATGACCATACTTGCTACATGAAAAAAAATATCCCTTAAAGAAACCTGAGTACCTTTCTGTGTAGAATCTATTTGTTTGTGACTGAAACAATCTGCTTCTGCAATTGGCTACAACATGCCCATAATTATGACATTTAAATCATTCAACATTATTGATCAAAGGAGGGAATGATTTCTTTTGAGAGTTCAAAATTGTCGATTGATCTTTTGTTTCTTTCAACACTTCAAGCTTTGCATTGATATCCTTTGAATTTTTAGCACTTCCTTATGAACTAGATTCTCCTTTAACAATTTCATGAAAACCAAGACCAAATTTAATAGAAGGAGACCTTTTACTACTAAGAATATTTTCTAGAATCTTAGTACTATCTTGAAACCTCAAGAGTTTATCTTTTTCTTCTAATTTACCTTTTAAAATATTTACCTCAACCTCCAATCTTTGGCATTTCTTCTTCATACTTTCTTCAACCCTTCTTCCTTCTTCTACTTGGTCATTCAATTTCAAAATTTCTTCTTTCAACCCATTTTCTTGTTCATCAAAAGTTTGTAAAAGTTCTTCATTCTTCTTATTTTATTTTTCTAGATCTTCTTTGAGGGAGATGATTTCTGCTTCAAGACCTTTTTCTTCAAATGATTGTAGAAGTTTCTCATTCTTCTTATTTGATTTTTCCTGATTTATTTTGAGAGCGATGATTTCTGCTTCAAGTATTTTACTTTGACTGGTTGCATTATCCTGCAGTCTTTGATACATTTCTATCTATCCATTCATTCTAGAGATCATCTCTTTGTAGATAGATTCCCTCCTTTTAACTTGATCTTCATCATTGATCTTGAGATTTGCTTCTAGACCCATACTATTACTTTCACTATATTCACCATTGCATGCACAAGAAAGTGAATCACAAGAACAACAATCAATACCTGTATCATCTTCTTCATTTTCTGCTGCACATGTTTTCTGAGATATATCCTTTTGAGTAGCCTTCTTATTTTTCTTCCTTGCCATGAGGACTTGCACATCTTGGTCAGAATATTTTTCATCCTCATTTGACATTTCATCATTATCTTCATTTGTATAATAACTATTTCTCTTTTCAAATTGTTTTCCTTTATCATGATTTTCTTCATAAGGACATTTAGCAGCATAATGACCAACTCTTCCACAAGTAAAACACTTGAAGGGAAGCTTACCTCTGAATCTTCCAGTACCTGGTTGGAGTCTTCTCACAAAATTTGCTTCTTCTTCTTCTGATATATAATTTGATTCCTTGACGACTTCATTTTATTTTCCTTTTGTATATGCCTTAAAGGAAACTTCTCTGATTTGAGATGGACCTTCTTTTCTCATTTCAAAAGAAGTTAGAATACCATGTAGTTGAACAATAGTAAGAGTTTGCAGATCTTGCCTTTCTTCAATAGCTGATACTTTTGATTCAAATTTTGAAGTCAAAGATCTTAAGAATTTTTCCACCAGAGTAGTGTTGGTTATGGTTTCACCCAAACTTCTCATACGATTTACAATATCATATAGACATAAAAAGAAACTGGAAATACTCTCATCACTATGCATTCTTAAATTTTCATATTCAATTCTGAGATTTTGGAGTTTTTCACTTTTTACCTTTGTATCTCCTTCATAGCTTAGAATGGTTTTTTCCCATATTTCTTTTGTTGAATGTAGCTGCATCACTTTAGAAAATTCTAGTTCAGACATGCTTCCTAATAAAAAATTGACTGCTTTGGCATTGATTTCATATTTCTTCCTTTCTGCTGCATCAGAAGGAATAGTTGCTGGATATTGATAAACTTCTTCCACGATTGCCCATACTTCTGCACCAAGACTTTGCAAATAAGATTTTGATCATATCTTCTATAATAGCAGATTACTTCCATTGAATAGAGGTGGCCTTAGAGAAAGTACTCCTTCATGACTTTCCATTTCGACGGATCTCCTTCAAGCGATCAAGATCCTTCAGAAGAACCTGCTCTGATACCAATTGTTGGGAAAATTACTGAGAGGGGGGTGAATGAGTATTTAGTGCAGACTGGAATTTTTTTACTTTTTCTTTCTCTAAAACCCATACGCTACTTTACTGAACCCAAGTCGCGTATACACGTGGATATCCTTAATAAAACTCACGTATTACTAGAGATCTCATTATGCAGATAATTATTTACTTAGATCATTGCATCATTCATTCATTAGATGTTTAGTAAGCAGCACACATGTGCAGTAAGAACAGAATAAATCATCACACATAAGCAACACACATGAACACCAGGATTTAAGGTGGAAACCCAAATCGGGAGAAAACCACCACTGCCGTCGTCTCAGTCTTCAATATTTTATTATAAAGAAAAATTCTTACAACCATGTAATGGCGTAGACTCATACCACCATGCAGGCACCCACCTGTAGAAGGCTACAACCTTCTCTCGTTTACCAGCCTCTCCTGTAAGGGAGCTACAACTCCCTGCTCTCGTTTACCAGCCTCTCCTAGAAGGGAGCTACGACCCCCTGCTCTCATTTACCAGCCTCCCCTAGAAGGGAGCTACGACCCCCTACTCTCGTTTACCAGCTACCACTGGAAGGGAGCTACAACCCCCTCACTGAAGGCTTCGACCCTCAGCACCACCATGGACCACGTTTCATCAATTTTCATACTGGATCCATCAGCTTCCATACAATCATACCTTGTAGGCCACTTTTCATCAGGTTTTTAGACCGGACCCACTCCACACATTTAATCTCATCATACATCAAAGTGAAACTTACAACCCCATCAATTCATTCATTGAATCATCAGCCAATCAACCAACAACTTGATCTTTGATCAGCAGCATAATCAACATTCAAACAACCCAGATCTGTACGAATACATCATTAACAGATAGCAGTAAAAGAACATACCAGATCAGACATTTCATTCTACTTACTTCAGCAAACCCTAGATTCCATACGCGCTTTTACTTCACTGTACCTACGTATATACGCGCTTTCACAGAAAAAAACATGCGTATATATCTGCACACATTTCAGGACTGATCTCACATTCCATACGTGCTTTTCCTTAAGTAGACCCGCGTATACACGTGCTTTTCATAAAGCGAACCTGCGTATAGATCTTCAAACATTTCAGGATTGTGCAGCTCTTCAGATCAGATAAACAATTCAGATCTCATCCTCTACTTCAACAAAGATTCGCCAAATTACAGATATAAACATTCCATAAGAAAATATAGAAAATACATAGTCATTTAAGATCTAGAGATCCCTCTTCATAATTTTCTTCATCCATCATTGTATTCATAGGTGCATCATAGATTCAAATCTATAAATTAAAAATAGAGTTCCACCATGCAAATATACTTCAGAGTGAAGTATTCATTAAAACCCAGACATATGCACAAATTGCACATGATCTTCTTCTCCTTAAATAGATTTAGCCTTTACCAATACCATGAGCCAAAACCACACTACTTCCAATGGTATTCTTGGACGGAATCAAATAAACCATACAGCACTCAATACTGTGTGCCAAAACCATGGTAATACCCCTTGGTATTCTAATTTTGGAGTGCAAAAGACCATACGCAACTTGGCACGTACTTTTCCACGTACATACGCGACTTATCCTTTACAAACCCGCGTATGCCTTGTGACATACTATTTTTATCATTGTTCTAGCCCTTACAGGAATTCCTTTCTTCTATTAATTTTGAGCTGAGCTGTAGATACATCATCCTTACATATTTAACACATAGGTTGCTTATCAAAGGCAACTCATCAAGTAGGTTTCCATCAAGGACAACTTCATCAAGTAAGTTGCCATCATTCATCAAGTAGGTTGCCATCCAAAGAAAACTCATCAAGTCAGTTTCCATCAAGGACAACTTCATCTAGTAGGTTGCCACATCGAGGACAACACATTGCATCATATAGCCAACAATCTCATTTCATCAAGTAGGTTGCCATCAAGGACAACACATGCCAATAGTCTCTACCCCTGTGTACAATAGAGATCAAACGCACTCCTTTGCCACTTCTATTCTTGAATTTTTGGCCTTGGATTCTTCAGAACCTTGTTGAAATATCTGTCACTCTGCCCAAAATCAGAAAAATAATGACATTTACCGAAGACCCCTTTGTGATCAAGGGGATATGTCTACAGGTTAATGGTTTTGAGTTCTATTTTTATTGTACTTATCCGTAATGGTTCCATTAGATCATGTTCATGTCAATTCTAAGTAGACAACCTGCCCATCTCTTAAGTATGTTTCCCATCTTATGTCGTGTTTTTGCATCTCCGATCATTGGTGATCAAGATTTTATATACAAATAAATGTGTATTTGGTATAGTTGAGGACAATTTGGCCTTTTATTTTTTTTGGCATGAAGAATTTAGAACCTCCCCAACATTCCTCACAGATATTAAGTTGAGAAACACAAATAGTGAAGAGTAAGGAAAAGAAACTCTCAATGAAACATCTCAATTATTTATCCATTTTTTTTGTTTTGAATGCCATAAACCATGCATTTAAATTGTTTTGATGGGATAATCTAAAAAACAAGGAATTTTCATCTAGTAAAATAAATTAAATTACCGAAAAATGTTGATAGTTTTGGAATATTGAGAAAGTTGTGGTAACAGAGTGTGTAAGAACTTAAATATTGGAAATTAATTACATACAATAAAATTTAGGTGAACATATATTTTAATACTGTAAATATTCACAATAATTATTATTATTATTATTGGTTTTTTCTTTTCTTTTTTGGTAAAATGCAAGTAATTTAATAAATTTAGTCACAAATGTTTATTAAATAATAAAGTTAAAGAATGATTTTAATTAAACTTTATTTGGAGCATTTAAGTTTATGCATTTCCATCAAGTTTAATTCGAATGAAAAATATATTTTTTATTAAATTTTGAACATAAATATATAATAAAAAAATAATAAATTTTAAACATATATTTAATAGTAATAAAACAACTTAAAAAATAGGCATGTTTTCTAATATAAATTTTAATAAAAATGAGATTTTTTTTTTATCAAATTTTAAACATACAAATACAAAAATTATTTTCTATTAAATTTTAAACATATATATGATGATTCTTTTTAATTAAATTTTAAACATATATTTAATATTAATAATAAAAAATTCTAAAAATGATTTTTTTTCTAATATAAATATGTCTTAGATATCATTTTTTGGATTCAACTACATTAAGTAAGTCATTAAATTATAACCATTTCTATGAGAGGGAGTCGTAACTAACTAATTTCTCATGATTTTTAAATAGTCCACTTAGCACTCATTGCATCGGGCGATGCTCACAGGGGTGAAGAAGTGGGATTGAAACTAGTGAAATGAATCACATAGCGTCAATCATCACTTTCAGTGTTTCCTAATTTTCCCATTTCTTTAATTCCTTTGGTGTCCCTTTAAACCTTTAGGAGCAATTGCTATAAATATATTTCCCTTAAAAACACTATAAAGATCAAAGAAATCTAATAATTAGATTATGAGTTAATTTGATTGTTTAACACACACACACACACACACACACACACACACACACACACACACACACATATATATATATATATATATATATATATATATATATATATGTATGTATGTATGTATGTATGTATGTATGTATGTATGTAGTGCACTATTTTCTATGTTATTTTACATATTCATACATATATTTTTTAATTTTCAAACGTGTAATTATGGGTTGTTTTAAATCTTGTTGTAGTGTAACATTATTGGTGGGTATTTATTAGCACTTTTGTTTCTCTATTAATTTTCGAAAGTGAAAAGTGTAAAGATCTATTGTTTTATATTTCTATAAATTTGATATAATGTAGGGTTGTTTGTTGATGTTTACTAACATAGTTATATAAATTAAGGTTAGTAGATGTTCATAAATATCAAAACACTTATATCATGATAAATCTTACATCATTTAAATGCTCATAAACATCAAAACATGTAGCCCATAATTACCAAGTTTAAGAAAATGGTTTCAAATTATTATTATCATTAATTATAAAAAGAATTAATATGAGTTAAATATATATATATATATATATATATATTAAAAACACATCTAGCAAGGTTTTTAACTATGGAGATTATTAACTTGTGAATAGGTTTTGTTATAGTAGCGTAGGCCCATGATATCATTACTTACTAATACCACATGCCCAAAAAACCATAACTCATGCTCATGTGACATTTTTATTAATTAATAAATCTAATTAAAAGGGAAAAAAAGGACATAACTACTTTTCTAGATAAATATCAACTTCCTATTTGTGACTATTAATAAGAATAATATCTACATCCACTTAGTTAGTGTAGGCATATAAATTAAATGGCTAGATTAAATGCCTAGTAAACCCGGATAGGCTTCAATCCATATTGAACATCAAAACACTCCATGATATGGTCAAGTTTCTAAAATAAAAAAATTCATATAATTTAACTATATTGTAACTGTATTTTAATTTTTTATTTATTATCATTATTAATTATGTCGTATAGCATTCCTTTGGGAATAACTCCAAGTTACCACTCTGCACTGTTAGATACAATGTTAAATGATTAAACAATCATCTTTCACTGGATTGATTGCTTATGGCCGGCCAAAGTATTTGTTATTGTTAACCTTATTATTGGTGATCATCATGATGTGTATGTTGTTAGATCATGTTAGATATGTTCATTTAATGTGCAGCCTGCAGATAGTTGTGTATGTGATAGCATGAGTTATTTGACATGAGATGTATATTTGATGTTTGTGTTGTGATGATGTTAATATATAATGTTATTTGTGTTTTGTTAGATTAAAATGATCACGATGATGCAGTTAGCGATTTTGCAGAATGTGTTTTTTCGTCAAATTTGATGTTTGTATGATGGTTTTTTGTAAATTTTTAATTTGTAAAATTGTAATTGTATATATGTAAAATTCTAAAATTGTATTTGTAATTGTAATTCTAATTCTAATTATCATTGTAATTGTATGTACAATATTTGTAAAATTTTAATTGTATTAATGTGAAATGAATTTATTAAAAATTTTAAATTTTTAAATTTTTAAAATTTAAATAATTGTAAAATAATAAATCTAGAATAATATGATTTATTGTAACATAATAAAATTTAGAAAATAATGCAAATAAATTCATGCACTTTAGAATTATATTATTTTATTATGATCTTAGATACAAAAAAATAATAATTAATTTATACAGTTCGCCATTGTTTTTGAGATCAACATAATTGCAAATTATCCAGTGAATTATTGATTTTAACATTAACACAATACAAATTACCAATTAATTCAAAATACATATTATATTAATATTTTGAAAACCCCATCTTAAAAAGTATAAATATTGATGAAATAACACATGTACCATATCACTCTCGACTCTCATGATCACCCTCATTATCTTCTAGCACACATGGCATGATAATAGTATTGTTCTCAAAAGTATGTTTTGATCAAGGGTCATGTGTCAATACGAACCACCAATCCCTATCCAACACATCAGGGTTAAAAAACACCTGGTTGCATTGTTTAGGGAAAACATAGGGCTCCTTAGCTTTATCCCACATCTTTCTAGAGTTGATACATATCATCCTACTATCGCGATCTTCCTTTACATTATTTCGTTCAAAGGTGTCCCACCACTTGCACCTAAAAATAACACATTGGAAAGAAGAAAAATCCACTTCAATGATCTCTTGTATCTTTCCGATGTAACATAACATCCCTTCTACTGGGTTTTGATCATAGTGGCTAGATCGACTAGATTGATCGAACTTGACTTCCACTCCATAGTCTTGTGTGATGTTTCCAGCATTGGCATTTTCTGTGCAAAAATGGTGTCCATATGCCCACATAGATGGGAACAAATGCACCTATTATAAAAAATTTAAAAAAATCATAGTGTAATGTGTCTTATAAATAATAATCCAACAGTTAAAATATGAAATGTAGATGTATTAATATAAGTTTCAAATTTACATTTAAATTAAAAATATTATTATCAAGTTGCTGCACCCAATCCCTATGTTTAGTGCATCCTCTTCAGCACACGGGTAATGACTGGTAGCATCGTATTTATCTCTGACTTGGTCAGGAACCCAACTATTGGGGCATATTCTTGGCATATTTTCTTTTAAATGATCGGGATAAGGCACACTTCTACCATTCAACTGCCTGAATTCTTTCATGTCACTATCCCATTTCATCCTATTTTGTTCGTACAATGAAACCCACGGTTGTGTCGCTTCAGAATTGTAAAGAATGAATTTATTGATTGCTTCAATTTCTGCATTCGCTGATGAAATCAAACCAACATTATATAGTACTTAGAGATCATAATATACATTATATCGAAGTTCAACATGAATATTAATTACTTTTTGTAAATTCGAAAAATTATAAATCTCTTACTCTTTATCAAGTGCTTTTTTCTACTCGTTTGGAGCAACTCTCCTTCTCTTTTGTCTTCATCCATTTCATCGTCCAAAATCACCAAACCTTGTTTGTTGTCGATCTTCCTGATGTACTCACTGGCATAATAGAAAGACTCATACAATATGTACCCCTCTAGCATAGGCCCCTCGGGTTTTTCCCTTTGTCTAACAAAACCTTTCAATTTCTTCATGTACATCTCTAAGAAGAAAATCCAATGACAAGAAACAACCCCAACTAATTCAACCTCATCTACCAAGTGGATTAGAATATGAACCTGTAAGTCCATGAAACTCGTCGGTAGTTACTTCTCAAACATACAAACAATCTCAACTATCTCTTGATGCCACTATGGAATGCTAGCCACATGAATATCCTTTGACGTGATTCTATGTGAAAATGCAGATAATTTAGATATGGCATCTCCTAGATCTTGAGGGAATTCATGTTTCACACACCCACACACGAACAAAGGATAATGAAACTGCAAAGATATAAACACGTGCAATAATATACAAAATTAGTTATGTTTTATGATCCCCGCATGGGATAAAATTTATTAATATAAAAAATAATAAAATCATGCTTCTGACATTATACGTACTCTTAGAATATTCAAATGGTCATGTGATTTCAACCCCGACAAATGGTCATCCACAGTGAAGCAGCGCCGTAGTGAAGACCCGTATGAAGTTGGCACCCTGACATCCATTATAACTTCCTTTGCCAAAGATATATCATATTTTTTTAAAATCCATAGGACATCACCTTCTTTGAAAAACCATGAATTAGAGGGACTAGCACCTCCCTCTAATCTCGTACTTTCTAATCGTCTTGGCCAATGTTTCTTTTTATTTTTTGAAGTAATAAGATCTTTCCTAACAGCCAATGTGTCACTTTGTTTCGATGATATGTGCCTCCATAAAGAAGATGAAACATTTTTAAATATATACATGGGATCTAATAAGTGGGCAATCTTAAGATGTTCCCAATATGGGAGGTCATAAAAGATAGATTTCCTTTTCATCCCAATGGGAAATTTTTCAACATAGGTGTTGAAGAAATCTGGATCATCGAACATAGGCTCCCCATTTGAATCGAACATTTATATGAACTCCTTCTCCTTCTCCCTCTCATATTCTCTAAGCTATTCAGCTGGTGTCATTATTGGAGGCATTTGGGTTCTCTCTCGTTTACCATTGAAAGTGGATGCTGCTCTTCTGTAAGGGTGTTCTTCTAGCAGGAATACCCTAGAGCAATCATACACTGGCTTTCGTAGGTCCTTGGACCATCTAGCTTTCAGAGAAGGTCCACAACATTTACATCCAAAATACACTTTTGTTACAAGACCTGGGAGATTATATTTGTTTACATTAATTAAAATGCATGGCACGCTAAATAATATCATGAAGATCATAAAAAATATTACAAAGAATTAAGTAACTAATATGTGAAATAATATTGTTACATATATAAACAAATCAATAAATTAAAAATGTAATTTACCAGAGAAAACTCCTAAGCCTAGATAATCATATGTCATGTAAGAACATATGCCATACAACATAAAACTCCTCTCTGCTATGATGACTCTTGATACATCATATACATTTATCCCATCCCATAATTCCTTCAACTCATCTACCAGTGGTTGTAACTAGACATCCATATTCTTCACTTGTCTTCTACCAGGGACTATCAGAGCCAATGTAAGATGTTCATTCTTCACCAAAAACCATGGGGGAATATTTTTATTGATCACTACTACAGGCGAAACAGAATAGTTGGTGTTTTGGAGGGAATATAGGTTGATCCCATCCATGGCTATGCTAAGTCGTAGACTTCGTACTTCACCATTGAATTTTTTGGGCCATGTATCCTATATATGCTTCATGGCTATTGAATCAGTTGAGATTTGCATAACTCCCAACTCACTTCTGTGTGAGGCATGCCATCCCTGCAACATAGCTAATTCTTTACAGTGAAAGAGCCTTTAAATCCTTGGGATTATAAACATGTGCCTCAATATCTTAAAAGGAGGACCACTACATGATTTACCCTTCTTTTTTGATTTATCATACTTATCAGGCCCACATTTAGGACACATCCCTTTGTATGCATATTCTCCTCTATATAGAATACAATCATTTGGACATGCATGATATGATATGTACTCAACACCCTAAATTTTCAACAATTTCTTTGCCTCTTCACAGCTATCGAGCAAGACATTATCACTCGGAAGAACCTTATCTTTGAATAATCGATAGTTGGTGATCATGGAAAAATATATTAATAAATGTACATTAATGTTGGTATAATTATTAACGTTCATAAAATTTACCATTTGTAACGATCATTGCAGTGTACTGATTATATTTCAAATTTATATAAGGGGAGTACTTTATGATAACTTACCTCAAAATTTCCGAGAAACATGCATTCGACAAGCCAAAATTTTCTTTCAAGTTGTACAGTAACATCGTTGTCCCCAAATGGGTAAAATTTGACTGACTACCAGGTCCAAAGAGAGGGGTGGTGGAAGCAAATTTAAGGCTTTCGAAAAAGGTGTCAGCAACATGAGCATCATCCCCTAGCTGATCATCATTTTGGAATGCATCTAACAACATTGTCTCTATGGCAGTCATATCCCTTAAGTAATCATCCATACCAACCTCTATTTGATTGCCTGCATTGCTAGCTTGTGAAGAACTACTATTGTTCTAGTCATTCCTAATTGGTGAATCTGGACGTAGCGGGAATTGAATCAGTGATTGATTCAACCATTCTTGATATCTTTCCTCTCTGATTTCTTCTCTTAATTCAGTATTCTCTCAATTTGACATTGTCGTGGGGTGCAACAAAAGATGGTAGCTAGGTTTTCCATCATCAGTAGAATCCTAATAATTAAAAAAAAAATTGAACATGATTAGTACAAAATATATGATATCAATTATTAACCATGTTGACAATGTTGCATGATTATAAATTGGTTTGATGTTGAAATAATTACATATTAATCAATATATATACCAAAAAATTATGATTATAATTACCATCATTGTCCCGATATTGTGCCTAGAAGATGTAATATTGTTACAATTGGCACGGTGAAGCGACTGTCCATTTTCATCTACCAAATGTGCCTTGCAATATGCAGCTCCTGATAAGAACTTCCAACATTTTGGAGCAGTTTGAATATTTTGTGCATCTGAACTTGATGCTGAATTTGCATGAACCTACAAATTTTTATACATTATAAATTTAAGTTGTGCATGATTGACTACATGGATAAAAAACATAAATTCAATTAGATAGTGAAAAAATAAAACAAATCTGAAGTAAATATTACGTCTCCATATGGATAGGGAGAACTCCACGATGGACTTTGAGAAATATTATGGAAGGAGCTGGATTTTGAAGAATTGTCCATTCCATGTAATATATGATATTTTTTCCTTGCATTTGAGAAAAACAAAAATAAATTTTGGTGCACAAACCTAAATGTAAGTTCGGTGCGTAATGTACAGATAATCACACTGGTGCGTTTTTGGTATTGTGCACTAGTGTCATTTTATAACCCGATGGATAGGTGCGGTTCGATTAAAGGATGCATCGGTAAATGAATAACCGCAAATAGAAAAAAACAATCCTATTTTCTTTAAGTGAAAACAAAATTAGTAAATTGAAAAATGGGCAGAAAAATATTTTCGAAAATCTAATTTCATAAAACATTTCTTTAAATACTTAACACTTTTCATTATTTCACTATTTTTGCAAAAAATTTCAGCTAGAGATTTTCAGGATACATACCTTGAAGAAATAGAGCATGAGAGCACTGTGAAGTAGGGAAATACGTTCGAATAGTAGTATTTAGACAATCAGAATTCCAAACCTCTCATGATTCAAACCGTGTACCATAGAATTTCAAATGATGTGAGTAAAGTTTATTTTATTTTTGTATTTTTTCCTCCAGTTTATTTTATGGAGTAAAAGAAAAAATCAAAGTCTATTGTTTTTTTTTATGTAGTTTTTTTTATGAAGTAAAATAAAAAAATCAAAGTTTATTGTTTTTTTACTTTTTTCTACATGTTTTTTACCTTTTTTGCAGTTTTCAAAAACAAAATAAAAAAAGAAATCCATTTTTAGAAACAAAACCATAGATTCTTTTTGTTTCTGCCCTTTCTTCTCCCTCTTTCTGTAATTTCAAAATTAGGGCTTTTCAATTTAGATTTATAGTTTTTGTATATTCATAAGACATCCAACCCACATGACGATTGGGATCTGACTATGCATCCCAATCTATGTTGGCCCTTGCGTCAATCTGAAAAAAAAAAGATTCTTTTTCGTGTGCCCTATGTACTGGAGCGCACCGGTGCGCTCTATTACCACAACGCACTGCACAAGTACTATGATAAAAAATTAGAAGAAAAAAAATATGTTTTCTCAGTGCACCATTTGTAAAAAATGTTGTTGGTGTGCTATTTTATTATGGTGCACTGCGAACGCTCTGTTTTGAAAAAAAAAACTTTCAAAAAATAAAAACCTTACACTTTTTTTGTCTATGCCCTTTCTTCTCCCTCTTTCTTTGATTTCAGAATTAGGGCCTTTGAATTTAGATTTATAGGGTTTATGTTGTTAAATATATACCTAAGACATCCAAATAACTAGACGATTAGCATAGTCGGATCCCAATCCATGTGGGCCCTTACATGAATTAAAGAAAAAATAGATTTTTTTTTTATCGGTGTGCCTGGCGTAACATAGCGCACCGGTGCTCTATATTGTACAAGTGCATCGCAAAAGTAATGTGATAAAAAATTAATAAACAAAAAACAATTTATCGGTGCACCATATGTAAAATATGGCATTGGTTTATGCTACAAAAATTAACACTGGATGATTTTTATTATTTTATAATGGTTAACCGGTGCGGTGATTGACTTGTAACACACCGGTGCTATTTGTTGACATATAGCACCATTTGGCCTATTATACCATTTGTGTGGTGCGTACACTATGAATGGCCCACCGGTTTCTTGAGATTTTTTTTTACTTGAAAAGTTGACAATTTATTTATAAATATATTAATGAATGATATGGTATAGGTTTGATATTGATAAAGAAATGACTGACAAGAGATCAAGTAACAAAAATACTGATAACACATCAAGAAAAGAAAAAAAGGCATGTTGTTAGTAATTTTTTTACAAAAAATATTATTTTTGAACTATATGTAACTTTAACTAATATGTATTGTTTACTGTGTATCATGCACAACCACAAAATCACGAAGCTCAATAAGATTATTTCTGATATAGGACCAGAAGAGCGTAAAAGCTTGATGGAAAAATTGCAAAAGGATGAATCAGGTGAATGAAAAAATACTATTGATCCAATATGAGTTTCCTTTTTTAGTTTTCATTAATAACATAATTAAAATTATTAGATAATATGTGTGAAAAAATCTATTAATTCACATCTGTTTAATGTTCTACAGGGACCAATAATTCAAAAAAGGAATGTTGTTCTAAGAAAAGAAAAAAAATAGAACATGCAAATGAAAATGAATTGCTCCTTAGCTCATCTGGAGTGGTGCTGGAGATTAATGAAAGGGGGAAAAAATTTTACAACAGTTTGAGGGATCTAGTGGAACGAATGTATAGACGTTCTTTCCACTTATAATACAAAAACCAATCCAATGATTCCAAGAACCAAATTTTATCTAAACTACAGGAAGAGTTTCCAGAGAATTGGTCAATGAGACATGTCAGAATTTTAATAGCAAAAACATACAACAACAAAAAAGAAGAAATGAAAAAGTAATATTCCTTTAGATGCTTGTCTAGAATTATATATAAATGTCAATTTTGTTATACTCACTTTTCATATATCAATATAAAAATTATATAGTTTATTGTCATGTTACATTTTCAGGAAGATTATGAAAATGTCAAAAGATGAATAAGATGATATCAAAAATATGCCAATAGGAATGTCCAAAAATGTGTACGAGGAGATGGTCAAAGAAATGGACAAAATTGCATCACAGGAGGAGCCATCTCAACAACAACATGCTTCAAATGATGTAATCATTGAATTTTTCAATCATTAGGTACGATAAATAAAAAATTTAGCATTAAACATTAATTTTCAAGTATTTTCTTGCAGAAAATAAAAGAAAATTGAACCCATTCACCACATAAAACAAGATGACAAGGAAGAAAAGGATTTATATCTAAGTTTGTGAGTAACTGTTACTTCCTTATAACAACTTAACTAGATTTAATTTTTGTGGTTTTTAATTTCTTTTACAAAAATCATCATTGAATGTCTTCAAACAGATTCTAACATACAAAGAAGAACAATCAGAGGAATTGGTTGAAATTGGGTTAAATATGGGTTGTGAGTATAAGTTGGCATATCAGAACTTAATCGTAGAATTTGTAAGCATCTATCGATCTTGTTTTACTTAGCTCCATCTATAATTAATAGAAAAAATAAATCTTTTATGTTAAATATATGATTTATTATGGGGTATAAAACTTCTAGGAAACAAATTATGGCACTACGCCAACAGATCAAATCTTGAAAGATGGCATGTTACATGGTTTTGAAAGAATGTGTATAGTTTATGAATCAATTGTTGCATTGGTACGTCATTTCTTTCTAATTTACATTTATGTATATTATTTAATATTGCAATTTTCATTATTCTCACCAATGTATGTACACTCATCACAGTTTATTTTTATGTTTGTAGATGGAAGGTGAAGAAGAAGAAAACAATCAACACCATGAACAAAACATTCCTGAAAATAACCCAAGTCATGGAAGTAGCTCTAGTAGTGACAACATTTCAAGCGAAGAATGATGATCACTATGTTTGGATATCAAAGAAGGTGTTGTATTTTTTGAAAAATGTTTGTGAAATCAGACATTTTCTTTAATGTAATGGACATAGTGTTCCAATTGAAAGATAAAGGGATACCAATAAATGTCCCATTTTGTATGACAAAGAATGTCTTATTCATATATATATATATATATATATATATATATATATATATATATATATATATATATATATGTATAATAAAAAATGGTTTAATTTATTCTATTGCGTTCTCTATTGTCGATATTGCATTCTCCATTTTCGTTCTCAAATGCACTAATAAAAATTTAATTCATATGAATATTGTTATAAGATATATATGTGTCAACTTTTAATGACTAATGAATTTTAAAAAACCATAATAATTATGATATGATATAACAAATTTATCCAAACATCACATTCAAATTTATTAATAAAAATTTAATTAATATGAATATTTTTATAAGATTTGTCAACTTTTGATGAATAATGAATTTAAAACAATCACAATAATTGCACTGTCACAGGTCGATGTTTCTAAAAAATACAAAATGAAAACCGGTGCATGTATTCTTATACCAATGCGCTTGTATTCTTAAGTGCACCGGTGCGTTTTATGACCTACGGGCACCACACAAATACCAAAACCGATTAAAAATATCAAGGCGTTTGTGCAGTACGGCGATTCATTGTGTTTATGTCTATATACTCACCGATGCCATTTTACGACCTATTAGCACCGCATCAATACTGATACAAATTATAAATATCGGTGCATTTGTGTTATACTATGCACCAGGGTGTTTTTGTGTCTATACGAACCGGTGCATTTGGAAAACCTATAGGCACTGCACGAGTATCGATACCAATTATAAATCTCGGTGCATTTGTGTGATACTGCGCACAGGGGCATTTATGTATCTATACACACCAGTGTATTTGTATGAAATATTTGCACCGCATGAATACTGATACCAATTATAAATCTTGGGGAATTTGTGTGAAAGGACACGCCGGTGCGTTTCTATAAGTCTACACACCGGTGCATTGATACGACCTATGGGCACCACTCAAATCCCAATACCAATTAAAACGGCCCCATGCATTATATCACCAACACTATGCCTGGTGTTTTTTTATACCTTAAAAGCCCTGTGCATTCTCCTTCGACCACCCCGGGGCTCCAACTACATGTATGCACTGGTGCGTTAAATCCTAATTCACGCATTGATGAAAAAAACATCCACAATAACCTCCGGCCGCCCATTTTTTTTAGTTATGTTGAATTTCCGTTAAAAGCTCCACCAAAACCTCTGTAACCATAAACAAATGTGGTAGCATATGTTTTTCTGACAATTTTGACCAATTTTATAACACTAAAATCCTCTTTTATAACCTCCGCTAGAGGGTCTTTTCCTTGTGTCACCAAAATTTCGATCAAGGATGGGTTTATGTCTGAAGTTCTTACATACAGACTTGGAAGAGAAGGTAATCCATCTGTAACAATTTTCTTGCCTATTGTGTTCATTGCTCCTTTTGATGTTCTGATTTTTTATTAAATTTGTCTCTCTCTCTTTCTTCTTTTCTTGACGATGTTATTGTTTTAGTATTTATTCAATAGATTTCACCCAAGACTTAACACTTTGTCCCATCCACTGGCCTGCTTAAGCAAGAAAACAGGATTTTTAATCTAGGTTGGGTATAAAACACCCCCACCTTATAGACGCCTTTAAGGTTGCATTTTTTTTACCTAAAGAGCAAGTTAGCTATAAACGTTTCATTCATTTCTCCCATGAAATAGAAATATAAACTTCTTCTGTATCAATTGAGCTTACGCTTTTCTTGGAAGAAAATAGGGCATGAGAGAAGGGTTGTTTGAGTGATTCACCTATAGTGATTCACAAATTATTTTGTATGAATTTTATGCAACATAATTTTTTTTCTGATATGTTCCTTCCCACACTCATTAAGGGAATTTTGAGGTCTAAAATGGCCCTCCTAACAAAAATGTACAACCAAAATAAAATTTATAAGAACCAATAGGGTTCAAGATAATGATGTCAACGATGGGGGATGATTCACCATTTTTTAAGTAAATAGGTAAAAAGGTTAAAAAATAATAAAATAATAAAACTACCTTTTCAACTCGTATTTTCAACTTATCTCTGAAATTTTTTACTCAAATTTTGTGCAGGAGACCTTGTTGGATGAAAAATTTAATTCCTCATCTAAGGAGTACCCATGTTGCATAATTTCGATGGACCCTGCTATGCGAAAAATGAGAAGTACATGAAAGAACATGATTGCAATCACGTTTTTCATTTATTTCTCATTTTTTGTGTAGTAGGCTCCATCGAAAGTATGAAACATGGGTACTCCTTGGATGAATAATTAAATTTTGCATCCAACGAGTACTTCGACTCGAAATTTGAGTAAAATATTTGGGAGATAAGTTGAAAATACAAGTTGAAAAAGTAGTTTTTTCTTTTTTCCCTCTAAAGTTTGATGATGTCATCAAATTTTATTTTATTATTTCCACTATTATTTTATAATTTCCTGAGGAGGCCCATTTTAGACCTCAAAATTCCCCTAATGCCACCTCCAACAATATAGTTAGTGTATCACCTTGTTGAATTTTCTTCTTGATTGTGTTATATTTGTAGATCCATTGAAATCATAAACAGATAAACCTTGATGATTGAAAATTTGTGACTAGCCAATGTAGATCTTCCAAGCCAAATTGAGAACGATGGAGATCTCCCAAACCAAATTGAAAACAATGGTGCTTACTTAAGATCTATTTATTTAGTGGAATGCCTCCATCTCCATTTTCAAGATTTGTTTAGGTATAATTAAGTATGCTTATAGTAGGTCTACTCTGAGATGCTCACCCTAGACCTCCAAAAAAATGAGGTTTACGGGTTTTCTCAAAGTTTCTATATCAAATTAATGGGAAATCAATGAGATTTGGAAAATGTAAATTGACATTGGTTGGGACATGAAGAAATTGAGATTGGTCAGGGCTAACTTCTTTTTCACTGGGGTTTACTACATTCTTAAAGAAACTTTTGAGTGTAACTGGTGAGTCATCCCTCTTAATATGATCAGATCAGTTCTTCATGGTTGTTAGACCATCAACTTGTCCCCAGAAAAGATCTGTTCAGATGAAGGTGACAAAGAAAATGGCATATTCAGCAGCAACCCTTTTACCATAAAAGGCCCCTCGTAACTGTGCCTCTCCACATAAGATGCTTAACCATTTATCAAAAACCACACAAGGACCATTTTTAAGATAAGAGCGATGTAACCTCTCCTCCACTACTAAAACTGATCAGAAGAGCTATAAAGTTGAAGTATAGAAGGCATCCTACCAAAATTAGATTGCTGCCCTCCATTTGAAAGGAAAGTCAATTTACCCACTTCTATGAAAAGTGAGATGTCTTTACAAATTCTTTTCTTTTCAGTCCTTGGAACAATGTTTCGATAACAGAGATATATTTTATTTCAGTCATTAAATATACTTTGTTTTATTTTTTGACTACCATATTAAAAATGTGAATTATTTTTTTATCCTGTGTATGAATTTCTTTTGCACTTTCTATCCTTGAATTCCTCATATGCATGGACTCAACCATCAAGAACTGCCTCTCCATGATAGGGACTAGTGCTTTTTTCTCTGCAGGCAAGTGAGAGAATACATCACATGCTGTAGCTCTAGCCTGTGCATACTTAAGAAAAGCTGCAAACATCAAAGAAATGAAAGAGAATAAATTGAACCAGTTTTGCTTCACAAGGTAACATCACAGCCATAACGTACTTTTGGGCACCTTGAATCATGTACATCTCATTGTCATAATGTGAATACCCATTGCATGGAATAAAAAAAATTGTGTACATGGAAGTGTGCTGGACTATAGACCTCACTTTGAGCCTCAACTACCAAAAAATGTCCTAGGAAACTACTCAACAGGGATATTCCAGGGAACTTGAGTGAAGGATGATATATCCTTTTGGGATATGGTATGCTTAATATCAACAAAAACACAAAAGGAAATCAAAAAACATAAGCACTTTTTCAAGCTACCAGAGTTATACATGCTTGTTGGACAGGTGATAACTAGGCTTCCCTTAATTTGAAACAATGTTGTTTTTCCAAGAGATTTTCAATATTTTTTTTTTATCACTCTTAATAGATCATGGATTAAGATTTATTTATGCTTTTTTTCACTCTTAATAGATCAGGGGCTAAGAGGGATTTATGTGAGAAAGGGTGATGAAAGGAGTTGGAAAGATAGGAAAGAAATAGAAAAGACAAAGAAGAGGCACCTCAGATGATGAAGGAGATGGAAGGTGTTACACCATTTTTTTGGTCATCTAACCTATTATCATTAGATGGACCCAAGTACACCATGTAAGACCAGTTTTACCCTAAGTAAAACTGTTTTCACTATGTTAAAACAGGAAACCCCAAAAGGAAATATTAAACAAACCCATATTTTTTTTATTTTCCTCATGGAATAATTAAATAAACCATAATTTAATTATTATTCCCAGTCATGTTTAACCCAAAATCAAAGAAATTAATTAGATAAACCTTTATTTATCTTATTATTTCTAGGAATAATCATTTAAACCTTATTTAGATGATATTCCTGGTTAAATCTGACCAAATCACCCACAAATAATTAAATAAATCACTATTTATTTAATTATCTTTCAACCACCTCCTTAAATAATTAAATAAATCATTATTTATTTGATTATCTTCTAACCGCTTCCTTAAAAAGATAAATAAATCATTTATTTATTTATTTTTTGACAAATTAAGGGATTTGACCCAAGTCAAATACCTTTTCCCTCCAACAAATATAATAAAATATTCCATAAAAAGTGGATCTAGATTTGGTTAACCCATGCACCAAGATCTAGAATGACCCAATATTTTGTTATAAATAGGAGGGTTTTTCCTACCATTCTTCACCTTTTGTTGCCTATTAGATCACTCTGGATCTATACACTTGGTCACCATTTTCTGCCATTTGCTGCAAGAGCTCCCTTTGAGTTCCATTCTTTGTGTGGGTCTTCTACACCAACAAGAGAGAGAAATCTTAAATCTGAAGTGCTGAGGACTTCCAAGAACCCATCCCACTGAGGAGAATTAGATACACCTTCTTGTTTTCCTCCCAGGTGCCCCATTAATACAAAAATTCTTTCAAAAATTGTTCTTGTCTTGTCTATTGGTATATGGAGAAAACCCTTAATTTTTCTGCTTAATGTCTTTCCATGCATAGATCTGGTTTTTTTTGCAGCTCTTTTCTGTCTAACTAACCGCAGATCTGAAGATATTGGCAGCCACTTTTGTTTTTAGGGCTATTAGTTATGCGTAGCTAAAGTGGTCCTTTTTCGTACACTTCGACAAAGGATTCATACTAACAGAAGGTCGAACGGGTTCCTAGGATATAAGGGGGACCACTAAAGAAGTGCAGCAGGGGTATAGGAGCCCAGCCCAAGCAGAGAAGGGAAAGGAGTATGACAGAAATGACGCGCACCCTGAGAAGACATCCGATGTGGAGTTTCATGTTGCGATGGAGCAACTATTCTGAGAACGGCCGACACCCATAATCCCAGGTAACTCTATTCCCCAAAGTTCAAGTAGCTCTAGTCCTGACCTTCCCTTGGTACTTTATTAGCCACTAGGTAAAATTTATGTTAGGTTACGGGAATTGATTAAGTTGAATAGTGTTCAGTCTATAGCAGTAATACACACTAGGAGTGGTACTAGTAACACCATTTCACAACCGGGAGTCAAGGGTTTTGTTCTAGTAACCCCCACATAAGGAAGCATGGTAGGATCATTTACCTGGTACCCAGGTTTTCTGGGAAGGGTAATGATGACGTGGAACAACACTGGTACCTCTATGAAGCCATATGGAGGGCTTGATAGACACTAGAAATAGGTAAGTTGGTATAATTTCAAAATACTCTCACAGAGAGAGCTCTGTGCTAGTTTATAAAGTGGTTTTAGGCTCATCAGAACCCAGCGATAGACGATGTAAAGAGGGATTTTTTGAAAGAATTCAAATTACCCCAAACCAATCAGCGGGGTTTTTCAAAAATGTGGGAGATCAAGCAGCGAGAAGGGGAAATTGCATGGGATCTAATGAGGAGATTCAAGGATGTGATTGGAAAAATCAACTATCTGATCTATCCAAACCATCATAGAGATTGGTTTATCAAGGCCCTTCTCCCACTAACAAGAACTCCGCTGACACAATAGAAAATCGAGACGTTGCAAGACACATTGGAGCAGGCTATGAAGATAGAGGCCATGGCGGGATATCCACAAGAATTTAAAGAAGGAGCATCAGCTCAGGACCCTTCCATACTAGGACTACAACATCAAATAGCTAGACTGATAGAGAAATTAAAATAAATTCAACCAATGCGTCCAGCGAGGCCAAATGTATGGTGTACGCACTGTCTAATGGGAGGACACATGGTAACCAAATCTCCTTGACTACGGGGCCAGAATGTGGGAACATCAGCAACAGGGGCACCAGGAGCTGCACCAGCAGGAGGGGTTGCGTAGATAAACACCCAAGGGTTATATCCACCGCAACACTCGTACATAAGGCTCCCCATGCAACAGAATTCAACGGTGACTGAATATTGTGAAATATGTAAAAGCATGGGTCATTCACCCTTCCTATGCCCCATATTGCAAAAATACTCCAACGTTCCAAAAAACATATATTGTGAGTTTTTTGTGTCTACCACACATAGCATAGAGCAGTGTAGGGCTCTGGATGCCTTGGCAGAACGATTAGACAGGCCTTCGTATACAGTGAAGGAGGCCAAAAAATGACGAGGAGGAGGCATCAGAGGAGGCCGAGCGGGAGGAAGGGGACCAATACGGTGTTACAACTGCGACCAAGAAGGTCACATGGCTAGAGAATGTCTACTTCCTAAAAGAACCTGGTACTTTTAATGCAGGGTTAACATGCACACAATAGAGGACTACCCAGAGCTCATTAAAAGATGGGAAGAAAGAGCAAGACAAAGAGGAACAAATCTGGTAAATGCAGAGCCGAGAATAATAGAGGCTCAAGCTATGTAGAACGTGGCCATAGTGACACGAGGAGGAAAAATAACAGAGGAGGATGCAAAAATTATGGACCCGATAATATTGGTAAGGCCAACATCTCCAAAGCCAATGTTTAGGCCTGAAAGACAGAAGAAATTCTTTCAGGAAGCAATGGAAACATTTTCACAACTTGGGGGAAGAAAAGGCATTAAATTTCCATAGACCAAGGAAAATAATGAGAACGAAGCTAGTTCAGGTAATACGATTGAATAATGGTTCCGTTTATTTCTAAAAATTGTTAACAACACGCCAATGTTAGAACAGTTAAAGCATAACTTGGAAATAGTAGTACAGAAGGCCACAAAACTAGGGGAGACAATCGACGCAACACATAAATATATACGAAGAGTGAAGAGAAATAAGAGAAGGACAGGAAAAGAGTTTCGAGTGAATACTCAAGTTGCGGGATTCAAAATTAAGGACACAATGCTTGACCTGGGGTCCGATGTAAATATCCTGCCAAGAAATACATGGGAAGCATTGGGGAAGTTGAGGCTAACATACTCACCCATTCAACTTCGTATGGTGAATCAGTACTGCATTGTGCCCATAGGAAGACTATCTAGCATTGTTGGGGATCGACTTGTCTTTTGAAAATTATGAAGTAATAGATTCAAAGAAGGAATTGATGATCTTTGAGGACAGAGAGGTCAGATTCATTCATCTGCTTGACCTGTATGAAGGTCCTCGATACACATAGTCTGTTGACAATAGAGAAGATGCTTATCTTCTTGACCATTTGTATCAGATGACTACAGGAAAAAGGGAAGATTATATCAACCCAATAGCGGGGGGATTAGTGAGTTGGAGAATTATTCAAAGCTCAGACTTGGGCTCAAAGATAGCCTGGGATGATTGGAAGCAAGGGGGATATGAGACCAAAACAAGAAGATGTGCCACCATTGGAAGAATTAATTGGATCAGAACTGAGGTAAGAGATTACCCAACGTTTTCCAATATGAATGCTACAAATACTTTCATTACCAAAATAGAAGATAAAGTACCAGAGGATCATAGGGTCCCACTCATGGACATGGCTTTACAATCCACATCTGCAAGACACTCACAGGCCTGATATATCATCACAGCAACAGACTATTTGACAAGGTGGGCAGAGGCCATGCGAGTGAAGGATTGCACAGCAAAAACATCGGCTTGGTTCATATTTGAAAATATAATTAGTAGTTTTGGGTGCTCGAAGAGTCTGAAAAGTGATTAGGTTATGCATTTCATAAATGCTACGATTAAGTCCTTGCTAGAAAACTTCAGGGTACAACATCAAAAAATAAGTCCTTACCATCCACAAGCTAATGGTATGGTGGAAGCATTTAATAAGATCTTGGATAAGGGATTAATGAAGATATGCAACACTCAACGAGACAAATAGGACGAACGTATAGGAGCAACCTTGTGGGCATACAAAATGACTTTCAAGAGGCTCAATAACCAAACACCGTTCCAGTTAGTGTATGGGAGAGAAGCAATGGTACCGTCTGAGTTTGTCATACCCAGCCTTCTAATCGCAAGAACACTCCAACTATCAGAAGAAGACTCATTGAAGGAGTTGTTACAGGAGCTACAAGAACTTGAAGAAGACATATTTCTAGCATAATTCCACCAAACTGTCCAGAAAGAGAGACAAAAAGCATGGCAGGACCACCATATCAAGCGCAAAACTTTCAAGGTGGCAGAAAAGTTTTACTCTATGACAGTAAGTACTAGAAGTTCCCAGGGAAAATGCAAATGCATTGGCTAGGACCGTACTACATAATCAAAATCAAAGATTCAAGAGAAGTTTGGTTAGCACAACTGGATGGCCAGGTACTGCTAGGATGGGTGAATGGCGCACGCCTGAAACCTTACCACGAGTAAGTTCCGCATTTCATTTTCAATAACTCTCAGAACTGAGAGGAGTCAGTAGGGTAGATTATATTAGCTAGATTCAATATCTCTCTCACACCTAAGAAGAGATTATATAGGATTCCCAATAAAGAAATTTTATAGCACACGAAAAATTCAATGTTGAGTTGCAGAGACCGCAACGCAACTGATTGTGGTTGTGTGGGGTAGTGTCCAGCGTGTCATCCACGTTAGAAGGAAAAGCGTGTCAAACATCATTCCATCATCATTACTCATATACCCATGTCAATCCGTAGGATTACCGAGATTTGAAAAATAATTGCCATAATTAGCATTGTTGATACTGCAATAAATTTTCCATAATAAGCCATAATCATCACCCATCACATCTACCCAAACCTCGAAGCCACAGCCAGCTTTTTCAGAACCCACCTCAGCCCGATAACTAATCACAGGATTATAGCCACGGGGGAAGGCAAGAAAAATTAATTAGTTATGGGGTCTTATCAACCTATGCATGTCGGTTACTTACATAACTTGCGTGAAAGAAAAGTGCGAGAATGCCGGAGAAGTCCGAGTTAGAACCAGAAACAACAAATGTAGAAAGGGAAACATCACCAGAAGAAAAGCAGGGGGGGTGTCCAGAAGCAGGAATTCATAAGGAACGAGAAGGAATAGCTCTGCGAGTGTACCAGAGAAGAGATAAAATGACCAGGGTAGTGCCATCAGTTGTTGAGAAGGAGCTCGATGAAAGGATTTAGAAGATGCAATCCCTGGTAGGCAAATATGATAGTGTGTCGTTGATTGATACTGACCTAACAGACTCCTTCCAATCCAACGATGAAGAAGTAGGTCTACATGGAGAATTATGCTACAGAAGCAGGACAGGAAGAAGTGAGAGTACTTCTGGAGTTCAGAGGTGTTCAGAAATCCACGATACTGAACCTAAGAAACCTGCCAGTGTTTGGCACTAATGGGGCTGCGATGCAGTGCACCAAGTTTCTGTTGAGAAAAATCTAGAATGGGTCATTGTCGCTGGGAAGAGAAATCTTAATTCATGTGGAAGACATTCACATATTGATCGGGCTGTCACAAGAAGGGAGAGGCGTTTCCATGGCTTTCCAGACTGTGTCCAAGAGAACGAAGAAAGCAAGGGATGGTGACTACTACAGGAAGTACGACACCAAGAGAGGGGGCAAAGGAGCCAAGATATACTTAATCAACAACCCAGTGGTCAAGTTTGCCTTCTATTTCATTGCAATAAAAACGATGAGACACTACACCAAAGGGGAATGTACACTGGATACTATCTTAGTTACAGAGAATTGTTTCCAGGGGGCACAATTGAACTGGTGCTCATTTTTGCCCAATGAGTTATTCGAAGCCTGTGAGGACAACTATAAGAGGGCCACTGGATTTATCTATGATTATCTTATGATGGCACTGGCCATGTGGAAATGGACATTTCCAGGAATCAGGCAACCTCTGGAAGTGGTAGTAGGCCAGCCATTAGCAATGAAGTTCACACCCTGGAAAACATTAGGGGACCCCAGCACTAAGGAGGTAGATGAGGAGGAATTTAAATTCTAGTATAGCTAGATGGTGGATGCCGTAATGAGCCAACAGAGAATTCCAAGGACCTTGCTGGACAATTATGCTACGCGAGTATGGTTTGGGTTTAACCATAAGCAAACCTACATCTGGCCAACATGTGTGCTGGAATCGACCTTTAAGATGAGGCCCTTGAAATTTCGAATCAATAAGCAGGTTTTTCACACAGAAGTATGGTTGTGGCTAGGAGTAGCAATGTAAATCAGAAGTGGAGTCTACGTCTATTCATTTGATGGCATGCTGCTGGATCCATTGCCAGGAGAGACATCAGAGGAAGCGATGGCTAGGATGTCACAATTACAGCTAACCCTTATCATTAAGCAGTTGAATACAAAGGTATAGAGATTTAACCGGGTAGTCCAAACTTTAATGAGTGATTCCTCTTTCTTTCCCACATTTACTGAATTTCAGGCCTCAAATTCTGCATCTTCTTCCATCGCAGTCCCCCTAGTCACAAGCATACCACTAAATTTGTTTAATTCACCACCAGTAGCAACCACAACTCTCGTCGGAAAGAGTAAAGCCTCAAAGCCACCCATAGCCACACCAAAGGCCAAGAAGGAAAAAATCATAATGTCTAGCCAAGTCATTGATCTCATAGGGGAAGATCAAATGCAACTTATGGACATGGGGGCCCCAATCAGAGAAGAGTCAGTGACAAAGCCCCAGACAACTCTGGTGCTACCTCCAATAAACCCGTATTATTTTCTAAATGTATGTATATCACCTCCTCGCAGTCACAAATCACTGGCCACCACCTCATTCACCTCCAAATATCATCCATCTCGCACACCCTCCACATCAGCCACCATATCTGACCCAGTCAAAGTGAAATGTAAGACAAATGGGGATGTCAGGGCTAAGGTTAACTCTGGTACAACAATGATACCTGAGGTTAACCAATCCCTAGTTGAAAAGATTTTTTTCTAAGAACTTTTAAGTCGATTGGCACCTTTTACCGCAGATACAACAACCCCGACTAAAGAGCTAAATCCATTTCAGCAAGCAAACCTGATACTTCAACAAGTGCAACCCAATATAAACATAGGTAACCCCAGTAATCTGCTGTCGCAAACAACACCACCGTAGTCACCACAAGATCATTCAACAAAGTCCATTGCAAGCAGTCAGCCACTTCAAGAGCGACAACCAAATCAAGATATCTCCAAAGCTGAAAGCGTGCAAACCTGGGGAACGACACAGTTATAAAATTTCATTTAGCGGGAAGCACAGTAGGCCAAAGGGTCTCACAAAGAACTTTAGCAGAGATTCGAGCATCAACAGGTACAAATTATCGTGCCTACTAAAGAGCATGGAAAATTTTATGGGCTAATATTCGCAGGTGGGCTAATTTTCCATGGTTTTTCCAAAAAAAAAGATTCGCCAATTTGCATTTTTTTATGAAAATGATTCGCTCAAATTTTACAATATAAAATTATTTTACATTAAAAATCGCCAAAATTATATAGACAATATATATAATATCATTATAAATTTGAATAATTTTACAAATACAACAATAAAATTTTATATTTTTCATATTAGGGACTAGTGAGATTCGCCAATTTTTTAAACTTCAAGATAATTTTCTGTCCTTAAAATTTTCCTTGCTGAAGAGTGTGAATAGTTGAAGATAGAAAAGGACCAACTACAGGGCCAACTGGACATGGTGACCAAGGTTTTCCAGGATCTCTAGCCCATGGTGACAGCTCACAGCAATCAGATACCAGGTGACATAGTAGAGGATGACATAGTCAGACAATCCATTCACATCTGAGTGACCTGTTGAAACCTCACGTGAGAAAACAAGGAACTGAAGGTAGCATTGGAGACTAGGCCCATGCTACTAGACCCAGGGTTCATCTACACAAAGAAGATAGTAGAGCGACAGACCCAAGTAGCCGGGATATAGGAAGTTCTGAGTACTACGGTAAAGGAAGCGCCTAACCTACTGAAGGGTCTACATGAATTTTCAACCTCTCTCACCTTGAAATCATAGCCAGTTTTAGCAAAAACTACAGTATATATCGAAAGAGATTTAGGAAGCCATAGACCTAGATGGATTCGACCAATTGTGCACTCAAGCGGAGGAGCTAGAAGTCCAGATACAACAAATTCAGGAGGATTTAGCGACAACCAAATGAGCCCTCTAAGAGCTCAGGAAATCGGTTAAGACTACTTCCCAAGCAATGCATCAAATAGCCACAGAAGCCAATGTTTAGATAAATAACTTCTTTGGTAGCCTACCAGCCATCGCAAGAGAGAAAGAGGCTCCCACGTCACAACAGAAATGAACCTGCTCATGCAGGGATGGCAGAAGGCCATTGCTAGCTTCTGAGAGCTCAAACCATCCGCACTCACAAAGGTCCCAGAGTTGGGGGCCCTTGTTTGGACACACAGAGGAAAGGGAGCAAATAGAATGGGCCATAGAGACAAGCGAACCAATGGAGACTGAGGCAGCAGGAAACAATTGACTCGGGACGAGTTAATAGGATGTGGTCGAGGCATGTTGGGGCCCTTGTTTTGAAATTAAACGGTTTTGAGTTGCAGATAATAAGTGGTAGAATGCAAACATGGTAGATAGAGAGGTGTCACAGTTGTGAAGAATTGAAGAGCTGGTGCCATGAATGTTGTGGAAGCAAGCACATATGGCAGAAGGAAGTGGCAGAATACAATCAGTGGAACTCCCAGTAATCAGGGAGAAGCAGCAAACAACCGAGCGAAAGGGAAGGAAGTATTGTCAGTCGCGCTGGTAACAGAACAAATTGGCAGCCGACTAGTAGAGAAGGGAGGTTGGCACAGTAGAGATCAAGGAACAAGAGCCGTAGGAGAGCTCTGTTCGTGTTGGTTGTTATGTTCTCTCTCTCTCTGATTCGTTATATTCTATCTTATGTGACGCTATTGTAATCAGCTTTTCTAGGAACGCTTTGAGGAGCATTGTAACTGTCTTTTGTTGTTAATGTAGTACATTCTGATCTAAGGTTTTTTTTCTAAGTTCTGTGTTGTATTCTGGTTTAGTGGAATGTGCAAGTTATTTTAATTTTTTTTGGTTATCATTCTGATTATGTTCATAAGTATTGTTATCTGTGGAGTATTTACACTTACTCGAAGTACTTATTTCTATATGGGTTATGCTTCTATCATGCTTGATTGATACTTGATTTTATTCCAACCTTAGTAAGGTCGGGGCACACCTCGGGTGAGACTCTCTGCTCCTCGGAGTGGGGTTAAAATGCCAGTGTTGTGCTAGACTACTGCGGAAAACCTTGTTGGCCTCCATCCTGAACCTTGGTCTCACCCCAGAGATCTATTTTCTTGCCAACACCCTCTATGATCAAGGGGATATGTCTATAGGTTAATGGTTTTGAGTTCCAGTTTTATTGGAATTATCAGTAATGGTTCCATTGGATCATGTTCAAGTCAATTATAAGTATATAGCCCGCCCATCTATTAAGTATGTTGCCCATCTTATGTCGTGTTTCCACCTCTCTGATTGTTGGTGATCAAGAGTTTATATACAAATAAATGTGATTTGGTATAGTCGACGACAATTTGGCCTTTTATTTGTTTTTTCTTGAAGAGTTTAGAACCTCCCCAACATTCCTCACAGATATTAAGTTGAGAAACACAAATAGCGAAGAGTAAGGAAAATAAACTCTTAATGAAACATCTCAAGTATTTATCCATTTTATGTGTTTTCAATGCCATAAACCATGCATATAAATCGTTTTGATGGGATAATCTAAAAGAGAAGGCATTTTCATGTAGTAAAATAAATTAAATTACCGAAAAATGTTGATAGTTTTGGAATATTGAGAAAGTTGTTGTAACAGAGTGTGTAAGAATTTAAATATTGGATGTAAATATTCACAATAATAATAATAATAATAATTATTATTATTATTATTATTATTTTGGGTAAAATGCAAGTAATTTAATAAATTTAGTCACAATTTTTTATTAAATATTAAAGTTAAAGAATGATTTTAATTAAACTTTATTTGGAGCATTTAAGTTTATGCATTTCCATTAAGTCTAATTAGAATGAAAAATATATTTTTTATTAAATTTTGAACATAAATATATAATAAAAAGAATAATAAATTTTAAACATATATTTAATATCAATAAAAGAACTTTAAAAATAAGCATGTTTTCTAATATAAATTTTAATGAAAACTAAACATTTTTTTTATTAAATTTTAAACATACAAATATGATAATTCTTTTTTATTAAATTTTTAAAATATATATGATAATTCTTTTTAATTAAATTTTAAACATATATTTAATATTAATAATAAAAAAATCTAAAAATGATTTTTTTTTTCTAATATAAACATGTCTTAGATATACTTTTTGGGATTCAACTGCGTTAAGTAAGTCATTCATGTATAACGATTTTCATCAGGGGTAGTCATAACTAGAATATCTCTCATGATTTTTGAATAGTCCACTTAGCACTCATTGCATCTGGTGATACTCACAGGGGTAAAAAAGTGGGATTGAAACTAGTGAAATGAATCACATAGCGTCAATCATCACTTCCAGTGTTTCTTGATTTTCCCAATTCTTTAATTCCTTCCGTGTCCCTTTGCACCTTTAGGAGCAAGTGCTATAAATATATTTTCCCTGAAAAACACCATAAAGATTAAAGAAATATAATAATTAGATTATGAGTTAATTTGATTGTTAAACATATATATATATATATATATATATATATATATATATATATATATATATATATATATATATAGAGAGAGAGAGCACTATTTTGTATGTTATTTTACATATTCATACATATATTTTTTAATTTTCAAACATGTAATTATGGGATGTTTTAACTCTTGTTGTAGTGTAACGTTATTGGTGGGTATTTATTAGCACTTTTGTTTCTCTATTAACTTTCAAAAGTGAAAAATGTAATGATCTATTGTTTTAGATTTTTGTAAATTTTATGTAATGTAGCGTTGTTTGTTGATATTTACTAACATAGTTATATAAATTAAATGGTTATTAGATGTTTATAAATATAAAAAAACTTATAGCATGATAAATCTTACATCATTTAAATTCTGATAAACATCAAAACATGTATCCCATAATACATATCACATTGCCAAGTTTAATAAAATGGTTTCAAATTATTATTATCATTAATTATAAAAATAATTAATATTAGTTAAATATATATATTTTAAAAACACATGTAATAGGGTTTTAAACTATGGATATTATTAACTTGTGAAGAGGTTTTGTTATAGTAGCATAGGCCTATGATACCATTACTAACTAATATCACATGCCCAAAAAACCATAACTCATGCTCATATGATATTTTTATTAATTAATCAATCTAATTAAAAGTGAAAAAAAGGATATAACTACTTTCCTAGATAAATATCAACTTCCTATTTGTGACTATTAATAAGAATAATATCTATATCCACTTATTTAGTGCATGCATATAAATTAAATGGCTAGATTAAATGCCTAGTAAACCCGGATAGGGTTCAATCCATACTAAACATCAAAACACTCCATGATATGGGTCAAGTTTCTAAAATAAAAAAATTCATAAAATTTAACTATATTGTAACTTTATTTTAAATTTTTATTTATTCATTATTAATTATGTCGTAGGGCATTCCTTTGGGAATAACTCCCCAAGTTACCACTCTGCATTGTCATATCCATTGTTAGACGATTAAAAAATCATCTTTAACAGAGCTCACAAAACCTTAACAGATCCCACAATTAGCATAATTATTATTGTTAACCTTAACATAGCATACAATGCTTAGTCGAAGAAACAACCCATGTATTTGAATAAGCCGGTGATGAATTGAAATACGAGTGAGTAGTGAAAGGATGAAGTGGGGTGCTACCAATGGCTTAGGGTTCTCCTTTTTCTTATGGGTAGCCAAAGTTATCTTTTGCAGATTTTATGGAACCTACAGCTTTCAACCAGAGAAATAGCCCCTGCATCCGAATAACCATATTCTCTGTTGGTTATTAATTATGGTCATGCAGCCTTCTAGGGTTATCTTCTGTTGTAGTTTAAATCCCTTCATTTATTTCTTTATTTCCTCCTCTTCCATTGGTTTATCGATTGGAAAATTTCTTTCTTTTTTGTGTGCTCCCACCCATTTCTATTATGAGGTAAGAATTTTGCAAAAAATCTATATTGTATTGTTGTTTTTTGAAAGTTAGGTTCCATTTCTTTGTGAAACTATGTGTGTTGAATCTAACTATCAAAATTATTGTCTGAGGTGTTTACTAGGAGAAGTTCCCCACTTTGAGTCAAATTTACAGTTTCTTGTAAGTTACAGTTGACCCACTTTGTGACATAGTCGGTGTAGACCAATATGTGTGACATTTGCTGTGATGAAGCATTAATTGGCCCTACAAAATCCATGGCCCATTTCTCGAATGACACTTTCATTATCTGAGGCTGTAATGAAATCTCATATGATTTCAAAGGCTATCCCATCCTTTGGTAGCTATAACATCCCTTCACAAACTTCTTGGCATCCTGGAATATAGTTGGCGAGTAGTACCCTGTTGAGAGTACTTTAAATCTTGTCCTCTTTTCAGCGAAGTGCCCTCCACAGGGTTCCTCATGAAAAGCTTTCAAGATACCAAAAACCTCATCTTCTCTAACACAACGCCTAATCCGAAAGTCTGGTCCGGTGTGATAGAGATTGTCCTCTATATAGGAGTAAGTAGCACTATGTTGTATGATCTTCCTCTTTTCTTTGGAAGATAAATGGTGTGGGAATTATCCTGCAGTAAGATAATTAGCTATATCTGCATACCTAGTGAGTGAGTAGATATGGAAAAAAGATATTAATTTGGGAAAGAACCCTTAGTAGGAGTGAAGTTATCACCTATAGTTAATCTAGAAATAAGATCAGCAACCACATTATCTTTTCCATGTTTATTTAAAATAGTGATATCAAATTCCTGTAACAGAAATAACCATCATGTAACTCTACCATTAGTAATAGGTCTATTCATTAAAAATTGAATTACAACATGGTTAGTGTGTACAAATACTTGATACCCAATGATGTAGTGCCAAAATTTGTTGATAGCATGCACTACTGCTAGGAATTCCCTCTCAGTCACTGTATACATGAGTTCAACCAGAGTTAAATTCTTATTGATGCAATAAATGGCATAAGGTTTCTTTTCCTCTAGTGGCCCTAAGATAACACCCACATCTATGTCAGATGCATTCGTAGCGATATCGAATGGCAGTCTCCATTTTGGTCCTCGCAAAACAGGTGTTGTTGTTACACATTTTTTTACCTTCAAAATGGTTTGCTCACACTTCCCTATCCACACAAATTCTCTCTGTGTCGCCACTATCGGGAACTCAAAAGTAATAGTACCATTTGTCTTAACATTCTTGTGTCCCATGGCTGATCCTTCCTGATGGGATGAATTGACCTTGGAATATGTAGGGAATTGACAAATAAATAAAGGATCAGGTTGTTGCAGGACTAGTTCTTTAACTGTACTACCCGCATCCAAATGATGATCAACTAAATGTTATTTGTCAGGTCCCTAATGCTCCCCACTGGTCTCCCCTTGTCCTTCAATTTTCAAATTTTGATTAATGGCTTTCCACTGCTGTTTCAGATCTGGAGTCTTGATATCAGGAGTGGATATGTTGTTTGAAGGGTGATGAGGTCCAGACACAAAAGGTATTGATGCCTCAGGCTTCAATATAGTAGCATCTTTCTGTGGTCCCGTATTCCTGTTGTCTCTGTATAAAGTAGACTATTCATTTTCTGCTTTTTAGATTAGATCTCCAAAGAATTTCTTTCTTCCCAAGTCTGCACTCTTCTTTTCCTTTTTATGACCCATCTTTCTCGTAGTTAGTTAGAGTGGGGGGTGTTGTGGATTTCTCTATTGTCCTACTGACACACATGGACTAAATGTGTATTAATCCTTCCTACAAGTGCTTTAGTTTCTATAGTTGTGAGCCAGCCCAATTATGTTAGAGCGATGTGCAGGTTCTCACTCTCATCTTACCGCCCATCAACTGTATAGTTGAAGACACACTGAAGAAAACACCCGAAAACTCACACTTCTAAGTGTCCAAATGAGACAATGATGAGCTCGCCTAGGTATGTTAAAGTGATGCGCAGGTTCTTACCTCTCGTCTTACCACCTAGAAATTGTGTAGCTGAAGACACACTGAAGAAAAACACCCAAAAATTACACTTCTAAGTGCCCTAGTGTAGCAATGGTGAGCCCGCCCAGGTATGTTAGAGCGATGTGCAGGTTCTTACCTCTCGTCTTACTGGCCAACAGTTGCAGACTAGGAACACTCTATCATCAAACAAACAATTCTGGTTGATTGTATCATTAATGCCATCCCTGGCAGCGGCACCAAATTGTTGGATTGTTGTATTAATCACTGTTAAATGACTAAGATAGTACACATAAGTTATCAATCCAGGGATGTATTTATTTCAATGACAGTTACACTGTCTGTGTCGATACATCAAAGCAGAAGAAAATCAAATAAAGAGGAATCGTTGTTGAATCTATTGCTGAAAGAAATGACTCTTGTAGGAATAAAAACAATTTATAGGAATGTAATAATGCCTCAATTAAACAGTATCTAGCATGCCACACAACAATTACACCAACTAGTATTTATAATCACATATGTTTAACAACATAATAATATCGAAATTGAAGCAGATCTACTCACAGCCAGAACATCAACAACAACACTTCCACCAATATGTAAAGAAAATAATAAATATAGTACAACTACCTTAACTGTTGTAGTCCCTGCTAAAGTGGAGGGCCCTTCCTCCCTAGCAAGAAGCAGGAAGAGATAAAGACTAAATGGAAATTAAACCAAACAACGCATGTAACAGTAGCAACGTGATATCTTTGTATTAATGTGACCAAAATTACAGAACCAAAAGTAATATTTTTCTCCGCTAACCCCTTGACCTCAAGGGTCGGGTGTTATATAATGGTTACATGTTCAGAAAAACAAGGAACATATAAGATACATATAGTTACAACCACTTCTTAATAAAAAAGTTTGAATGGAAGAATATGGATTACAATCAAAACCGCCTAAATGATGTCATCCTAAAATACAATATGTAATGACTTCTACAACTATCCATGGAAAATGACAGCTGTAGCATAACAAAAATTGAGGATAGGTCGGCATCTAGAAGTTGACAATATCCAGTGAGCAATACAGCTATAACAATAGTTTATATAGCGAGTTTGTAACAACACCATGATGTAACAGCATCGTGGTGTAACGAATCACTGTAAGAACACACTTTCACTGCTTCTGTACACCTCATGCTATAGATATTTTTTGCTAATAATAACTTCTGGAAGGACAAAAAAATACCAGAGAACTTCTTCCAACATTTATCCCAGTTAGTCATCAAAAAAAGACACGATACATCATAATAATCAATGAAATGACAAGATAATGAAAATAAGGTAAAACAACATTGTTAATATGGTAAAGTAGGAAAAGAGGAAAATATAGTCCCAATGGTTGTAGTCACAAGGTAACAATAATGGAAACAGATGTAGGAAATAACTACAAAACTGGCACCCAACACATATTCCTTCTAAACAAAGACAAAAGGAAGATGGAAAGATTGTAAAATGTATTTTTATTGGATAACCATATGAATGTAAAGCTTATAGGTGTTATGATCCTCTTACTGATAAGATTTATGTAATTAGAGATGTTATATTTGATGAAGGGGAAGTTTATTTTAAGGATGAAATTGAAGATAAATTGGTAACTGGACGTATTGAGAATTTAATCCTTGTATGCTAATGATCATTTTGGTCTTGTTTCTTTTGCGAATGTTGAGCCTATCAATTTTAGAGAAGATTGTTTTGTTGAGACATGGGAACAAGCAATGGAGGGTAAATTGTCTCATATACAAAAAAATAACACATGGGAGTTAGTTGAACTCCCTCATGGAAAATCCGCCATTGTTGTAGAGTGGATTTACAAGCTCAAATTTAATATGGATGGAAGCATTTCAAAATACAAGGGACACTTAGTTGCAAAGGGATATGTGCAACAAGAAGGCATCGAATATGAAGAGAAATTTTCCCTGTAGCAAGAATGGAAACTGTAAGAACTTTTCTTTCCATAGTACCTCTGTTAAAACTAACAATTTATCAAATGAATGTTAAATTTGCTTTCTTAATTGGATATTTAAAGGAAGAATAATTGAGCATGGAAATTCGTAAACCTATTAAAGTTTATTGTGACAATAAAAGCACAATCTCTATGATAAAAAATCCAGTTTTCCACAGAAGGAGGAAACACATTAACATTCGACATCACTTCATTAGAGAGCTTCTCCAACAAGAATGTATCTCTTTTAAATTTTGTAAATCGAAAGATCAACTTGCAGACATTTTTACGAAGGCTCTTCCAAAGGATTGATTGGAGAAACTCATATCACAGTTGGGAATCCTCAAACTTGACATCAAGGGGGAGATTGAAAAATGTGATGCCTGAGTTTTCGGCATTTAGTTATCTTAGCTTTTCCAGCTATGTAACCGTAGCTGCCATGTGTTGATCAATCACTGCCATGTTTCCTTCCCTATCCGCTGCATTAGTGTTTCAGTTTGCTATTTAAAAGTTAGGTTTATTTCTATCAAACAAAGTTTTGTTTTTTGTATGTTGTGTTAGAGAAAGACACTTTGTTGAATGTTAAAGAAATCCTTCTTTGGCACCTTGCGGAACATAGGATGCTTATGTTTCCCTCTTTGATTTATAGTGTCTAACAGAGGTACTCTATATCTCTTTTATTTTCAGAAATAAAGCATAAGACAGTAGTATTCAGAAACAGAGTATTTTTTTCTGAGTGAGATTTATTGCTGTAATTTTTTTATTGATATTAATTTTTCTGTGTATTTTCTCAATTTTATGAAGTGTTTAATCAGATTTTGCATTTTCTAGGTGTGACTCTTATAAGCACACAATTCCTTTTATTCAGATCCTTCATTGGCATCATCAGCCTTCTTGAGGGAGTTTTGAACCCATATTTTTGTAATGATACAAGCTTGGACTTAATTACTTTCACTAAAGGACGTTTACAACCTAGATTTCTGTATTCATGCAAATCCGACCACCTAAACCACAAAGCTTTGAGCTTCATACAAGCGTGACCACCTAGACCACAAATCTTTGAGCTTCGCACACATATTATAAAAAAACCTTTATTCAATTCATTCCATTGGTATAATTTTTCATATATGTATTAATTAAATGGAAAAAACAGTAATGCCAGAAATGTACTGAATGGAAAAGATTGGTATCAAAGACCTTTCAATATCAAGTAATAACATAGAAATAGAAATTGATACCAGTTATGTCGGGAAATTGATACCAGTTATGAGGAAAGTGAGTGGGTGGATGCCCCGAACGCGCAATCATCCAGTTATTTCGGACAATTAAATTATTTGCATTTTAATACTTCTTCTATTACACTGCTGTCTAACGTCCTTTCAAATAGGAAGACGGATGGAAACTTCAAACAGGTACTTTTCTATAACCTACTTCCCTCAATCTTGACTTCTCCTTACGTACTTCATATTCTATATAATGTACTTCCCTCAATCCGTCGTGACTGGTAAAGTTTGTGCTTCACGTGGTCTATAACATATGAAAATCTTATGAAACGAAGACTAAAGATGCCTCGACTTGCTGTACCAAAGATTGAGGAAAGTGAGTGGGTGGATGCCCCGAACGCGCAATCATCCTGTTATTGTTATTAGTGAACTTTAAATTATTTTGTATTTAAAGTTTAAACAAAGTTTAAACAAAGTTTGTGCTCCAGGACTCCAAGTGGTCTATAAAATATGAAAATCTTATGAAACGAAGACGAAAGATGCCTCGACTTGCTGTACCAGTCAACACGTAAGGAGAAGTCGAGATGGAGGAAAGTGACTGGGTCGTTGGGCGTCCGATTATGTCACGAATCAACAATTAAATTATTTGCATTTTAATACTTCTTGTATTACCATGTGGTGTATAACTGTTAGCATATGGAAATCTTATGACACGAAGACGAAAGATGCCTCGACTTGCTGTACCAGTCAACACGTCCTCAAGATTGAGGAAAGTGAATGGGTGGATGCCCCGAACGCGCAATCATTCGGTTATGTCGGACAATTAAATTATTTCCATTTTAATACTTCTTCTATTACACTGCAGTCTAACGTCCTTTCAAATAGGAAGACGGATGGAAACTTCAAACAGATACTTTTCTATAACAGATTTATCTTGAAATGTTTTATAGGTGTCTTAATGCTTATAATAGAGTGATACCTATTTTTTTTTAAACAATTATTTGATTTACAATTGTGTTAATTAAATTGAAAATAAAAAATAATATAAATAAGTTAAGTCTTACCATCCATCTATTAATTATTAATAACTAAATTAAAACTATAAAATTTCTATTTGAAAATAGATAATATAAATGTAATTTAAAAAAAAAAAAACCATATCCACATAACAAATTCCCATTCAAAATTTATTTATAATATTTAACTTTTTATTATTTATTTTCTTATTACACGATTTTTAATATATATATATATATATATATATATATATATATATATATATATTATTTTAATAATAATAATACTGATAATTTAAAATATAATTTTAATTTTAGTTTTAATTTTAACACTATAAACTATTTGATTTAAATCTTTATTATAAATTAATTTCTATTTACAAGTATCTAGACATAATTTTTTCGTGCCATCTAAATTATATAAATATAAAAATAAAAATATGTCATTAAAATGTGTAAAGACTAAAGTCAATATTAATTTCATACACAAAAATCCCCATAACCCGCTTGCAATCGAGTGATTATAATCATGAAAAATATGAATATAGACGACTGTTTAATCAACACGTTGTTTGTCCTCTGGATTTTCCATCTAGCTAGCCATGAGCAGTTTGTCCGCATCAGCGTCATGAGGCTCTATAATCATGGCTGCTAAATCACAACGTGCAACCACACATAATAAATAATATTCAATTATTAGTTAATTTTCAGAGCACTCTCACTATGACATTATTTTATATTTTATCCCATGAACAATTCGGTGTTTTATTATTTTAAATATATTTTCCCTGAAAACCACCATAAAAGATCAAAGAAATCTAATATATGAGTTAATTTGATTGTTATATATATATATATATATATATTTTGTGCACTATTTTGTATGTTATTTTACATATTCATACATATATTTTTTTAATTTTCAAACGTGTAATTACGAGTTGTTTTAACTCTTGTTGTAGTGTAACGTTATTAGTGGGTATGTATTAGCACTTTTCTTTTTTTATTAATTTTCAAAAGTGAAAAGTGTAAAGATTTATTGTTTTATATTTTTGTAAATTTGATGTAATGTAGGGTTGTTTGTTGATATTTAATAATATAATCATATGAATTAAATGGTTAGTAGATGTTCATAAATATCAAAACACTTATATTATGATAAATCTTACATCACTTAAATGCTCATAAACATCAAAACATGTATCTCCTAATACATATCACATTACCAAGTTTAAGAAAATGATTTCAAATTATTATTATTATTAACTATAAAAAGAATTAATATCAGTTAAATATATAAATTTTAAAAACACATGTAATAAGTTTTTTAATCATGGAGATTATTAACTTGTGAATAGGCTTTATTATAGTAGCATAGGCTTATGATACCATTACTTACTAATACCACATACCCAAAAATCCATAACTCATGCTCATATGATATTTTTATTAATTAATCAATCTAATTAAAACGGACTATAAATATCAACTTCCTATTTGTGATTATTAATAAGAATAATATCTACATCTACTTAGTTAGTGCAGGCATATAAATTAAATGGCTAGATTAAATGCCTAGTAAACCCGGATAGGCTTCAATCCATACTAAACATCAAAACACTCCATGATATGGGTCAAGTTTCTAAAATAAAAAAATTCATAAAATTTAACTATATTGTAACTATATTTTAAATTTTTATTTATTATCATTATTAACTATGTCGTAGAGCATTCTTTTGGGAAGAACTCCCCAAGTTACCACTCTGCACTGTCAGATCCATTGTTAGACGATTAAACAATCATCTTTCACCGGATTGATTGCTTATGGTCGGCCAGAGTATCTGTTATTGTTAACCTTCTTATTGTTAATTTTATTATTATTTTTAACTTTAACAGAGCTCACAAAACCTTAAAAGATCCCACAATCAACGTAATTATTATTGTTAACCTTAACATAGCCTACAATGCTCAGTCGAAGAAACAACCCATGCATTTGAATGAGCCAGTGATGAATCGAAATATGAGTGAGTAGTGGAAGGATGAAGTGTGGTGCTACCAATGGCTTAGGGTTCCCCTTTTTCTTATTGGCAGCCAAAGTTATCTTTTGTAGATTTTATGAAGCCTACAACCCTCAGTCAGAGAAATAGTCGGTGCATCTGAATAGCCATATTCTCTATTGATTATTAATTATGGTCATGCGACCTCCTAGGGTTATCTTCTGTTGTAATTTAAATCCCTTCATTTATTTCTTTATTTCCTCCTCTTCCTTTGGTTTATCGATTGGAAAATTTCTTTCTTTGTTGTGTGCTCCCACCCATTTCTATTATGAGGTAAGAATTTTGCAAAAATTCTATATTGTATTGTTTTTTTTTTTTAAGTTAGGTTCCATTTCTTTGTGAAACTATGTGTGTTGAATCTAACTAGCAAAATTAATGTCGGAGGTGTTTACTAGGAGAAGGTCCCCACTTCGAGTCAAATTTACAGTTGCTCGTCAATCGGTCACCTTGATATTGGGTGAACCAACAATATGATCTACTTGCGAGAGGGTATTTCAGGGACACATATTCCATGCTTCTTTTGGAAATTTTCTTTCTATTTTTTGTGATCCCACCTATTTATTGTGTGAGGTAAGGATTTTGCAAAAAAATTGTATTGTATTATTTTTTTTTCCGAAAACTAGGTTCCATTTCTTTGTGAAATCCTCAACAAGTCACTAGTCTTGTTTCTCATGCCATTCCCTGCTTCACATTCTTTCTCGTTTACCATTTCTAGGAACATTTCCCATTTATGGTAACATATGCCACAAATAAATAAAACACTTCCCCATTAAACAACCTGCATTTAAAAATGACTCCATTATGCAAGTTTATAACAATTCATTTCCCCATGAAACATTTTTTTGTTTACTCCATGTCTCCTCTAATGAGAGTATGATGAATGTTGGGTTAAGGAAATGGAGAGAGAACTTGATCGAATAGAAAAGAACCATACATTGGAATTAGTACCAAGATATCATGATAAAAATATTATTGTGATAAAATGGTATTCATTTAAAACAAATTGAATGAAAATGGAGAGGCACTTAGAAACAAAGCAAGACTTGTATGCAAAGGCTATTCTGAACAATAAGGTATAGAATTTGAAGAAACATTTGCACCCATAGCCAAACTTGAAGCCATAATAATGTTCCTTTCATGTTCAAGCTTTGGCATAGCTTTAAAGTATATCATATGGATGTTAAATTTGCATTTCTGAATGGGGACATAGAAGAAGAAGTTAATATTGAACAAATCAATTGTTTCATTCTAGGCAACGATAAAAATATTGTTTCAAAACATAATAAGGAACTACATCAGCTAAAAAAAGATTCGCGTGCATGGTATTATCGTCTTGACATGTATCTTCAACAACAAGGCTTCACTAAGGGGTATGTAGATAGAAACCTATATATAAATATGAATAAAGATAAACTTTTGATAATTGTTGTTTATGTAGAGAACATCATAATTGGAAGAAATGAATAATCTATGAAGCAAGGATTTGCTTAAGTTATGCAGCAATAATTTGAAATGACCTTAGTTGGTGAACTAACATACTTTCTTGGTCTTCAAGTTCAGCAAGCAAGAATGGTATCTTCATCTCAAAAACTAGGTACCTCAAGCTGATTTTGAAGAAATATGGAAAGGAGGATTGCAAGCCTGTATGCGCACTAATGGTAGCATGATGTAATGGCAGCATGATGTAATCTTGAGCTTCATATGAAAATATGGTTATAATGATGTCCTTTGTTCTACTATATATTGGTGATGATGCAAGATACTATATGGCATATGATGGTTGTTGAACACTCTCATGTTCTTGCTACCCCACTATTGAGGTCTGAGCTTATGGAGCACTATACCCTGACCAAAGCTCAAATTGTGGAGAATAACAAAGGGAGGCTATATCTCCAGGTAAATAATGGTCCTGTGAAACCCATTGTTTGGGAGAAGTCATGGCCCGCTGTACATCTATCTCTGGACCTTCCAAGAGTTTTACAGCTTCCCCATGATGATGAGAAACATTCTTTGAGCCTTGCATTGCATCAGATTATGCGAGGCGAGATCAATGATCCATTCCTTAACAAGAACAAGATGGCAGCTCCTCCTCTTGGTGCCCTAGAAGTTAATTTTTATAAGGACACATCTTTAGGGCCATAGACAATTGTTGTGATCAGAGTTCACAGTGGTGCTTGTGAAATGAATTCTTGTCTCCTTATAGCAAAGAATTTTGTCAGTGTCCTGAATACAATTGTTGAAGGAAGAGAGCCATAGTTTCCTGATGGCCCTAGAAGGCATGAACTACTGGCTTCAATGGAGGATTTTATACCCAAAGGAAAAGCAAACAAGGGTTTATTTACAAAGCGCTTTGATGCTATAGGACATGTTCTGGACTCCAAGAACTAATCTCTGTTACCTTTCAATCCAGAGTTCACACTACAAGGAAAAGACCCTCTAGCAGATGTTTTTAAGGAACCCCTTATAAAAATACCCCAAACATCTGTTTCTAGCAGAGGTTCCTAGAGGAGGTTGGTGGGTGGAGGTTTTTGCGGATGTATTTTTTCTGGTGCTCTTATCATTGTAAAATGCACCAGTGCATTCAACACGAGAAAGCACCGGTGTGGTTAAAAAATTGGCACACCAGACACTGTGCGCTCCGTACACACCTGCTCGATGGATTTATTTCTGTAGAGCACTGGTACTTTACATAAATTGCACACTGGTGCTTCAAAAAATGTGTCAAAATTGAAACTTCCTGGATCACCCTTAAACGCACCGGATTGCCAACGCACCGAGCCACCCTGAAATCCACGTGCACCAACACAGGGTTAAATAAATTAAAAATTACAGCAAAAAAAAACACAAAACATAGGCACACTAAGTTCCATGCACTCCTAGCACACTTGCTTGGTGCATCATATTCCTGTACAACACTGATTCCTGCACCGGTGCTTTCGAAAATGTGCACGAAAACAAATACTGCCTGGTGTGGAATAAATCAAACACACCGGGGCGCCCATAAACGCCGCACACCTACAGATGGCTAAATAAAAAAAATTACGGCAAAAAAAAAACACAAAACATTGGCACATCGGAAACCATGCTCTCCGTACACATGCGCTCGATGCCTTTAATTAAGGAATCGCACTGGTGCATGTCAACTCGACAACACCATTGCCTCGTAAAAAGTGCGTGGAATAGATTCCGCCTAGGGTAGAATGACGAAAATGCACCAGGGTCCCCATAAACGCCACGCACCGGAAAAGGGTTAAATAAAAAAAAAATGAGACCAAAAAACTGCACAAATCATTGACTCACCGGACACCATGAACGGTGCATCATATTACTGTAGAGAATCGGTGTGTTACAGATACGCTGCCCCGATGCCTCATAAAAGCACACGAAAATAGAAACCGCACGGGGCGGCATACTACAAACGCACCGGTACGCCAGTAAAAACCCTGCGCACCGAAACAGGGTTAAATAAAAAAAACATTGCGGCCAAAACACCACATCTTTCACTTTTTTCAGTGCTATAGAGCTCTCAAGCACTGGTGCAAGTTATCCTTGTTTGAGCTGTCATGACATTTGTGCTCCCATTGCACTTATTGCGTGCACTCTTGTTGTGCATTGCCACCAATCTCCAGGTTGAATTTTATAAAACAGTGGAAAATTTTTCTTTTGCAAATTCTACAGCCAATATGCCTCCTCGACGGGTAAATGTATAGGCATTTTTCTTTTTTTTCCATAATTAAACCTTTTAGCAGATTAGAATTTCAAAAATCCTTAAAATTAACCATAAAAAAAAAATGTCGTGCGGTGAGCTCGAGTCGTTCGGCTCGCATCGATTTGCGGTGCTACCTGTCAATTTATAGGTCGCACCGGAACCAGTGCTAATGGTATTTACACCGGTTTCGTGGTGGTACTGCGATGCACACTGTGTTATTTTAAAAAAATTTAAATACTGCAGTGCAGTCATTTACCGAGCCGCACCATTGACAATGTGGTATCGTGACAACTCAGTGCGTTGATGGAATTATCCACCCGGGGGCGCGTAATGTGGTCAGCGTACCACATACCACAATTCGACATTGTCAACGGTTCGGCCTGGTAAAACGGTGCTAAGGGTATCCGCACCAGTTCTGATACGGTACCAAAGGCGCACCGTGTTATTTTAAATTTCTTTATAAAAAGCGGTGTGGTCAGTTACCTGGCCGCACTGTTGACCTGGTTGAATAGCGATGATGCGGTGCGTTGACCAAAATAACCACCCCGGGATGGCTATTTTTGTCAGCGCATGGTTTACCATATTTAGCATGCGTCAACGGTGCAACATTTTAAAATACCACACCGACGGCTATGTACAGTGGCAGGAGGGTGGTGCGTTGACATAGATATATGCCCCGGGGTGTATATTGTAGTCAGCACACTACCCTCTTGACACCACATGTATAGAACGGTGCGCTACATTTCTATGAACTCCTTCTCCTTCTCTCTCTCATATGCTCTAAGCCATTCAGCTGGTGTCATTATTGGAGGCCTTTGGGTTCTCTCTCGTTTACCATTAAAAGTGGATGTTGCTCTTCTGTAAGGGTGTTCTTTTGGTAGGAATACCCTAGAGAAATCATACACTAGCTTTTGTAGGTCCTTGGATCATCTAGTTTTCAGAGAAGGTCCACAACATTTACATCAAGAATACACTTTTGTTACAAGGCATGCAGGATTATATTTATATACATTAATTAAAATGCATGGCACGTTAAAGAATATCATGAAGATCATAACAAATATTACAATGAATTAAATAACTAATATGTGAAAGAATATTGTTACATATAAACAAATCAATAAATTAAACATGTAATTTACCAGAGAAAACTCCTAAGCCTGGATAATCATGTGTCGTGTAAGCATATATGCGATACAAAATAAAACTCCTCTCTACTGCGATGGGTCTTGATACATCGTATACATTTATCCCATCCCATAATTCCTTCAATTCATCTACCAGTGGTTGTAAGTAGACATCCATATTCTTCACTTGTCTTCTATCAGGGACTATGAGAGCCAACATAATATGTTCATTCTTCATGGACAACGATGGGGAGATATTGTTATTCATCACTACTACAGGCCAAACAGAATAGTTGATGTTTTGGAGGGAATATGGGTTGACGCCATCCATGGCTATGCTGAGTCATAGACTTTGCACTTCATCCTTGAATTTTTCGGGACATGTATCCTCTATATGCTTCATGGCTATTGAATCAATTGGGATTCGCATAAATCCCAACTCACTTCTATGTGAGGCATGCCATCCCTGCAAAATAGCTAACTCTTTGTAATTAAAGAGCCTTTGAATCCTTGGGATTATAGGCATGTGCCTCAATATCTTAAAAGGAGGACCAGTACGTGATTTACCCTTATTTTTTGATTTATCATACCTGTCATGCCCACATTTATGACACATCCCTTTGTCTACATACTCTCCTCTATATAGAATACAATCATTTGGACATGCATGATATGATATGTACTCAACACCCAACATTTTCAACAATTTCTTTTCCTCTTTGCAGCTATCGGGCAAGACATTATCACTCAGAAGAACCTTATCTTTGAATAACATGTAGTTGGTGATCATGGAAAAATACATTAATAATTTACATTAATGTCGATATAAATATTAACGTTCATAAAATTTACCATTTGTAATGTTCATTGCAATGTATTGATTATATTTCAAATTTATATAAGGGGAGTACTTTATGGTAACTTACCTCAAAAGTTCCAAGAAACATGCATTCGACAAGCCAAATTTTGATTTCAAGTTGTACAGTAACATCGTTGTCCCCAACAGGGTAGACTTTGACTGACCGCCAGGTCCAAAGAGAGGGGTGGTGGAAGAAAATTTAAGGCTTTTTAAAAAGGTGTCAGCAACATGAGCATCATCCCCTAGCTAATCATCATTTTAGAATGCATCTAACAACATTGTCTCCATGGCAGTCGTATCCCTTAAGTAATTATACATACCAACCTCTATTTGTTTGCCTCCGTTGCCAGCTTATGAAGAACTAATATTGCTGTAGTCATTCCTAATTGGTGAATCTAGACATAGTGGGAATTGAATCGTTGTTTCATTCAACCATTCTTGGTATTTTTCCCCTGTGATTTTTTCTCTTAATTTAGTCTTCTCTCGATTTGACATTTTCATGGGGTGTAATGGAAGATGGTAGGTAGGTCGTTCATCATCACTAGAATCCTAATAATTAAAAAAAAAAAATTGAACATGATTAGTACAAAATATATGATATCAATTAGTAACCATGTTGACAGTATTGCATGATTATAAATTGGTTTGACATTGAAATAATTACATATTATTCAATATATATACCAAAAAATTATAATTATAATTACCATCATTGTCTCAGGATTGTGGCTAGAAGATGCAATATTGTTACAATTGGCGGGGTGAAGCGGCTGTCCATTTTCATCTACCAAATGCGCCTTGCAATATGCAGCTCCTGATAAGAAATTCCAACGTTTTGGAGCAGTTTGAATATTTTTTCCATGTAAACTTGATGTTGAATCTGCATGAACCTGCAAATTTGTATACATTATAAATCTAATTAAGTTGTGCATGATTGACTGCATGGATAAAAAACTTAAATTCAATTAGATAGTGAAAAAATAAAACAAATATGAAGTAAATATTATGTCTCCAGATGGATAGGGAGAACTCCGCGATGAACTTTGAGAAATATTATGGAACGTGTTGGGTTTTGAAGAATTGTCCATTCCATATAATATATGGTATTTTCTCCCTGCATTTGAGAAAAACAATAATAAATTTTGGTGCACAAACCTAAATGTAATTTCGGTGCGTAATGTACAGATAACTGCACTGGTGCATTTTTGGTATTGCACACCGGTGTCATTTTATAACTCGATGCACCGGTGCGGTTTTATTAAAGGACGCAACAGTAAACGAATAACCACAAATAAAAAAAGTGCAACCCTATTTTCTTTAAGTGAAAAAAAAAGCGGTAAATTGGAAAATGGATGGAAAAATATTTTCGAAAATCTAATTTCATAAAACATTTCTTTAAATACTAAACACTTTTCATTATTTCACTATTTTTGCAAAAAAATTCAGCAAGAGATTTGTAGGGTACATACCTGGAACAAATAGAGCACGAGAGCACTCTGGAGCAGGGAAATACATTTGAACATAAGTATTCAGACAATCATAATTCTAAACCTCTGGTGATTCAAACCTTGTACCATAGAATTTCAAACTATGTGAGTAAAGTTTACTGTTTTTTGTACTTTTTTCTATAGTTTTTTTCATGTAGTGAAAGAAAAAATCAAAGTCTATTTTTTTTTTACTTTTTTGTAGTTTTTTTTATGAAGTAAAATAAAAAAATCAAAATTTATTTATTTTTTACTTTTTTCTGCAGATTTTTTACCTTTTCTACAGTTTTCAAAAACAAAATAAAAAAATAAATCCATTTTTAGAAACAAAACCATAGATTCTTTTTGTTTCTGCCCTTTCTTCTCCCTCTTTCCGCAATTTCAGAATTAGGGCTTTTCAATTTAGATTTATAGGGTTTTTATAGTCATAAGACATCCAACCCATGGGACGAATTGCATAGTCAGATCCCAATCCATGTCGGCCTTTGTGTCAATCTAAAAAAAATAGTTTTTCTTTTCGTCAGTGTGCTCTGCGTTACTTAGTGCATCGATGTGCTTTGTTCTACCAGCGCACCACAAAAGTATAGTGATAATAAATAAAATAAAAATATATATGTTTTTATCAGTGCGCCATATGTAACATATGGCACCGGTGCACTATTTCATTATGGCACACTGCAAATGTGTTGTTTTACAAAAAAAGCCATTTTAGAAACAAACCCTACAATTTTTTTGATTTTTCCCTTTCTTCCCCCTCTTTCTGTGATTTCAGAATTAGGGCTTTTCAATTTATATTTATATGGTTTGTATTGCTAAATATAAGCCTAAGACATCCAACCCATGGAAGGACCTATATAGTCGGATCCCAATCCATGTTGGTCCTTGCGTAAATTTAAAAAAAAAAAATTTATGTGCACGCTATGTATCGGAGTGCACCAGTTCGCTCTATTATCCCAGCGCACTGTGCAACTACTGTGATAAAAAATTAGAGAAACAAAATATTTTTTCTCAGTGCGCCATTTGTAAAATATGCGGTCGGTGCGCTATTTCATTATGGCGCACTGCAAATGTTCTATTTCGAAAAAAAAAAACTTTAAAAAAATACAAACCTTACATTCTTTTTGTTTCTGCCTTCTATTCTCCCTCTTTCTGTGATTTCAGAATTAGTGGTTTTCAATTTAGATTTATAGGTTTTGTATTGATAAATATATACCTAAGACATCCAACCGATGAGATGATTAGCATAGTCGGAATCCAATCCATGTGGGCCCTTGCATGAACTAAAAAAAAATATTTTTTTTTTATCGATACGCCTGGCGTAACATAGCTCACTGGTGCTCTATATTGTACAAGCACACTGCATAAGTAATGTCATAAAAATTTAATAAACAATTTTTTTTTATCGGTGCGCCATATGTAAAATATGCCACCAGTTTATGGTACAAAAATTAACACTGGATGATTTTCATTATTTTATCATGGTTAACCAGTGGGATGATTGACTTGTAACACACTCGTGCTCCTTGTTGAAATAGAGGACCATTTGGTCTATTATACTGTTTGTGCAGTGCATTTTGAAGACAGCCACGCACCAGCGTCGGTGCGTACACCATGAATGGCGCACTGGTTTCTTGAATTTTTTTTTTACTTGAAAAGTTGATAATTTATTTATAAATATATTAATGAATGATATGGTATAGGTTTGAGATTGATAAAGAAATGACTGACAAGAGATCAAAAAAAAAAAATATTGATAACACATCAAGAAAAGAAAAAAAGGCAATTTCTTTGTAAATTTTTTACAAAAAATATTATTTTTGAACTATATGTAAGTTGAACTAATATGTATTTTTTACTGTGTATCATGCAGAGCCACAAAATGATGAAGCTCGATAAGATTATTTCTGATCTAGGACCAGAAGAGCGTAAAATCTTGATGGAAAAATTACAAAAGGATGAATCAGGTGAATGAAAAAATACTATCGATCCAATATGAGTTTCTTTTTTTAGTTTTCATTAATAATATAATTAAAATTATTAGATAACATGTGTGAAACAGTCTATTAATTCACATCTATTTAATGATCTACAGGGACCAACAACTCAGAAAAGGAATGTTGTTCTAAGAAAAGAAAAACCGATAGAACATGCAAATGAAAATGAATTGCTCCTTAGCTCATCTGGAGTGGTGCTAGAAGTTAATGAAAGGGGGAAATTTTTTTACAAAAGTTTGAGGGATCTAGTGGAACAAATGTATAGATGTTCTTTCCACTTACAATACAAAAACCAATCCAATAATTCCGAGAACCAAATTTTATATAAACTACAGGAAGAGTTTCCAAAGAATTGGTCAATGAGACATGTTAGTCTTTTAATAGAAAAAACGTACGACAACAAAAAAGAAGGAATGAAAAAGTAATATTCGTTTAGATTTTTGTCTAGAATTATTTATAAATGTCACTTTTGTTATACTTACTTTTCATATATCAATATAAAAATTAAATAGTTTATTTTCATGTTACATTTCCAGGAAGATTATGAAATCTCAAAAGTTGAACAAGGTGATATCAGAAATATGCCAGTAGGAATGTCCAAAAAGGTGTACAAGGAGATGGTCAAAGAAATGGACAAAATTGAATCATGGGAGGAGCCATCTAAACAACAACGTGCTTCAAATGATGTAATCATTGAATTTTTTTGATCATTAAGTACAATAAATAAAAAATTTACTGTTAAATATTAATTTTCAAGTATTTTCTTGTAGAAAAGAAAAGAAAATGGAACCCATTCAGCACATAAAATAGGACGAAAAGGAAGAAAATCATTTATATCTAAGTTTGTGAGTAATTTTTACTTCCTTATAACAACTTAACTAGATTTCATTTTTGTATTTTTTAAGTTGTTTTACAAAAATCATCATTGAATGTCTTCAAACAGGTGCTAACATACAAAGAATAACCATAAGAGGAATTGATTGAAATTGGGTTAATATGGGTTGTGAGTATATGTTGGCATATCAGAACTTAATTGTGAAATTTGTAAGCATCTATCGATCTTGTTTTACTTAGCTCCATCTATAATTAATGGAAGAAATAAATATTTTATATTAAATATATGATTTATTATGGGTTTTAAAACTTGTAGGAAATAAAGTATGGCACTGCGCCAACAGATCAAATCTTGAAAGATGGCATGTTACATGGTTTTGAAAGAACTTGTATAGTTTATGAATCAATTGTTCGTTGGTACATCATTTCTTTTCGATTTACATTGATCTATATTATTTAATATTGCAATTTTAATTATTCTCACCAATGTATATACACTCATTACAGTTTATTTTTATGTTTGTAGATGGAAGGTGAAAAGGAAGAAAACAATCAACACTGTGAACAAAACATTCCTGAAAATAACCCAAGTCATGGAAGTAGCTGTAGCAGTGACAATAGTTCAAGCGAAGAATGATGATCACTATGTTTCGATATCAAAGCAAGGCGTTGTATTTTTTGAAAAATGTTTGTGAAATCAGACATTTTCTTTGATGTAATGGACATAGTGTCCCAATTGAAAGATAAAGGGATACCAATAACTGTCCCATTTTGTATGACAAATAATGTCCTATTCATATATATATATATATAATAAAAAATGTTTTAATTTATTCTATTGCGTTCTCTATTGTCGCTATTTCATTCTCCATTGTCATTCTCAAATGCACTAATAAAAATATCATTCATATGAATATTGTTATAAGATATATATGTGTCGACTTTTGATGAATAATGAATTTTAAAAAGCCACAATAATTATGATAAGATATAACAAATTAATCTAAACATCACATCCAAATGCATTAATAAAAATTTAATTAATATGAATATTGTTATAAGATGTGTCAAGTTTTGATGAATAATGAATTTAAAACAATCACAATAATTGCACTGTCACTGGTTGATGTTTCTAAAAAATACAAAATGAAAATTGGTGTATGTATTATTATACATGTGCACTTGTATTCTTAAGTGCATCGGTGTGTTTTTACGACCTATGGGCACCGCACAAATACCAAAACCGGTTAAAAATATCAAGGCGTTTGTGCAGTATGGCGTTGTGATGCGTTTACATCTATATATGCACCCGTGCCATTTTACAACACATTATCACCGCACGAATATTAATACCAATTGTAAATCTTGGTCCATTTGTGTGATACTATGCAGTGGGGCATTGTTGTGTCTATACGCACCGACACATTTGGACGACTTATAGTCGCCGCACAAATACTGATACCAATTATAAATCTCTGTGCATTTGTGTGATAGTGCACACTGAGGCGTTTATGTGTCTATACACACCAGTGTATTTGTATGAAATATGTGCACCGCATGAATACCAATACCAATTATAAATCTCATTGCATTTTCGTGAAAGGGCATGTCGTTGTGTTTCTATAAGTCTGCACCAGTGCATTGATATGACCTATGGGCAACACTAAAATCCCAATACCAATTAGAATGGCCAGGTGCGTTGTATCACCAACACTACGCCTAGTGTTGTTTTATACCTTAATGGCCCTATGCATTCTCCTTTGACTGCCCTGGGGCTCTGGCTACAGGTATGCACCGGTGCATTAAATCTTGATTAGTGCACCGATGAATAAAACATCTGTAATAACCTCCGGCTAGCCTTTTTTTTTTAGTTGTGTTGAATTTCCATTAAAATCTCTGCGAAAACCTCCGTAACCATAAACGGATGTGGTAGCATATGTTTTTTTGACAATTTTGGCCAATTTTATAACACTAAAAACCTCCTTTATAACCTCAGCTAGAGGGTCTTTTCCTTGTAGTGTCACCAAAATGTCCATCAAGGCTAGATTTATGTCTGACGTTCTTACATACAAACTTGGAAGAGAAGGTAACCCATCTATAACAATTTTCTTGCCTATTGTATTCATTGCTCCTTTTGATGTTCTGATTTTTTATTGCATTTGTCTCTCTCTCTTTATTCTTTTCTTTATGATGTTATTGTTTTACAACTTCTCTAAATCTATGTATTATTTACTCACCAGATTTCACCCAAGACTTAACACTTGGTCCCATCCACTAGCCTGCTTAAGCAAGTGAACTGACTTTTGAATGTAGGTTTGGTATAAAACACCCCCACATTATAAACCCCTTTAAGGTTGCATTTGTTTTTGACCTAAAGAGAAATTTAGCTATAAAATTTTCATTCATTTCTCTCATGACACAGAAATATAAACTTCTTCTATATCAATTGAGCTTATGCTTTGCCTGGAAGACAATAGGGCATGAGAGAAGGGTTGTTTGACTGATTCACCTATAGTGAGTCATAAATTCTTTTGTATGAATTTTATGCAACATAAATGTTTTTCTTATATGTTCCTTCCCACACTCCACCTCCAGCAATAGAGCTAGTGTATCACCTTGTTGAATTTTCTTCTTGATCGTGTTATATTTGTAGATCCATTGAAATCATAAACAGATAAACCTTGATGATTGAAAATTTGTGACTAGCAAATGTAGATCTTCCAAGCCAAATTGAGAACAATGTAGATCTACCAAACCAAATTGAAATGATGGGGCTTACATAAGATCTGTTTATTAAGTAGTGGAATTCCTACACCTCCATTTTCAAGATTTGTTTAGGTTTAATTAAGTATGCTTATAGCAGGTCTCCTTTGATATCCTCTCCCTAGACCTCCAAAAACACGAGGTTTATGGGTTTCATCGAATTTTTTATATCAAATTAGTGGGAAATCAATGAGATTTGGAAAATGTAAATTGACATTGGTTGGGAGCTGAAGAAATTGAGATTGGTGAGGGCTAACTTCTTTTCCATTGGGGTTTACTACATTCTTAAAGAAAAGTTTGAGTGTAACTGGTGAGTCATGTCTCTTAATATGATCAAATCAGTTCTTCATGGCTGTTGGACCATCAATTTTTCCCCAGAAAATATCTCTTTAGATGAAGGTAACAGAGAAAATGGCATATTCAATAGCAACCCTTTTACCATAAAAGGCCCCTGGTAACTATGCCTCTCCACATAACATGCTTAATCGTTTAGCAAAAACTACACAAGGATCATTTGTAATATAGGAGTGATGAAACATGTCCTCTAGTACTAAAAATTATTATAAGAGCAATAAAATTGAATTATAGAAAGTATCCTACCAAAATTAGATTATTGCCCTCCATTTGAAAGGAATGTCAATTTACCCACTTCTATGACAAGTGAGATGCCTTTACAAATTCTTTCCTTTTTAATCCTTGGAACAATGGTTCTATAACATAGACAGATTTTATTTCAGTCATTAAATATAGTTTGTTTCTTTTTTTACTACCATATTAAAAATGTGAAGTATTTTTTTATCCGGTGTCTGAAGTTCTTTTGAACTTTCTATCTTTGAATTCCTCATATGCATGGACTCAGCCATTAGGAACTGCCTCTCCATGATAGGGACTGGTGCTTTTTTCTCTGTAGGCGAGCGAGAAAATACATCACATGCTACAGCTCTAGCCTATGCATACTTAAGAACAGTTGCAAACATCAAAGAAATGAAATGTTATGAATATAATTCATAAGAGATATAGTTAATACAGTTATTAATAGTTAAATAGGGATTATGTAAGTAGTCGTTAAGTTAGTCAAAGGGCATGTCTAAAAGACATTCCCATTCATAAAAGGCCACCTTCATAGGTATATAAGCAGGGCCTCATTGTAACATTCTATCATCTCTTACACATTTTTATATATAATACATTATTATTACAATACCTCTTGTGTATTTATAACTTAAGTCAACAAGACTACAACTTTTTTGCTCCATTTGGTATCAAAGAAACGATCTTCTCGCCTGGAAAAAAGCACCTACCCCACTGCTACTGGCTACTTCAACTCTTACATGTTGTTTCTCGAAATTGCTATTTCTCGATGTATTCATCAATAACGATGTAAGATTTCAACAAAAAATTGATTGAAATTGAGAGTAAGATCAATAATAATTCCGATGAATTCACTAAAAGATTAACCAATCTTGAGGATAAGGTTACAGGAAATTATCATAACATCAAAAAACTTCAAGACACAACAGATTGGATAGAAAGACAAATTTGGCTAAACCATAGAGAGGCCACATAAAATCACAGTGAAGCAATGAAAAAGATGACAGAACTCTTCGATAAGATAAATGATAAGATAGATAAGATAAGTCAGACACAAAAGCCAATATTCCTGAATGTTGAACATAATCAATTGAACAATTCAGCTAATTTAGATCATAATCATGAATATAACATGTTTGAAAAAGATCAATTAAATGATGTTGAATTGGAAATCAGCTCACATGAAAGCTATAGTGTTGAAATACCTAGAAGAAGAGACTGTGAAATAAACCATGAAAGTTATAGAGATGAGAAAACAAGAGAAGAAAATGCAACCAAATCCACTAATAAAGCCAGTGATGCAGTAGTAGAAGTTATTGAGAACTTTTATATAAATGAAAATCCAATGGCAGAAAAGAAACAATTTTGGTGAAGGAGACACATAAAGAATTCAACGTGACTGCTATCACAGATGCAACAGCAGACATAGTCATTGAAAATAAAAGAAACCATGAAAATAAAGATGCTTATAAACAACAAAAATTTTCATCCCCAGATTTGAAAGAAAAATGTGAAGAGGCAGAGACATCCGAGGCCACTGATACAGCGCCAGAAGCTTTTGAGGCCTTTGATGATGAAGCAGATATGGTTGTTAAGAAGGAAGTGTTTGATGATGGGGAGAATTTTTATCGGACGATAATTTTTGGTAACTTAGCTCTAAATCTAAAAAGGAAACAACTGATAAAGGAATTTTCTTAGTTTGGAGAAATGGATTCAGTTAGGTTGCGTTTTGTTTTAATTTTAGATATTAAATTGCCAAGAAAGAATGCAATCCTCAAGGGGCAGATTGATGACTTTCATAATAGTGTTTGTGCCTATGTTGTATTTAAAGATAAAGAATCAGAAAATGATTCTTTGCCACACAACCTCGCAGAGCTTGGTGGAAACCATATTCGTGTGGATAGAGCATATCCACCTTGCAAGAAACTTAAAGGCGAAAACCATTTTACTTATGATTATAAGCGGACTGTATTTATTGGGAATATTCCTTTTGATGTGAATGATGAAGTACTATATCAGCTATTCCTTGGAACTAAACATTTGGAGTTGAGTGTTGAAGCTATTCAGGTTATTAGAGATCCTCAAACTAGCAAAGGAAAGGGCATTTCTTATGTTCTATTTAAAACCATGAATGTTGCTAAACTGGCCATAAAGAAGAATCACTTTAAACTAAGAGATCGAGATCTTAGAATATGTAAACACAACCTGATTCACATCAAGGGTCACGAGTTGTTTCATCTACAATACCGTTAACGTGCATAACAGTCCGCCCAAGCGTTGTTGTTCAAAGTCCGATGCAGGGTTCTATTACTCTCAGATATTCTATTACAGATAATGACTTTGGTGATAAGACTACCCATGATTTATAGGAAGCTCAATTACAACAACGTGAAGTTTGAAAATCAGGATGGACGGTTCGATATAATTAATTATAATATAATTAAAACTTTATATAATTTATAATTATATCATTTATATAATTTATAATTATATAAAATATATAATTTATAACTATATAACATATAAATAAAAATATATATACATATGGAAGAAAAACTATATATATATATCTATATCTATATCTATATATATATATATATATATATTGCCAAGAAAATATTATTGACATGCCTTAGAGATGTTTGGACATATCATCGTATCAAAAATGACAACACTAAGTGAAGAAATTATTACCCATAAGCTCTGAGGACAAAGCTTTTGAAGAAAGGGGCAATGTCATGAATATAATTCATAACAAATATAATTAATATAGTTATTAATAGTTAAATAGGTATTATGTAAGTAGTCATTAATTTAGTCAAAGGGCATGTCTAAAAGACATGCCCGTTTGTGAAAGGCCACCTACATAGGTATATAAGAAGGGCCTCATTATAACATTCTATCATCTCTTATACATTTTTATATACAATATATTATTATTACAATACCTCTTATGTATTTATAACTTAATTCAACAAGCATATATTTTTGTTTCTCCATGAAAGAGAAGAAATTGGACAAGTTTTGCTTCACAAGGTAACATCACAACCATACCATACTTTTCGGCACCTTGAATCCTGTAACACTTATTGCCAAAATGTGAATACCCATTGCATGGAATAAAAAAACTTCTGTGTACATGGAAGTGTGGTAGACTATAGACCTCGCTTTGAGCCTCAACTACTAAAAAATGTCCTGGGAAGCTACTCAGCAGGGATATTCCAGGGAACTTGAGTGAAGGTTGACATATCCTTCTGTGATATGGCACGCTTAATGTCAACAAAAACATAGAAGGGAATCAACAAACATAAGCAATTTTTCGAGCTACCAGAGCTAGCCATGCTTGTTGGAAAAGTGGTAACTAAGCTTCCCTTAATTTGAAAGTTGACAATGTTCTTTTCCAAGAGATTTTCAATATTTATTTTTATCACTCTTAATAGATTAGGGATTAAGAGGTATTTATGCTTTCTGTCACTCTTAATAGGTTAGGGGCTAAGAGCGATTTATGCTTTTTGTCACTCTTAATAGATCAGGGGCTAAGGGGGATTTATGAGGGATTTATGGTTTTGTCACTCTTAATAGATCAGGGGCTAAGAGGGATTTATGCTAGTTAATATTTTGGATTGAGTCATACAGGTGAATGAATGTGAATGCAGTTTATGCTAGTCAATATTTTGGATTGTCATACTGGTGAATGAATGTGAATGCAGTTGATCAAACATCTTATTCTACCTCCAAGCTCTTCTAAGAGATCTAGGCTATTTACAATGTTCTTTGGAGAGCCAACACATACACAGTGGAAGAATGCAACATCTCTAAATGTGGCTGGCAGCTTAGGGCCTCTGGAAAGTATGCATGCAGTGGGTCCTTGGTTTTGTGCATGTGAGTCTACGATTGAATGGCCAAATGGGAAAAAGTGATGCATCTCCTTTACATTCGCTACCCTTGTGTACAAAAAAGATCAAACACACTCATTTGCTACCTCTATTCTTGAATTTCTGGCCTTGGATTCTTGGGAACCTTGTTGAAATATCTGTCACTCTGCCCAAAATCAGAAAAATAATGACATGGGTACCTTGCCAAAGACCCCTCTATGATCAGTGGGATGAGTCTACACGTTAATGGTTCTGAGCTCCAGTTTTATCAGAATTATCAGTAATGGTTCCAATGGATCGTGTTCATGTCAATTCTAAGTATACAACCCACCCATCTGTTAAGTATGTTTCCCATCTTATGTCGTGTTTCTGCATCTCCGTTCATTGGTGATTGAGATTTAATATTAAAATGAATGTGTATTTGGTATATTTGAGGAAAATTTGCCCTTTTATTTGTTTTGGTGTGAAGAGTTTAGAACCTCCCCAACGTTCCTCACAAAGATTAAGTTGAGAAACACAAATAGCGAAGAGTAAGGAGAAGAAACTCTCAATGAAACATCTCAAGTATTTATCCATTTTATGTGTTTTGAATGCCATAAACCATGCATATAAATCATTTTGACGGGATAATCTAAAAAACAAGGCATTTTCATGTAGTAAAATAAATTAAATTACTAAAAAATGTTGATAGTTTTGGAATATTGAGAAAGTTGTGGTAACAGAGTGTGTAAGAATTTAAATATTGGAAGTTAATTACATTCAATAAAATTTAGGTGAGCACATTTTTTAATCATGTAAATATTCACAATTATTATTATTATTATTATTATTGGTTTTTTCTTTTTCTTTTTTGGTAAAATGCAAGTAATTTAATAAATTTAGTCACAATTTTTTATTAAATAATAAAGTTAAAGAATGATTTTAATTAAAATTTATTTGGAGCATTTAAGTTTATGCATTTCCATTAAGTTTAATGAGAATGAAAAATATATTTTTTATTAAATTTTGAACATAACTATATAATAAAAAAATATTAAATTTTAAACATACAAATATGATAATTCTTTTTATTAAATTTTAAACATATATATGATAATTATTTTTCATTAAATTTTAAACATATATTTAATATTAATAATAAAAAATTCTAAAAATGTTTTTTTTCTAATATAAACATGTCTTAGATATCATTTTTGGGATTCAATTGCGTTAAGTAAGTCATTCATTTATAACCATTTCCATGAGAGGTAGTCGTAACTAATTAATTTCTCATGATTTTTGAATAGTCCACTTAGCACTCAATGCATTGGGTGATGCTCAAAGGGGTGAAGAAGTGAGATTGAAAGTAGTGAATTGAATCACATAGCGTTAATCATCACTTCCAGTGTTTCCTGATTTTCCCAGTTCTTTAACTCCTTGGGTGTCCCTTTGCACCTTTAGGAGCAATTAATATAAATATATCTTCCCTGAAAAACACCATAAGGATCAAAGAAATCTAACAATTAGATTATGAGTTAATTTGATTGTTTAACATATATATATATATATATATATATATATATATATAGTGCACTATTTTGTATGCTATTTTACATATTCATACATATATTTCTTAATTTTCAAACATGTAATTATGGGTTGTTTTAACTCATGTTGTAGTGTAATGTTATTGCTGGGTATTTATTAGCACATTTGTTTCTCTATTAATTTTCAAAAGTGAAAAGTGTAAAGATCTATTGTTTTATATTTTTGTAAATTTGATGTAATGTAGGGTTGTTTGCTGATATTTATTAACATAGTTATATAATTTAAATTTTTAGTAGATGTTCATAAATATCAAAACACTTACATCATGATAAATCTTACATCATTTAAATGCTCATAAACATCAAAACATGTAACCCATAATATATATCACATTACCAAGTTTAAGAAAATGCTATCAAATTATTATTATCATTAATTATAAAAAGAATTAATATGAGTTAAATATATATATTTTGAAAACACATCTAACAAGGTTTTTAACTATGGAGATTATTAACTTGTGAATAGGCTTTGTTGTAGTAGGATAGGCCTATGATACCATTACTTACTAATACCACATGCCCAAAAAACAATAACTCATGCTCATATGACATTTTTAATAATTAATCAATCTAATTAAAAGGGAAAAAAAGGACATAAATAATTTCCTAAATAAATATCAACTTCCTATTTGTGACTATTAATAAGAATAATATCTACATCCACTTAGTTAGTTTAGGCATATAAATTAAATGGCTAGATTAAATGTCTAGTAAACCTGGATAGGCTTCAATCCATACTAAACATCAAAACACTCCATGATATGGGTCAAGTTTCTAAAATAAAAAAATTTCATAAAATTTAACTATATTGTAACTATATTTTAAATTTTTATTTATTATCATTATTAATTATGTCGCGCGGCATTCCTTTGGGAAGAACTCCCCAAGTTACCACTCTGCACTATCAGATCCATTGTTAGACGATTAAATAATCATCTTTCACCGGATTGATTGCTTATGGTCGGCCAGAGTATTTGTTATTGTTAACCTTATTATTGGTGATCATCATGATGTGTATGTTGTTAGGTAATGTTAGATATGTTCATTTAATGTGCAGCTAGCGGATAGATGTGTATGTGATAGCATGAATTATTTGACATGAGATGTATATTTGATGTTTTTGTTGTGATGATGTTAATATATAATGCCATTTGTGTTTTGTTAGATGATCATGATCATGATGATGCAGATAGCGATTTTGCAGAATGTGTTTTTTAGTCAAATTTGACGTTTGTACGATGGTTTTTTGTAATTTTTTAATTTGTAAAATTGTAATTGTATATATGTAAAATTCTAAAATTGTAATTGCACATGAAATTGTAAAATTGTAATTCTAATCGTAATTGTAATTGTAATTATAATTATAATTGTAATTGTATGTAAAATATTTGTAAAATTTTAATTGTATTAATGTGAAATGAATTTATTAAATTTTGTAAATTTGTAAATTTTAAATAATTGTAAAATAATGAATCTAGAATAATATGATTTATTGTAACATAATAAATTTTAGAAAATAATGCAAATAAATTCATGTACATTAGAATTATCATTATTTTATTATGATTTTAGATACATTAAAAAAGAATTAATTTATATAGTATGCCATTGTTTTTTAGATCAACATAATTGCAAATTATCAAGTGAATTATTGATTTTAACATTAACACAATGCAAATTACCAATTAATTCAAAATACATATTATATTAATATTTCAAAAAACCCACCTTAAAAAGTATAAATATTGATGAAATAACACACGTACCATATCACTCTTGGTTCTCATGATCACCCTCATTATCTTCTAGCTCGCATGGCATGATAACACTATTGTTCTCAAAAATATGTTTTGATCTAGGGTCATGTGTCAATACGAATCACCAATCCCTATCCAACACATCTGGGTAAAAAAAACATGGTTGCAGTGTTTAGGGAAAACATAGGGCTCCTTAGCTTCATCCCACATCTTTCTAGAGTTGATAAATATCAGCCTACTACCACGATGTTCCTTTACATTATTCCGATGAAAGGTGTCCCACCACTTGCACCTAAAAATAACACATTGGAAAGAAGAAAAATCCACTTCAATGATCTCTTGTATCTTTCCGACGTATCCTCACATCCCTCGTACTAGGTTTTGATCATAGTGGCTAGATCAACTAGATTGATCGAACTCAACTTACACTCCACAGTCTTCTGTGATGTTTCCAGCATCAGCATTTTTTGTACGAAAATGGTGTCCATATGCCCACATAGATGGGAACAAATGCACCTGTTAGTGCTCGAATCTACCTTAGGCTGAAATAAGGTAAAACTCAAGGCAACATCAAACCAAGCTCAGCCTCGTAGCTAGCCTTGCGAGGACAGATTAGGGCTCTCTCCAGGTCTATCTCGGCAAAAAGTCTTCAAAGGGGCTGAGATGACTTATAATGGATACTGATTTTAGGCTAGTAAATAGATAGGAAGGTTTGATTTAAATTTTTTGGGTTTTTGTTGGAAAAATGGGAAAAAAAATTGGGCTTGGGGATGAGGCCAGATCTTTGCAGATTTCGAATTGGGGCAGGGTAGGCAGTAGTATTGATTCTTTTGATTATGTGTGTGGATGGATCATAATGAAAAGGAGCTGAAGAGGGAAAGGGAAACAAGGATCCTCTCCAAACTGATGAAAACATAGAAAACTAGACAAATTTAAGGGCAGAGCACTGAAATCAATGAATTCTCCCTCATTTACTCATTCATTTAGTTTCAGAAGAAAAAGGAGGGAATGGAATACATTAAACATTAAAGAAATTACAAACAACTGAGAGAAAACACCATCAAGAACGGAAAGCCACAAGAATCCCAACATGTGCTGCAAAACCTCTGATCTTTCCTTAGCCAAAAATGCAGAAAATATGTACAATAGTGTGCCAAACTTTTCCCAAGAGTCCAACCCTGAAAGTGTCTCAGAAAATACAATAAATAGACAAGTCTAACCCCTTCCCATGCCTTTAGGGGTCGAGCTCATTCTTCTAGGAGCAGTTTGAACCAATTCTAAACAAGGAGCTAAAATCTAGGCAGCCAAACAACTTGCCTCTAAAAGGAAGGAAACTGATTCATTCACATGATTTTCACTTTTTTGTGAGTGAATCATCTAGAACAAGTAAATACATGCAAAAATTACATCATTTTTATCAAATTACATCAAGCTGGGTAAAAAATTACATAAAGAGGTGAAACTAGTCCAAACTGGCCAAATTCCTGAGCTGGAAGGTGAAAAATAGGCTAATTTCCTCTATGCGCCGTGCGCCAAAGCTCTATGCGCTGCGCGAATTTGGACCTGATTTTGGAGCACTTCCTGAAGTCAAAATCAAGCTCATGATATCTTTTTGGAAAGCCCTGGATGTCTGCTATCCAACCCAAGTGGAAGTTTTCAATTTGGAGCTCATTTTCCCCTCCAAAACTTCATTCTCCCAAAAGTACTTCCTGCTTGTGCAAAAGGTGGCAAAAAGGTGATTTTCATGGTGTTTTTGGCCCTTTTGATCATCCAGAACTTGATGAAAAGATTCAGTCATTTTTGAGCATGCATAACTTACCATGAAAAATCCAAAAATACAAATTTTTCCTCTAGAAGGTGTCCCAATCATAAGAGCGCGTCGGGACGCACTACGCGTTGGGCGGAAAAACCTGTTTTGAGATAAAAATTTTCAAAAATGACAAAAAATTCTCCAAATTAGCTGAAATTTGGAGCGAAGATCCCCCATCATGCCTCATGCTCAGCCAAGGAAGCCTCGGCCAAGATTCGGAGTGGATCAGGCCTCTTTCGCCATTTCAGTGCTTTGCTCAACCTTGCCTTCACAATCTTAATTTTAGCTTTGCAAACGTGAGTACGGGCCCAATAATGATTTTTCATATGATGAAGCATGTATTTGTCTCTATTGGCCTTCGCCAACAACTTCTCCAGATGAATGTTAACATGTGTGAGGCAGGTCTCTCGATCAACCAGTGTCATGTCACCCGATCTCTTCCGGGCCAATGCAAGGTCTTCTCGGATTTGCCGCAACTCTACAAGTCTATGTTGATCCTCTAGTTGTTTGTTCCGCTACTCCAGGTAGTTTATCACCCACTCAGATCTCTGCAATTTCTCAGTCAGCGTGTCAATCTCGGCCTTTTGCTCCTGGATGATCTCTTTCAATTTCGAGCTAGAAGAGCTCGCATCAACATCGATGAGTGTAAAATTAGTGTCTCGGCCTCCTGAAGGGCCCTCATCGTGCATAGGCCTCTTGCCTCTACCCTGAACCTGTACCTGTGCTGATGTCGAAGGTGAGACCCCTTCCACACCATGTGGAGATAGTACTCGCGCTGCTGATGAAGTCAACGATACCCCTTCCACCCCGGGTGGAGATAGTACTCGTCGTGTAGCCGAAAATAAGCCTCTGCGGCCTCGCTGATATGTCATATACACCAGAGCACTGATATGCTTAGTATCAATAATATCAAACTGGTGTGAAGGCTCTCCCTCATCCTGAACTACCTCGGGAGGCAGCTGTGGTGCTGCAAAGAAGTCACGGGAGATGAAATCCTCCCAAGCAATGCCCTGCTGTGTTAGCTGATGTACCACCATGATTTTGATCAGTGCGTAATGATATATGATGTTATGCTGCTGTGCTGAGGTCTTCTTCTATACAAGAAATGTCATCCACTCTATGTTTCGGTACATGAAGTATGGAATGCTCATCATACGTACCCTCGTGAAATGCATCAACAAACGGATATGGTACGCATGGAGGCGCAAGAATCTGCCCTCACAACTGAAATATCGAATGATGAGTTTCATCAATGTTGCATACTCATCCTTCAGAAATCGGAATGGAAATACCCTGCTCAGCTGCCTCAAATACCCAGGTTTGATATATGGCTCATAATAGGATTTCTCTAGCTGCTGTCATTTGTTCCATTCCTCTCCTATGTTTGGTATCCCGGTGGCCTAAGCAATGGTCTCTGGTGACAAAATAAAGTTTACTCCAACAAGGTTTACACAGCCATCATGCAAATGTAGAAAAAATAGGCGAGCTAACTCATGATGATGCTGCGTTTGGGAAATCATCTCACAGTATTGGAAACATGACTGATGCTGAAAACAATCCATTGCAAGTGGGCAAGCCTACAATTGAACCAAAGAAGTAGGTTCCTCCCTGACATGCCTACCACTTTTGCCACTTTTGTGAGACCCCCTTGGCACATTAACCTCTACTGTGTAATCACTGTCATACCCCTACTCATAAACTGAATCCCTCTCTGACATGGTGCTAAAATCAAGATGTTTGAAAAATATATGCTGATATAGGTATGGTGCAAACAAGTGTTAGGAGTATGTCTGAAAATGATGACTAGATGCTTTGCCTTTCACTATAAAACATGCCAACTATTTCTAACATGGAATGGGGACTGTGGGAAATGTTACAATGAACACAATGGACTGTCAAGTGACACAATGGACTGTAAAGTGACTTTGGAAAAGACAAACTATTTACTCACTGCTTTGGGAAATGTTGGGATTACATACCTTTACAAATGGTATGGGAATGGGTAATACTAATGGGACTTGCCAAGTGATAGATATAAGAGTTATTCAAATGGAAAAAGTGCAGTCAAGAAAATTGAACAACCATTGATCCTTATGAAAACATGATTTTTTATCAATGGCAGGGAAAGACGCAACAAGTAGGGTTTGGACTTTCACATGGGAACCAAAATTATAAAGGGATATGGGAAAAATTAATATGGGACTGTGGCAATGGGACTCTGGTAAATCTACAGTGAGTAATAACAGTGACAAAAACTCCAATAGCAACGAAATGAGATTGTTTTGACAAGTTGCAGCTCTGACATACAATTTCAAAATACCATCACTTCCTCCTCTAACCCTATGGAGTGGATTTTGAAATGAATATAGGGTTTAAATTTCACCATGACAAACACTTGTTTTCTCCATTAGACCACCACAGCATATCCAAAAATCATTTGGCAGGTGTGGATACCTTACTTGAAGGCAAATGAGGTGATTTGATATGAGTTTGGCTGAAGGAGGGTAAGTATCCGGCCTTAGGGCTCTATGCACCGCGCGCATGCCCAACGCGCCGCGTGCCTTGGGTGCGCCGCGCGTGTGTAAAAATGAACTGCACAAACTTGCCCAGTGTGCCGTGCACATTCCATGCACACTGCACTCCTTTGTATGCGCCGCGCGCTCCTATCAACACACAGTTATGGCCTCAAAACAAAAAATTCATCCCTCAACCCTTCAATTCAATCTCTGCTTGGACTTTGAAGATCTTTCTTGGTTCAAATGATTTATATAGCTTGGAAAAATATCTTACAAGAGCTGGATTTGATTTTTACTTCCTCCACAACCCACTTTGTAATGTTTCTCATTTGGCACTTTGTCATTTCACTGAACTTCTGTCTTTTGGATTTTTGCACTGATTTTCTGAGTTTGGACTGATGAAATTTGTTTATTTTCGCAGGGATGTTGGCGTTTGGACTTTGGCAAAGACTACAGGCTGCATTGACATTTTTTATGGTAGAAAAAATACATGATTGTTACAAAAAATAAATTTGACAGTTTCTAGTTCAAAATAGAGTTTTGAACTAGAAATGTCCTTAAATGTGTTTGATGATGAAAATTTAAATTAAGAACCTTTTCGAAACCATCCTCATGGTCTGCGGGAATTTATTAATTATATCAAAATAGTGAACCCTAGACTCTAGGACTAAAAGACTCTTGTTGACGAAAATAATCATTTATGACCATGAATGACGTGACCTGAACTTCGATGATTTTTGAGGAGTTTTAATTAGCCCAGCAGGTACAATCATGAGGGAATACAAGATGACCAAACCCTCTCATCAGTCAATGGCATGCCCCTAGCGAAATGCAACGAAGTGAAGTGAGTGAGACACCTAAAAATGATATGCAAAAAGTGAAATGATCTCTGATGGAGGGCTGTAAGGACCGACTCTAACATTGGCTCCAATGGGGATGGTAGCTCCAAGGAGATGCCAAGAACGACAGATCTCTGGAAGAGCTAGACAAGTGCCTTCATCCATTGGGTAATGGAGTCAAAAATTTCAAACCCAAAACAACTCATACCAATCCAAAACATATACATACTGCAATATGTACATAAAACAATACCAGAAGCTGAACTGCTGCCTTGGGTAGCTTATTTATGCACAAACCTACCCTACTTTGCTGAAAAACCAATAGATCAAGTAATGCTATAATTCCAGATCAACCATTCAAGTAACTGTGACAAGGATGCTGCTTGAGAGTGCTTCCAACAGGACACAGATGTAATTGCTAGCAGCCATACATGAACATAATGAGTCTGGTTATGTAAAAGACAAGTTGATCTATCATTCAGACTGAAAAACATTTCCATGTACATTGCAATAGGATCACAAAAGCCAGACTCTGTTTGCTGCCCCAACTCCGCAATACATACTTCCAGCTGCACACTGTCAATGCAAACATCCACGGGCAGCTCTATTTTTTCCTGTTTTGAAAGAGGGAGAGTTTCCAAGAACTTTTTGGGATCTCGTAATTCATATGATTGGATTTGATCGTTTAAATACTGAATCTCCTTCTCAACTCTTTCAACAAGTAACTCGCAGAAACCAGTTTTAGCTTCAGGAGGAAACTTCGGGGATTTCAAACATTTAAGCACGGCAATGAAAAATGCTTCATCAATTTCAAAATCCACTAACTGATTTCTAACTTCTTTTACAGCTTCACAAAGTACAGGGTTTGCCACATACCCTACCATTGCATGAATGGATCAGCGAGTGCTGGAATCTCTGGATCGAGTTGGAGTCGCCAGGTGAATGTTTCAGCCTTCATATATCTGATCGTTGTCCACCATAAAAAATCAGATCTGAACTTGATACATGTACTGGAGCAAGACAATCTACAAGTCGAATGTCACATTCACAAGCTAGACTGGAGATGGACTGAAGCAGCGTTTATCTACTATGCACTCGCAGAGCAATGTGCAGTGTGAAGGCTACCTGGCGTGACTTCAGGCTCCGTCTAAAACTCATGAAATAAACACACCAGCAAGCAAACCATTGAGATTTCCCCAGTATGGTCGCCACTATGTTAGCGCTCGAATCTACCTTAGGCTGAAATAAGATAAAACTCAAGGCAACATCAAACCAAGCTCAACCTCGTAGCTAGCCCTACGAGGACAGGAGAGGGCTCTCTCCAGGTCTATCTCAGCAAAAAGCCTTCAAAGGGGCTGAGATGACTTATAATGGATACTGATTTTAGGCTAGTAAATAGATAGGAAGGTTTGATTTAAATTTTTTGGGTTTTTGTTGGAAAAATGGGAAAAACAATTTTGGACTTGGGGATGAGGTCAGATCTTTGCACAGTTCGAATTGGGGTAGGGTAGGCAGTAGTCTTGATGCTTTTTATTATGTGTGTGAATGGATCAGAATGAAAAGGATCTGAAGAGGGCAAGGGAAACAAGGATCCTCTCCAAACTGACGAAAACATAGAAAACTAGACAAATTTTAAGGCAGAGCACTGGAATCAATGAATTATACCTCATTTACTCATTCATTTAGTTTCAGAAGAAAAATAACGGAATGGAATACATTAAACATTAAATAACTTACAAAAAACTGGGAGAAAACACCATCAATAACTGAAAGCCACAAGAATCCCAACAGGTGTTGCAAAACCTCTGATCTTTCCTTTGCCAAAAATGTAGAAAATATGTACAATAGTGTGCCAAACTTTTCCCAAGAGTCCAACCCTGAAAGTGTCTCAAAAAATACAATAAATAGACAATTCTAACCCCTTCCCATGCCTCTAGGGTTTGAGCTCATGCTTCTAGGAGTAGTTTGAACCAATTTTAAACAAGGAGCTAAAATCTAGGCAGCCAAACAACTTGCCTCTAAAAGGAAGGAAACTGATTCATTCACTTGATTTTCACTTTTTTGTGAGTGAATCATCTAGAACAAGTAAATACATGCCAAAATTACATCATGTTTATCAAATTACATCAAGCTGGGTCAAAAATTACATCAAGAGGTGAAACTAGTCCAAACTGGCAGAATTCCTAAGCTGGAAGGTGAAAAATAGGCTAATTTCCTCTATGCGCCGCGCTCCAAATCTCTATGCGCCGCACGAATTTGGACCTACTTTTGGAGCCCTTCCTGAAGTCACAATCAAGTTCATGATATCTTGTTGGAACGCCCTAGATGTCTGCTATCCAACCCAAGTGGAATTTTTCAATTTGGAGCTCATTTTCCCCTCCAAAACTTCATTCTCCCAAAAGTACTTCCTGCTGGTGCAAAAGGTGGCAGAAAGGTGATTTTCATGGTGTTTTTGGCCCTTTTGATCATCCAGAGCTTGGTGAAATGCTTCAGCCATTTTTTAGCATGCATAAATTACCATGAAAAATCCAAAAATACAAATTTTTCCTCTAGAAGGTGTCCCAATCATAAGCGCGCGTCGGGATGCGCTACGCGTTGGGTGGAAAAACCTGTTTTGAGACCAAAATTTTCAAAAATGACAAAAAATTCTCCAAACTAGCTGAAATTCAGAGCGAAGATCCCCCATCATGCCTCATGCTCAGCCAAGGAAGCCTCGGCCAAGATTCGGAGTGGATCAGGCCTCTTTCGCCGTTTCAGTGCTTTGCTCAACCTTGCCTTCAGGATCTTCATTTTAGCTTTGCAAACGTGAGTACGGTCCCAATAATGATTTTTCATATGAAAAAGCATGTATTTGTCTCTATTGGCCTTCGCCAACAACTTCTCTAGATGAATTTTAACATGCGTGAGGCAGGTCTCTCGATCAACCGGTCTCATGTCACCTGGTCTCTTCTGGGCCAATGCAAGGTCTTCCCAGATTTTCCGCAACTCTACAAGTGTATGCTGATCCTCTAGTTGTTTGTTCCATTGCTCCAGGTAGTTTATCACCCACTGATCTCTCTGTAATTTCTCAGTCAGCGTGTCAATCTCGGCCTTTTGCTCCTGGATGATCTCTTTCAATTTCGAGCTAGGAGAGCTCGCATCAACATCGATGAGTGTAAAATTAGTGTCTCAGCCTCCTGAAGGGCCCTCATCATGCATAGGCCTCTTGCCTCTACCCTGAACCTATACCTGTGCTGATGTCGAAGGTGAGACCCCTTCCACACCATGTGGATATAGTACTCGCGCTGCTGATGAAGTCAACGATACCCCTTCCACCCCGGGTGGAGATAGTACTCGTTGTGTAGCCGCAAATAAGGCTCTGCGGCCTCGCTGATATGTCACATACACTGAAGCACTGATATGCTCAGTCTCAGGAATATAAAACTGGTGTGAAGGCTCTCCCTCATCCTGAACCACCTCGGGAGGCGGCTGTGGCGCTGCAAAGAAGTCACGGGAGATGAAATCCTCCCAAGAAATGCCCTGCTGTGTTAGCTGATGTACCACCATGATTTTGATCAGTGCGTAATGATATACGATGTTATGCTCTTGTGCTGGGGTCTTCTTCTGTACAAGAAATGTCATCCGCTCTATGTTACGGTACATGAAGTATGGAATGCTCATCATACGTACCCTCGTGAAATGCATCAACAAACGGATATGGTACGCATAGAGGCACGAGAATCTGCCCTCGCAACTGAAATATCGAATGATGAGTTTGATCAATGGTGCATACGCATCCTTCAGAAATCAGAATGGAAATACCCTGCTCAGCTGCCTCAAATACCCAGGTTTGATATATGGCTCATAATAGGATTTCTCTAGCTGTTGTCATTTGTTGCATTCCTCTCCTATGTTTGGTATCCCGGTGGCCTAAGCAATGGTCTCTGGTGACAAAATAAAGTTTACTCCAGCAAGGTTTACACGGCTATCATGAAAATGTAGAACAAATAGGTGAGCTAACTCATGATGATGCTGAGTTTGGGAAATCATCTCACAGTATTGGAAACATGACTGATGCTGAAAATAATCCATTGCAAGCGGGCAAGCCTGCAATTGAACCAAAGAAGTGGGTTCCTCCCTGACATGCCTACCACTTTTGCCACTTTTGTGAGACCTCCTTGGCACGTTAACCTCTACTGTGGAATCACTGTCATACCCCTGCTCATAAACTGAATCCGTCTCTGACATGGCGCTAAAATCAAGATGTTTGAAAAATATATGCTGATATAGGTATGGTGAAAACAAGTGTTAGGAGTATGTCTGAAAATGATGACTAGATGCTTTGCCTTTCACTATCAAATATGCCAACTATTTTTAACATGGAATGGGGACTGTGGGAAATGTTACAATGAACACAATGGACTGTCAAGTGACACAATGGACTGTTAAGTGACTTTGGAAAAGACAAACTATTTACTCACTGCTTTGGGAAATGTTGGGATTACATACCTTTAAAAATGGTATGGGAATGGGTAATACTAATGGGACTTGCCAAGTGATAGATATAAGAGTTATTCAAATGGAAAAAGTGCAGTCAAGAACATGGAACAACCATTGATCCTTATGAAAACTTGAAATTTTATCAATGGGAGGGAAAGAGGCAACCGGTAGGGTTTGGAATTTCACATGGGAACCAAAAGTATAAAGGGATATGGGAAAAAGGAATATGGGACTGTGGCAATGGGACTCTGGTAAATCTACAGTGAGCAATAACAGTGACAAAAACTCCAATAGCAATGAAATGAGATTGTTTTGACAAGTTGTAGCTCTGACATACAATTTCAAAATACCATCACTTCCTCCTCTAACCCTATGGAGCGGATTTTGAAATGAATATAGGGTTTAACTTTCACCATGACAAACACTTGTTTTCTCCATTAGACCACCACAGCATATCCAAAAATCATTTGGCAGGCATGGATACCTTACTTGAAGGTGAATGAGGTGATTTGATACGAGTTTGGGTGAAGGAGGGTAATTATCCGGCCTTAGGGCTCTATGCGTCGCGTGCATGCCCAATGCGCCACGTGCCTTGGGTGCATCGTGCACATGTAAAAATGAACTGCACAAACTTTCCCAGTGCGCCGCGCGCATTCCATGCGCTGCGCGCTCCTTTGTATGCGTCGCGCACTCCTGTCAACACATAGTTACGGCCTCAAAACAAAAAATTCGTCCTTCAACCCTTCAATTCGATCTCTGCTTGGACTTTGAGCATATTTCTTGGTTCAAATGATTTATATAGCTTGGAAAAATATCTTACAAGATTTGGATTTGATTTTTACTTCCTCCACAACCCACTTTGTAATGTTTCTCATTTGGCACTTTGTCATTTCACTGAACTTCTGTCTTTTGGCTTTTTGCACTAATTTTCTGAGTTTGGATTGATGAAATTTGTTGATTTTCGCAGGGATGTTGGCGTTTGGACTTTGGCAAAGACCAGAGGCTGCATTGAAATTTTTTATGGTAGAAAAAATACATGATTGTTACAAAAATTAAATTTGACAGTTTCTAGTTCAAAACAGAGTTTTGAACTAGAAATGTCCTCAAATGTGTTTGATGATGAAAATTTAAATTAAGAACCTTTTCGAAACCATCCTCATGGCCTATGGGCATTTATTAATTATATCAAAAGATTGAACCCTAGACTCTAGGAATAAAAGACTCTTGTTGACGAAAATAATCATTTATGACCATGAATGACGTGACCTGAACTTCGATGATTTTTGAGGAGTTTTAATTAGCCGAGAAGGTACAAGCATGAGGGAATACAAGACAACCAAACCCTCTCGTCAGTCAATGGCATGCCCCTAGCGAAATGCAACGAAGTGAAGTGAGCGAGACACCTAAAAATGATATGCAAAAAGCGAAATGATATTTGACGGAGGGCTGTAAGGACCGACTCTAACATTGGCTCCAATTGGGATGGTAGCTCCAAGGAGATGCCAAGAATAGTAGATCTCTAGAAGAGCTAGACAAGTGCCTTCATCCATTGGGTAGTGGAGTCAAAAACTTCAAACCCAAAACAACTCACACCAATCCAAAACATATACATACTGCAATATGTACATAAACCAATACCAGAAGCTGAACTGCTGCCTTGGGCAGCTTATTTATGCACAAACCTACCCTACTTTGCTGAAAAACCAATGGAACAAGTAATGCTGTAATTCCAGATCAACCATTCAAGTAACTGTGACAAGGATGCTGCTTGAGAGTGCTTCCAACAGGACACAGATGTAATTGCTGGTAGCCATACACGCACATAATGAGTCTGGTTATGTAAAAGACAAGTTGATCTATCATTCAGAATGAAAAAAATTTCCATGTACGTTGCAATAGGATCACAAAATCCAGACTCTGTTTGCTGCCCCAACTCCGCAATACATACTTCCAGCTGCACACTGTCAATGCAAACATCCACGGGCAGCTCTATTGTTTCCTGTTTTGAAGGAGGGAGAGTTTCCAAGAACTTTTTGGGATCTCGGAATTCATATGATTGGATCTGATTGAATCTCCTTCTCAACTCTTTCAACAATTAACTTGCAGAAACCAGTTTTAGCTTCAGGAGGAAACTTCGGGGATTTCAAACATTTAAGCACATCAATGAAAAATGCTTCATCAATTTCAAAATCCACTAACTGATTTCTAACTTCTTTTACAGCTTCACAAAGCGTAGGGTTTGCCACATACCCTACCATTGCATGAATCGATCAGTGAGCACTGGAATCTTTGGATCGAGTTGGAGTCGCCAGGTGAATGTCTCAGCCTTCATATGTCTGATCGTTGTCCACCATCAACAATCAGATCTGAACTTGATACATGTACTGGAACAAGACAATCTACAAGTCGAATGTCACATTCACAAGCTAGACCGGAGATGGACTGAAGCAACGTTTATCTACTATGCACTCACAGAGAAATGTGTAGTTTGAAGGCTACCTGGCGTGACTTCAGGCTCCTTCTACAACTCATGAAATAAACACACCAACAAGCAAACCATTGAGATTTCCCCAGTATGGTCGCCACTATGTTAGCGCTCGAATCTACCTTAGGCTGAAATAAGGTAAAACTCAAGTCAACATCAAACCAAGCTCAGCCTCGTAGCTAGCCCTACGAGGACAGGAGAGGGCTCTCTCCAGGTCTATCTCGGCAAAAATTCTTCAAAGGGGCTGAGATGACTTATAATGGCTACTGATTTTAGGCTAGTAAATATATAGGAAGGTTTGATTTAAATTTTTTGGGTTTTTGTTCGAAAAATGGGAAAAACAATTTTGGGCTTGGGGATGAGGCCAGATCTTTGCAGAGTTCGAATTGGGGCAGGGTAGGAAGTAGTCTTGATGCTTTTGATTATGTGTGTGGATGGATCAGAATGACAAGGAGCTGAAGAGGGCAAGGGAAACAAGGATCCTCTCCAAACTGACGAAAACATAGAAAACTAGACAAATTTAAAGGCAGAGCACTGGAATCAATGAATTCTGCCTCATTTACTCATTAATTTAGTTTCAGAAGAAAAAGAAAGGAATGGCATACATTAAACACTAAAGAACTTACAAAAAAATGATAGAAAACACCATCCAGAACTGAAAGCCACAAGAATCCCAACAGGTGCTGCAAAACCTCTGATCTTTCCTTAGCCAAAAATGCAGAAAATATGTACAATAGTGTGCCAAACTTTTCCCAAGAGTCCAACCCTGAAAGTGTCTCAGAAAATACAATAAATAGACAATTCTAACCCCTTCCCATGCCTCTAGGGGTCGAGCTCATACTTCTAGGAGCAGTTTGAACCAATTCTAAACAAGGAGCTAAAATCTAGGAAGCCAAACAACTTGCCTCTAAAAGGAAGGAAACTGATTCATTCACTTGATTTTCACTTTTTTGTGAGTGAATCATCTAGAACAAGTAAATACATGCCAAAATTACATCATGTTTATGAAATTACATCAAGCTAGGTCAAAAATTACATCAAGAGGTGAAACTAGTCCAAACTGGCCGAATTCCTAAGCTGGAAGGTGAAAAATAAGCTAATTTCCTCTATGCGCCGCGCGCCAAAGCTCTATGCGGCGTGCGACTTTGGACCTACCTTTGGAGCACTTCCTGAAGTCAATATCAAGCTCATGATAGCTTATTGGAAATCCCTGGATGTCTGCTATCCAACTCAGGTGGAATTTTTCAATTTGGAGCTCATTTTCCCCTCCAAAACGTCATTCTCCCAAAAGTACTTCCTGCTGGTGCAAAAGGTGGCAGAAAGGTGATTTTCATGGTGTTTTTGGCCCTTTTGATCATCCAGAACTTGATGAAATGCTTCAGCCATTTCTGAGCATGCATAACTTACCATGAAAAATCCAAAAATACAATTTTTTCCTCTAGAAGTGTCCCAATCATAAGCGTGCGTCGGGACGCGCTACGCGTTGGGCGGAAAAACCTGTTTTGAGACCAAAATTTTCAAAAATGACAAAAAATTCTCCAAATTAGCTGAAATTCGGAGCGAAGATCCCCCATCATGCCTCATGCTCAGCCAAGGAAGCCTCGGCCAAGATTTGGAGTGGATCAGGCCTCTTTCGCCGTTTCAGTGCTTTGCTCAACCTTGCCTCCTGGATCTTCATTTTAGCTTTGCAAATGTGAGTACGGGCCCAATAATGATTTTTCATATGACAGAGCATGTCTTTGTCTCTATTGGCCTTTGGCAACAACTTCTCCAAATGAATTTTAACATGCATGAGGCAGGTCTCTCGATCAACCGGTGTCATGTCACCTGGTCTCTTCCAGGCCAATGCACGGTCTTCCCGGTTTTGCCGCAACTCTACAAGTGTATGCTGATCCTCTAGTTGTTTGTTTTGCTGCTCCAGGTTTTTTATCACCCATTGCGCTCTCTACAAGTTCTCAGTCAGCGTTTCAATCTCAGCCTTTTGCTCCTGGATGATCTCTTTCAATTTCAAGCTAGGAGAGCTCGCATCAACATCGATGAGTGTAAAATCAGTGTCTCAGACTCCTGAAGGGCCCTCATCATGCATAGGCCTCTTGCCTCTACCCTAAACTTGTACCTATGCTGATGTCAAAGGCGAGACCCCTTCCACACCATGTGGAGATATTACTCACGCTGCTGATGAAGTCAACGAGACCCCTTCCACCCCAGGTGGAGATAGTACTCGTCGTGTAGCCGAAAATAAGCCTCTGCGGCCTCGCTGATATGTCACATACACCAGAGCACTGATATGCTTAGTATCAATAATATCAAACTGGTGTGAAGGCTCTCCCTCATCCTGAACTACCTCGGGAGGCAGCTGTGGTGCTGCAAAGAAGTCACGGGAGATGAAATCCTCCCAAGCAATGCCCTGCTGTGTTAGCTGATGTACCACCATGATTTTGATCAGTGCGTAATGATATATGATGTTATGCTGCTGTGCTGAGGTATTCTTCTATACAAGAAATGTCATCCACTCTATGTTTCGGTACATGAAGTATGGAATGCTCATCATACGTACCCTCGTGAAATGCATCAACAAACGGATATGGTACGCATAGAGGCGCAAGAATCTGCCCCCACAACTGAAATATCGAATGATGAGTTTCATCAATGTTGCATACTCATCCTTCAGAAATCAGAATGGAAATACCCTTCTCAGCTGCCTCAAATACCCAGGTTTGATATATGGCTCATAATAGGATTTCTCTAGCTGCTGTCGTTTGTTCCATTCCTCTCCTATGTTTGGTATCCCGGTGGCCTAAGCAATGGTCTCTGGTGACAAAATAAAGTTTACTCCAACAAGGTTTACACAGCCATCATGCAAATGTAGAACAAATAGGAGAGCTAACTCATTATAATGCTGATTTTGGGAAATCATCTCACAGTATTGGAAACATGACTGATGCTGAAAACAATCCATTGCAAGCGAGCAAGCCTGCAATTGAAGCAAAGAAGTAGGTTCCTCCCTAACATGCCTACCACTTTTGCCACTTTTGTGAGACCTCCTTGCCATGTTAACCTCTACTGTGGAATCACTGTCATACCCCTACTCATAAACTGAATCTGTCTCTGACATGGTGCTAAAATCAAGATGTTTGAAAAATATATGCTGATATAGGTATGGTGAAAACAAGTGTTAGGAGTATGTCTGAAAATGATGACTAGATGCTTTGCCTTTCACTATAAAATATGCCAACTATTTCTAACATGGAATGGGGATTGTGGGAAATGTTACAATGAACACAATGGACTATCAAGTGACTTTGGAAAAGACAAACTATCTACTCACTGCTTTGGAAATGTTGGGATTACATACCTTTACAAATGGTATGGGAATGGGTAATACTAATGGGACTTGCCAAGTGATAGATATAAGAGTTATTCAAATGGCAAAAGTGCAGTCAAGAACATGGAACAACCATTGATCCTTATGAAAACTTGAAGTTTTATCAATGGCAGGGAAAGAGGCAACCAGTAGGGTTTGGAATTTCACATGGGAACCAAAAGTATAAAGGGATATGGGAAAAATGAATATGGGACTGTGGCAATGGGACTCTGGTAAATCTACAGTGAGCAATAACAGTGACAAAAACTCCAATAGCAATGAAATGAGATTGTTTTGACAAGTTGCAGCTCTGACATACAATTTCAAAATACCATCACTTGCTCCTCTAACCCTATGGAGCGGATTTTGAAATGAATATAGGGCTTAAATTTCACCATGAAAAACACTTTTTTTCTCCATTAGATCACCACAGCATATCCAAAAATCATTTGGCAGGCGTGGATAACTTACTTGAAGGCGAATGAGGCGATTTGATACGAGTTTGGGTGAAGGAGGGTAATTATCCGGCTTAGGGCTCTATGCGCTGCGCGCATGCCCAACGCGCCGCGTGCCTTGCGTGCGCCGCGCGCGTGTAAAAATGAACTGTACAAACTTTCCCAGTGCGTCGCGCGCATTCCATGCACCGCGCGCTCCTTTGTATGCGCCTCGCGCTCCTGTCAACACAGTTACGGCCTCAAAACAAAAAATTCATCCTTCAACCCTTCAATTCGATCTCTGCTTGGAATTTGAGCATCTTTCTTGGTTCAAATGATTTGTATAGCTTGGAAAAATATCTTACAAGAGTTGGATTTGATTTTTACTTCCTCCACAACCCACTTTGTAATGTTTCTCATTTGGCACTTTGTCATTTCACTGAACTTCTGTCTTTTGGCTTTTTGCACTGATTTTCTGAGTTTGGACTGATGAAATTTGTTTATTTTTGTAGGGATGTTGGTGTTTGGACTTCGTCAAAGACCAGAGGCTACATTGAAATTTTTATGGTAGAAAAAATACATGATTGTTACAAAAAATAAATTTGACAGTTTCTAGTTCAAAACAGAGTTTTGAACTAGAAATGTCCTCAAATGTGTTTGATGATGAAAATTTAAATTCAGATCCTTTTCGAAACCATCCTCATGGCCTGCGGGCATTTATTAATTATATCAAAAGACTGGACCCTAAACTCTAGGACTAAAAGACTCTTGTTGACGAAAATAATCATTTATGACCATGAATGACGTGACCTGAACTTCGATGATTTTTTAGGACTTTTAATTAGCCCGACAGGTACAAGCATGAGGGAATAAAAGACGACCAAACCCTCTCGTCAGTCAATGGCATGTCCCTAGTGAAATGCAACGAAGTGAAGTGGGCAAGACACCTAAAAATGATATGCAAAAAGCGAAATGATCTCTGATGGAGGGCTGTAAGGACCAACTCTAACAGCACCTATTATAAAAAAGTTAAAAAAATTATAGTGTCATGTGTATTATAAATAATAATCCAACAGTTAAATATGAAATGTAGATGTCTTAATATAAGTTTCAAATTTACATATAAATTAAAAAGATTATTACCAAGTTGTTGCACCCAATCCCTACGTTTAGCGCATCGTCTTCAGCTCACGGGTAACGACTAGTAGCACCATATTTCTCTCTAACCTGGTTAGAAACTCAACTGTTGGGGCATTTTTTTCACGTATTTTCTTTTAAATGATCAGGATAAGGCACACTTCTACCATTCAACTATCTGAATTCTTTCCTATCACTATCCCATTTCATCATGTTTTGTTCGTACAATGCGACCCATGGTTGTGTCGCTTCAGAATTGTAAGAACGAATTTATTGATTGCTTCAATTTCTACATTCGCTGATGAAATGAAACCAACATTATATAGTACTTAGAGATCATAATATACATTATATCGAAGTTCAACATGATTATTAATTACTTTTTGTAAATTTGAAAAATTATAAGTCGCTTACTCTTCGTCAAGTGCCTTTTTCCACTCGTTTGGAGCAACTCTCCTTGTCTTTTATATTCATCCATTTCGTTGTCCAAAATCACCACACCTGGTCTATTTTCGATCTACTTGATGTACTCATTGGCATAATAGAAAGACTCATATGATATGTACCCCTATGCCATAGATCCCTCGGGTTTTTCCTTTTGTCAAACAAAACCTTTCAATTTCTTCATGTACCTCTCTAAGAAGCGCATCCAACGACAGGAAACAACCCCAACTAATTCAACCTCATCTACCAGGTGGATTGGAATATGAACCTGTAAGTCCTTTAAACTTGTCAGTAGTTCTTTCTCAAACATACAAACAATCTCAACTATCTTTTGACGCCACCATATAATGCTAACCACATGAATCTCCTTTAACATGATCCAATGTGTAAATGCAGATAATTTAGATATGGAGCATCCTAGGTCTTGAGGGAATTCATGTTTCACACACCAACACAGGAAAAAAGGATAATGATGCTACAAAGTTATAAACACATGAAATAATATACAAAATTAGTTATGTTTTATGATCCCCACCTGGGATAAAATTTATTAATATAAAAAATAATAAAATCATGCTTTTGACATTATACATACTCTAAGAAGATTCAAATGGTCATGTGATTTCAACCCTAACAAATGGTCATCCACGGTGAAGCAGCGCCGTAGTGATGACCCATATGAAGTTGGCACCCTAACATCCATTATAACTTCCTTTTCCAAAGATATATCATCTTTTTTTTAAATCCATAGGATATCACCTTCTTTGAAAAACCATGAATTACAGGGACCAGTGCCTGCCTCTGATCTCATACTTTCTAATCATCTTGGCCAATGTTTCTTTTTAGTTTTTGAAGTAATAAGATCTTTCCTAGCAGCCAATTTGTCACTTTGTTTCGATGATATGTGCCTCCATAAAGAAGATGAAACATTTTTAAATATATGCATGGGATCTAATAAGTGGGAAATCTTAAGATGCTCCTAGTATGGGAGGTCATAAAAGATAGATTTCCTTTTCATCCCAATGGGCAATTTCTCAACATAGGTGTCAAAGAAATCTGGATCGTCGAACATAGGCTCCCCATTTGAATCGAAAATTTATATGAACTCATTCTCCTTCTCTCTTTCATATGCTCTAAGCTATTCAGCTGGTGTCATTATTGGAGGCCTTTAGGTTCTCTCTCGTTTTCCATTGAAAGCGGATTTTGCTCTTCTTTAAGGGTGTTCTTCTGGTAGGAATACCCCGGAGCAATCATACACTAGCTTTCATAGGTCCTTGGACCATCTAGCTTTCAGAGAAGGTCCACAACATTTACATCCAAAATACCCTTTTATTACGAGACCTACGAGATTATATTTTTATACATTAATTAAAATGCATGGCACGTTAAAGAATATCATGAAGATCATAACAAATATTACAAAGAATTAAATAACTAATATGTGAAATAATACTGTTACATATATAAACAAATCAATAAATTAAACATGTAATTTACTAGAGAAAACTCCTAAGCTTGGATAATCATGTGTCATGTAAGCACATATGCCATACAACGTAAAACTCCTCTCTGCTGCGATGGGTCTTGATACATCGTATACATTTATCCCATCCCATAATTCCTTCAATTCATCTACCAATGGTTGTAAGTAGACATCCATATTCTTCACTTGTCTTCTACCAGGGACTATGAGAGCCAACATAAGATGTTCATTGTTCACAGACAACCATGGGGTGATATTGTTATTGATCACTACTACATGCCAAACATAATAGTTGGTGTTCTGGAGGGAATATCGGTTGACGCCATCCATGGCTATGCTGAGTCATAGAATTCGTACTTCATCCTTGAATTTTTCGGGCTATGTATCCTCTATATGTTTCATGGCTATTGAATCAGTTGCGATTCGCATAAATCCCAACTCACTTCTGTGTGAGGCATGCCATCCCTAAAACATAGCTAATTCTTTGCAATGAAAGAGCCTTTGAATCCTTGGGATTATAGGCATGCGCCTCAATATTTTAAAAGGAGGACCAATACGTGATTTACCCTTCTTTTTTGATTTATCATACCTATCATGCCCACATTTCAGACACATCCCTTTGTTTGCATATTCTCCTCTATATAGAATACAATCTTTTGGACATGCATGAAATGATATGTACTCAACACCCAATATTTTGAACGATTTCTTTGCCTCTTCACAGGTACTGGGAAAGACATTATCATTCGGAAGAACCTTACCTTTGAATAACCTATAGTTGGTGATCATGGAAAAATATATTAATAAATATACATTAATGTAGATATAATTATTAACGTTCATAATATTTACCATTTATAACGTTCATTGTAGTGTATTGATTCTATTTCAAATTTATATAAGGGGATTAGTTTATGATAACTTACCTCAAAATTTTCGAGAAACATGCATTCGACAAGCCAAAATTTTCTTTCAAGTTGTACAGTAACATCGTTGTCCCCAAATTTGTAGAATTTGACTGACCGCTAGGTCCAAAGAGAGGAGTGGTGGAAGAAAATTTAAGGATTTTGAAAAAGGTGTCAGCAACATGAGCATCATCCCCTAGCTAATCATCATTTTGGAATGCATCTAACAACATTGTCTCCATGGGAGTCGTATCCCTTAAGTAATCATCCATACCAACCTCTATTTGATTGCCTCCATTTCCATCTTGTGAAGAACTACTATTGTTGCAGTCATTCCCAATTAGTGAATCTGCACATAGAAGAAATTGAATTGGTGGTTTATTGAACCATTCTTGGTATCGTTCCTCTCTGATTTTTTCTCTTAATTCAGTCTTCTCTCGATTTAACAGTCGTGGGGTGCAACAGAAGATGGTAGGTAGGTCATTCATCATCACTAGAATCCTAATAATTAAAAAAAAAAAATTGAACATGATTAGTAAAAAAATATATGATATCAATTAGTAACCACATTGAAAATATTGCATGATTATAAATTGGTTTGACGTTGAAATAATTACATATTAATCAATATATATACCAAACAATTATATTTATAATTACCATAATTGTCTCGGGATTGTGGCTAGAAGATTCAATATTGTTACAATTGGCAGGGTGAAGTGGCTGTCCATTTTCATCTACCAAATGTGCCATGCAGTATGCAACTCCTCATAAGAACTTCTAACATTTTGGAGCAGTTTGAATATTTTGTGCATCTGAACTTGATGCTAAATCTACATGAACCTTGAAATTTGTATACATTATAAATTTAATTAAGTCGTGCATGATTGATTGCATGGATAAAAAACATAAATTCAATTGGATAGTGAAAAAATAAAAAAAAATCTGAAGTAAATATTACGTCTCCAGATGGATAGGGAGAAATCCGCGATGGACTTTGAGAAATATTATGGAATGAGTTGGATTTTGAAGAATTTTCCATTCCATATAATATATCATATTTTCTCCTTGCATTAGAGAAAAGCAACAATAAATTTTGGTGCACAAACCTAAATGGAATTTCGGTGCATAATTTATAGATAACTGCACCGAGGAATTTTTGGTATTATGCACCGGTGTCATTTTATAACCCGATGCATAGGTGTGGTTCGATTAAAGGATGCACCAGTAAACGAATAACCAAAATTAAAAAAAGCGCAACCCTATTTTCTTTAAGTGAAAAAAAAAAACAGTAATTTAAAAAATGGGCGGCAAAATATTTTCAAAAATTTAATTTCATAAAACATTTCTATAAATACTAAACACTTTTCATTATTTCACTATTTTTGCAAAAATTTTCAGCCAGAGATTTGCAGGATACATACCTGGAGCAAACAGAGCACGAGAGCACTGTGGAGTAGGGAAATACGTTCGAACAAAGGTATTCAGACTATTTGAATTCCAAACCTCTAGTGATTCAAACCTTGTACCATAGAATTTCAAACGATGTGAGTAAAGTTTATTGTTTTTTTGTACTTTTTCCTATATTTTTTTTTTTATGCAGTAAAAGAAAAAATCAAAGTCTATTGTTTTTTTTTACTTTTTCTGTACTTTTTTTTATGTAGTAAAATAAAAAAATCAAATTTTATTGTTTTTTACTTTTTTTTATGTAGTTTTATTACCTTTTCTGTAGTTTTCAGAAATAAAATAAAAAAGGAAATCGATTTTTAGAAACAAAACCATAGATTCTTTTTGTTTCTGCCCTTTCTTCTCCCTCTTTCTGTAATTTCAGAACTCGGGCTTTTCAATTTAGATTTATAGGGTTTCTATAGTCATAACACATCCAACCCACAAGACGACTTGCATAGTTAGATCCTAGTCCATGTTCGCCCTTGTGTCAATCTAAAAAAAAAAACAGATTTTTTTTCGTCGGTGTGCCCTGTGTGACATAGCGCATCGATGTGCTCTGTTATACCAGCGCACCACAAAAGTACAGTGATAAAAAATAAAAACATAAAAATATGTTTTTATCAGTGTGCGATATGTAACATATGGCACCGTTGCACTATTTCATTATGGTGCACCACAAACATGTTGTTTTACAAAAAAAACCATTTTAGAAACAAACCCTATATTTTTTTTTTCGCTTTCTTCTCCATCTTTCAGTGATTTCAGAATTACGGCTTTTCAATTTATATTTATAGGGTTTTCTTTGCTAAATATATGTCTAATACATTAAACCCATGGGAGGACCTGTATAGTCAAATCCCAATCCACGTTTTCCCTTGCATAGAAAAAAAAAAAATTTCGGTGCACCCTCTGTACCGGAGTGCGCCGGTGCGCTCTATTATCCCAACGTAGTGCACAAGTACTGTGATAAAAAATTAGAAATAAAAAAAAAATTCTCAGTGTGCCATTTGTAAAATATGCAACCAGTGCGCTATTTCATTATGGTGCACTGCAAACATACTGTTTCGAAAAAAAAAACTTTCAAAAAATACAAACCTTACATTCTTTTTGTTTCTACCCTTTCTTCTCCCTCTTTCTTTGATTTCAGAATTAGGGCTTTTCAATTTAGATTTATAGGGTTTTTATTGTCAAATATATACCTAATACATCAAAACGACTGAACAATTAGCAAATTCAGATCCCAATCCATGTGGGCCCTTGCATGAATTGAAAAAAAACTGATGTTTTTTATCGGTGCGCCTGGCGTAGCATATCACACCAGTGCTTTGTATTATACAAGTGCACCACATAAGTTAACCGGTGCGGGGATTGAATTGTAACATACCAGTGCTCTTTGTTGACATAGAGCACCGTTTGGTCTATTATATTGTTTGTGTGGTGCATTTCGAAGACACCTATGCACCAGCGTCGGTGCATACACCATGAATGGCACACAGGTTTCTTGAGAATTTTTTTTTACTTGAAAAGTTGAAAATTTATTAATAAATATATTAATGAATGATATGGTACAGGTTTGAGATTGATAAAGAAATGATTGACAAGAGATCAAGTAACAAAAATACTGATAACACATCAAGAAAAGAAAGAAAGGCAAGTTCTTTGTAAATTTTTTACAAAAAATATTATTTTTGAACTATATGTAAGTTTAACTAATATGTATTGTTCACTGTGTATCATGCAAAGCTACAAAAGACGAAGCTCGATAAGATTCTTTTTTATCTAGGACCAAAATAGCATCAAAGCTTGATGGAAAAATTGCAAAAGAATGAATCAGGTGAATGAAAACATACTATCGATTCAATATGAGTTTCTTTTTTTAGTTTTCATTAATAATATAATTAAAATTATTAGATAATATGTATGAAATAGTCTATTAATTCACATCTATTTAATGTTCTACAGGGACCAACAACTCAGAAAAGGAATGTTGTTCTAAGAAAAGAAAAAAAATAGAACATGCAAATGAAAATGAATTCCTCCTTAGCTCATGTAGAGTGTTGTTGGAGATTAACGAAAGGGGGAAAAAATTTACAAAAGTTTGAGGGATCTAGTAGAAGGAATGTATAGACGTTCTTTCCACTTACAATACAAAAACCAATCCAATTACTCCAAGAACCAAATTTTATATAAACTACAGGAAGAGTTTCCAGAGAATTGGTCAATGAGACATGTCAGACTTTTAATAGCAAAAACGTACAACAACAAAAAAGAAGGAATGAAAAATTAATATTCCTTTAGATGTTTGTCTAGAATTATTTATAAATATCACTTTTGTTATACTTACTTTTCATATATCAATATAAAAATTAAATAGTTTATTGTCATGTTACATTTTCAGGAAGATTATGAAAATCTCAAAAGATGAACGAGTTGATATCAGAAATATGCCAGTAGGAATGTCCAAAAAGGTGTACAAGGAGATGGTCAAAGAAATGGACAAAATTGCATCGCGGGAGGAGCCATCTCAACAAAAACGTGCTTCAAATGTAATATGTAATCATTGAATTTTTCGATCATTAGGTACAATAAATAAACAATTTAGCATTAAATATTAATTTTCAAGTATTTTCTTGCAGAAAAGAAAAGAAAATGGAACCCATTCAGCACATAAAATAGGATGACAAGGAAGAAAAGGATTGATATCTAAGTTTGTGAGTAATTGTTACTTCCTTATAACAACTTAACTAGATTTCATTTTTGTATTTTTTAAGTTGTTTTACAAAAATCATCATTGAATGTCTTCAAACAGGTGCTAACATACAAAGAAGAACCATCAGAGGAATTGATTGAAATTGGGTTAAATATGGGTTGTGAGTATATGTTGGCATATCAAAACTTAATTGTGGAATTTGTAAGCATATATCGATCTTGTTTTACTTAACTATGTCTATAATTAATAGAACAAAAAAATATTTTATATTAAATATATGATTTGTTATGGGGTATAAAACTTGCAGGAAACAAAGTATGGAACTGCGCCAACAGATGAAATTTTGAAAGATGGCATGGTACATGGTTTTGAAAGAATGTGTGTAGTTTATGAGTCAATTGTTGCTATGGTACGTCATTTTTCTTTTCGATTTACATTGATGTATATTATTTAATATTGCAATTTTCATTATTCTCACCAATGTATATACACTCATTTCAGTTTATTTTATGTTTGTAGATGGAAGGTGAAGAAGAAGAAAACAATCAACACCGTGAACAAAACATTCCTGAAAATAACCCAAGTCATGGAAGTAGCTCTAGCAGTGACAACAGTTCAAGCGAATAATGATGATCACTATGTTTGGATATCAAAGCAAGGCATTGTTTTTTTTGAAAAATGTTTGTGAAATCAGACATTTTCTTTAATGTAATGGACATTGTGTCACAATTGAAAGATAAAGGGATACCAATAACTGTCCCATTTTGTATGACAAAGAATGTCATCTATATATATATATATATATATATATATATAATGTTTTAATTTATTCTATTGCATTCTCTATTGTCTCTATTGCATTCTCCATTGTCGTTCTCAAATGCACTAATAAAAATTTAATTCAGATGAATATTGTTATAAGATATATATGTGTCGAGTTTTGATGAATAATGAATTTAAAACAATCACAATAATTTCACTGTCACAGGTCGATGTTCTAAAAAATACAAAATTAAAACTAATGCATGTATTCTTATATCGGTACGCTTCTATTCTTAAGCGCACCAGTGCATTTTTACGACCTATGGGCATCACACAAATACCAAAACTGGATAAAAATATTGAGGTGTTTGTGAGGTACAGCGCTTCGGTGCATTTATGTCTATATATGCACCGATGTTGTTTTACGACCTTTTAGCATGCATGAATACTTATACCAATTATAAATCTCAGTGCGTTTGTGTCATACAATGCACCATGGCATTTTCGTGTCTATACGCACTAGTGCATTTGGACGACCTATAGGCACTGCACGAATACTCATACCAATTATAAATCTCGGTGCATTTGTGTGATACTGGGCACTGGGGAATTTATGTGTCTATATGCACCAGTGTATTTGTATGACATATTTTCACCGCATGAATACCGATACCAATTAATAATCTTGGTACATTTGTGTGAAAAGGCATGCCGGTGCATTTCTATAAGTCTATGCATCAGTGCGTTGATACGACCTATGGGCACCGCTAAAATCCCACCCATGTATTGTATCACCAACACTACACCCGATGTTGTTTTATACCTTAACGGCCCTATGCATTCTCCTTCGACCGCCCCGAGGCTCCGGCTACAAGTACGCACTAGTGTGTTAAATCTTGATTGGCACACCGATGAAAAAAAATCCATAATAACCTCTGGCCACCAATTTTTTTTTAGTTGTGTTGAATTTCCGTTAAAAGCTCCACGAAAACCTCTGTAACCATAAATGGATGTGGTAGCATATGTTTTTTTGACAATTTTGGCCGATTTTATAACACTAAAATCCTCCTTTCTAACCTCTGCTAGAGGGTCTTTTCATTGTAGTGTCACCAAAATGTCAATCAAGTCTGGGTTTATGTCTAACATTCTTACATACAGACTTGGAAGAGAAGGTAATCCATCTGTAACAGTTTTCTTGCCTATTGTGTTCATTGCTCATTTTGATGTTCTAATTTTTTTATTAAATTTGTCTCTCTCTCTCTTTCTTTTTTTCTTGACGATGTTATTTTTTAACAACATCTCTGAATCTATTTAGTATTTATTCACCAGATTTCACCCAAGACTTAACAGTTGGTCCCATCCATTGGCCTGCTTAAGCAAGCGAACTAGCTTTTGAATCTAGGTTGAGTATAAAACAACCCCACCTTATAGACCCCATTAAGGTTGCATTTGTTTTTGACCTAAAGAGCAAGTTAGCTATAAAATTTTCATTGATTTCTCTCATGACATAGAGATATCTATATCAATTGAGCTTATGCTTTTCCTGGAAGACAATAGGGCATGAGAGAAGGGTTGTTTGAGTGATTCGCCTATAGTGATTCACAAATTCTTTTGTATGAATTTTATGCAAGATAATTTTTTTTCGTATATGTTCCTTCCCACACTCCAGCTCTAGCAATATAGCTAGTGTATCACCTTGTTGAATTTTCTTCTTGATCGTGTTATATTTGTAGATCCATTGAAATCATAAACAAATAAACCTTGATGATTGAAAATTTTTGACCAACCAATGTAGATCTTCCAAGCCAAATTGAGAATGATGTAGATCTCCCAAACCAAATTGAAAACAATGGTTCTTACTTAAGATCTATTTATTAAGTAGTGGAATGCCTCCATCTCACTACAAGAAAAAAGCACATTAGTGAGGGTCATGCTTGTGACGGACCTTTAAGGTTCGTGACCAATGTCACATATGGTGACGATCATTAAAAAATCGTCACTGTAAGTGTATATAGTGATGGTCCTTTATGGTCCATCACCAAAGACATTTTCAATGACACTTTTGGTGAGGGTCGTTAAAGGCCCATCACTAATTCTCTCTTTGGTGACACTTCTAGTGACGAAATTTTAATGACCCTCACCGATGCTCTTTTTGTTACTTTTTGTGATAGTCAAAAAATGTTCGTCATCATTGATCACTAAAAACCATCAATATAAGTGTATATAGTGATGGTCCTTTATGGTCCGTCACTAAAGACATTTCAGTTTTGGTGAGGGTCGTTAAAGACCCATCACTAATTCTCTCTTTGGTGACACTTCTAGTGACGAACTTTTAATGACCCTCACCAATGCTCTTTTTTTTACTTTTGGTGACGATAAAAAAATGTCCATCATCATTGATCATTCCAATGAGTTTTTGATGACGGTATGTGCCTGTTAATATATTTTTTGTCAAAAGATAACGATTTAATACCATTATTGTTGAGCATTTTTTATAATATGTCCAAGGCCATAGTGGTTAGGGCCAGTCAAATTTTTAAGAAGTAATAAGCGTGTATCATTTCCCTCAAGTAATGACTAGTCGAATAGAGATTTCCTATGAGTCAACACATGATTGATATCTATTAAGTTTATTATCTAGCAAATTCCATTTAGATAAAGTTCCACTATTGCGTGTAGGAAACATATTATTTAATACATAATCGAGCTCTGAAAATTCTATTAATGAGAAAGACCTAACAATCCTCAACAATCTGGGCACACCTTAAATTAATGCTTTGACACACATTAACATTTCTTATCACCCCACATGTCTTGGAACATCTTTGTACCTAGAACATCTTATGATGACATTGATTCCCAAGCACATGATGGAATGCGCTAGCACAACATGGAACACTCCTAGCATGTGTTGGCATGCTGCATATAGTCCCTAGCATGCCCTGGAACACCTTGGCTGAATGCATTGACATACATTAGCACTTGGCACACAATGCCACTTGGCATGTATTGGGACCTATTATTAGTGTGCCTAGCATGCCCCTTTTCAAAAATAATGAGTCCTGACTTATTAACCCTCTTATTGGTTCTTCCTTTTGTTGCCTTGACACATATTGATATACCCTAGCACCCTGCGCCACATCCTTAGCACCTAGCATGTATTGGCATATCTTGGCACTATTAATTGGCACATGATATAATTAGCACACCCTAGAACTCCCAAGCACACTTTGGGAATTCTTAACATGCCTTGATATTCCCTAGCATGCCTTACCAATGCTTAGCATACCTTGTCACTCCCTCCTTGGCATGACAACTAACATTGACCATTAACACTAGTCTCTGGTAGTAAACATTCCTCATATTCATTAACTTCCATGAATTTTTACCTAGTGCTCCCTTAATGTTTTTTCTTAGTACTCCTTAACACTCATCAACATGTATTATCACTTTGTAGCACACCTTAGCACTCTTCAATATTCCCTTCCACTTCATAACATGCATAACACTAGTCCCTGACACATATTGGCGCTTGGCATGTGTTAGTGCTTGGAAAGTCTTAGCATGTATGGAATACATTGAGATGCCTTGGTATGATTTAGCATGGTTTAATATTAAATTTATTTTTGATGATCAATTGTTGGAAAGTAGATGAGAAGCAACAAAAGAATACTTCGCACTTAGAATGCACTAAGACTTTACACTTGGAACCTATTTCCACCTAGTGTTAGTGTGCCTAGCATTGCCCTCTTGGAAAAGGTAATTGATGACTTATTAACCCTCTTATGTGTTCATTTCCTTGTAGTTTAACTTTTTTCTCCCTTTTGTTGTCTTGAAAGTCCCTGACACGCATTGACACACCCTTTCACATCTTAGCATGTTCGACATGTATTCCTTCTATCTGGCACATCAAGGGGGTGAAGAGAGATGTAGTCCTAAAGTAGGTCGAGTACGAGGGCTGAGTAAGGGTTGCTAAAGGGAGGACATGATCATCCTCCAAGAGCAAGATCATTATGTGAGGGTTCAAAAGAATGTTGCATACCTTAATGGTCATTTTGCGCTAGGAAGTAGGATGGAATAATGTTGGTTCTCTTCTAGCAGATCAAGCTTAAGAGAGGTTTCTCATGAGAATCTGGGTATGTGATTTCAATGGTGTCTTTGTGTGAAGGCCGCATCAAATTCTGAAATGTTGAAATTTGCAACAAGAAACAGCGAGATTGGAAAACATAAAGGAAAAAAAAAATGCACCCACACTGGTGAGGAATTTTGATGCACTAGGAGTGAGGAATGTGGGGCATCTAATTTATTTTTCCCTTAAATAAATTGGACAATAAATTGTAATTTAATCTCATAACAACTTGTGTTAGTTAATTAAGTCACGATGACCAAGTTAGCTCAAGAAATTCGAGTTGAGGGTCTAATATGAGGCATCTATAGGGATTCTAATATTTTTGGGGTATAGCTGAATTTGATGCATTAGTGGTGTGCAAGTGTAATTAAATCAATTAAATGAGTTAAAATCAATTTAACTAGTTCTAACTGAGTGATGAGCTAGTGAGAGGTCCAGTGAATTAAATTAGATTTAATTCACAATGAGTGATCAATCAGATAACTGATAATTCACTATTAATAGTTGCATGCATGTCAGTTTCAAGGAATACCCAGTTGAGATAGAGGTTAAAGGGAACATAACTATCAGTTTTATTCAAAGAAAGTTTCCCATGTGCAATTATAGAGTCATTGGGATGCCATGATGGATTGTGCAATCAAGGAAAATTGATTTTCCTAATTAATAAGGAGTTAATTCCCTAGGAATTTCACAAGTAAGGCAGGCTGAAGTAAAGATTATAATTGGCTAAGTACTAGACCAAGTTTTCCTAGATCAATGGGAGACAATTGACAGAGTGGTAGAGAATCTCATGAGAGATTAAGCATTGTATTGTTTCATGATTCCTTGACTTAATACACAATAGAGATAGATGGGTTTTGATTAGTTGCTTTCCCCCAATACATCATGTTGTTGTGCGATTGATAATTTATTTCTCTTACTTATATATGATTGTGTAATCGTGTTTTGTTTCCGTAAATTGTAGGAAGGATTCAGTATCTTGTTTTAGTAGATTACAAGATCAAATTGAATCTTGTTGGTTATATTTTCTACATGGTATCAGAGTAGGAATTTTTTGGGTGGCGAGTTTGTAGAGAATATTTGAATATTTTGGTGTAAAATTTTCGAAAACAAATAGAATATTTGGATTCCTTGCGAAAATCTACCCAAATGGAAAAATAATCGATCAAATCAAAGCTCAAATGAGGGATATATCATCAATTTAAAATCAACTCTTTTTTAGAAACTTTTTGTAACTTCGGGACAATTACACTGTGTGCGAGTCCAGAACCTATATGCACTTGAGGTGCCGGATGCATGCAAAGATTTGAGGAGAAAGGCAGAAGCTAGAGACTTGGTGGTTTAGAGAAAGCATAAATTACCTCTCAACATGCATCATCATGAGAAATAGTCTCAGAAGGTTGTGGAGTAGCTACCACAATTGGAGAAGTAGAGAGGAGATCAAGTGGAAGTGTCCACTCAAGCAGAGACCTTCATGAGGGGGAAATTTTGAGACAGATGGGAAGAGGGAGCAACCATAACTTCAGGTGTAAGGTGGGGTTATGTGTAGACATAATCCCAAGATAATAAATTTGGGCAAGGTCCATTGAGATGGTGTGTCTCATGGATTGAACCTGGCTACGAGGAGCCCACAGTACAACAATAGTAGTAAGGATCAGTTAGATTGATGTAGTTAGATGTCAGCAAGACAGAAATCAGAGTGAACAAATAGAGTTAGCAATAGTTCAGAGGGCACGGATGGAGATGTCAACAGCAGTGTAGAGAATCTAGCACTAGACAGGTGCAGTAGCTAGCGGCAGCCATAAGACTCTGATGACAGATGCATTATACTGATTTAGTTATTCAGAGGCTATTCAATTTCAGGAGTTGCAGGTGCAAACAACACTAGAGAAGTGTAGCATGCAAAAAATTCCAAAGGTACCGGATGGGGATAGATTGAATTCCTTTCTTGTTGAGGAGTGTTGAAATTTGCAACAAGAAACAGTCAAATTGGTGACTAGAAAGGACAAAAAAAATGCACCCACACTGGTGAGGAATTTTTATGTACTAGGAGTGAGGAATGTGAGGCATCTAATTTATTTTTCCCTTAAATAAATTGGACAATAAATTGTAATTTCGTCTCATAACAACTTGTGCCAATTAACTGAGTCATGGTGATTGAGTTAGCTCAAGAAATTTGATTTAAGGTGATCAAGGTGGATATTGGTGGCCACTCACCTATTCCACTTGGGCCTTCACCATTGTCTCTTTCACTTTTTCAGTTTCCTTAGTTATAGCATAATTTACTATTTTTGTCAATTTTTCGGGTCCTGGACTTTCGAAGCCATTTTGAGGCCCAAACGATGTTTTTTGGGCATGAAAGGTTTGGAAATTTCATATAAATCATATTAGAAGTTGTAGTCCTCGGAGAGATATTTCTAATGAGGTATCATGTGCGTCAAAGGAAGATCATATGACCAAGTTACGACCCTGGGAAGTTGGCTGCCCAACTAACCCCAACGGGGCCCACAAACTCTTGGTGTTACATCTCTTCAGGATAGGGTTTTATCTTATTTTAAATAATAAAAATACCCTTGATCCTTATTGTAACACAGTTCAGAGGAACATAACTATCAATTGTATTTATATAAAATTTCCCATGTGCAATTATAAAGTCATTGGGATGCCTTGATGGATTGCGTAATCAAGGAAGGTTAATTTTCCTAATTAATATGGAGATAATTCCATAGGAATTGTGTGTGCAAGGGAGGCTGAAGGAAGGCTGAGAATTGGCTAAGTACTAGACAGATTTTTCCTAGATCAGCAGGAGACAATTGGCAGAGTGTTGGAGAATCTTAAGAGAGATTAAGCATTGTGTTCTTTCATGATTCCTTGACTTAATAAAAAATAGAGATAAAGGGTTTTGAGCAGTTGCTTCTCCAGATACATCTTGTTTTGTGTGATCGATAATTTGTTTCTCTTATTTATATGTGATTGTGCGATTTTGTTTTTTTTCCACAAATTGTAGGAAGGATTCGGTATCTTGTTTTAGTACATGATTACAAGATCAGATTGAATCCCATTGGTTATATTTTCTACATGAAATAGAAGAGAGGGTTGATACCATCTTGCCTTGTGTTGGTTAGTAGGCCACAAGGTCTGTGATAAAGACCAACATAAATGGAGGAGGGCTTGCACTGTAATTTAGAGCCATAACAGAAGTCGACGCAGGCGTAATATTCACTGAGTTAACCCTAGTTTGAGGGTTGACATTGAGATCTGAATTTCATATCAAGATTCAGTCAAAGAAATTCCCAGAATCTATGGATCCATATGATCTAGCTCGAGTCTCTTATGGAGGCAAGAGTCTTGTTTTTTCTATGTGTGGATAGCGTTTGTTCTACAACAATTAGAAGTACAGAAGTATAATGCCCTAGTTAGGACAGTTTCCTATCATGTTTAGTTCATAAGGTATGACCTTAATACTATGACAAATTTGGATAGAAGAAGATGGGTTGTGACCCTTAGAGCGAGGTTTATTTCTTCAATAAAGACTGCAGATCTGGAAGATGGTTTGAAAATTCAGTATGTGTGGAGACAACAGATACAAAGGAGGGTGGAACCTGAGTAGAAGATTGAGCATGCTGAAGAAATGTGCCATATGAAGAATGGATTTACATGCAGAGGAGTTGATTTTGGTGGACTTCCCATAGAATTTTAGACAAATATCTGAAGAAACCTATAAACAATTAGTAAATGGACTGTTAGTGGCTGATTTGTGACCCTAGTTCAGTCATCTACAGATTGTTATAAGTATGATAAGAGGAGTAGTTCATATTTTTTCATAGATTGGACAAAAAAGATCAAATTTTCGATACGCAAGAACAATGATCTTGAGAGGACTCAAACCATTTTTAGGTGGCAGATTTGAAGAGCCCTAGATGAAGACAATATTGTGGGCCCTAGATCGGTAAAAAGAATTGACTGTGGTTGGGTAGATTGATGGTAGGCCAAGTACAATTGGAGGGTTGTTAGGTTACTATTAAAGAAGAGCCCTGACTCTTGTTTTGGTGAAGGACAACAAAATTGGTAGAAGGGTAGGTGTACAGGGCCTAAGGATGTGCAGACTTTGAATGAATAAAGTAACATTCAAGTGGGCCAACCAACTAGCCCTAGTTCACTATATTGTAGAGGATTGATTCAGTGAGAAGAAGGGTGGCCTTCATAGCCCTGGACTTCTCATCTTGGAGCTGTAGTATGGAAAAAGTGGGCATACCAAAGAGTTGTTCACAAATGGAATTGTGAACAACTTGTTACAACTCAAACTAGTAGTGGATCTAAAAGGGGTTTCTAAGAGGGCAACTGCTAGGACAAGGGAAACGATGGAGGCTTAGCCCATTATCACCACAGCTAAGGCTCCTTGCTCTTCACGGACTTTCACTGATGGGTGGAGTCTCGGTAGTTTAGGAAGTCACTTATAGAGTATAGGTCAATGAATAGGTGGGAAGTGACCCTTGAAACCCTTTCCCTAAGATAAAATAAAGAGTGGGACTTGCTTTCCTTTTAAGAAAGGCAATTATCTTCTAGGGAGAGAGGAGGGGGATTGAAGAGTTGAGGGAGAATAATAAGACTTATGAAGGAAATTCTCAATCCCTAAAATCCTTTGCGAACTTGGATTCCCAAATGGTCCTTAATGAAAGGCCTTTGACACCAAATGGGACCACACGGGGCCAAGTGGACCCAACCCAGGTTTGGGGATGGAATTTAGCAACCAATGATGTTCCTATCCTGGATAAGATGATGGGAAAGGATTAGACAAGTTTTTTTACTTCGATAGGTCAAATTGATCCTACTAGGTTCTATCCTTGGGAACACCTAGGCAAAACTTGATCCTAGAGCTAGGGCTTCAGGTATCTGAAGATTCCACTGTCAGAATTGGCCCATGTTCTGAGGAGAGTGCGGGCACCCAGCAATGCAGCTGCCTCTAGGAGATAGAAGTTTTCCTCTAGCTAGATTCCTAGGAAATTGTTGCCCTAGGTGACCTAATGGGGCTAGACCTAGGGAATGTGAAAATTTCTTAATCTAAGAAACCCTATTGCCGTATCTTGGTTTACTTCTCCTACTTGAATTAAGTTACAAGTTAATTTTTGAAATATTCAATAAATTAGCGAAGTAAATAGTAAATAAAACTAGCAACCTACACATACAAATCAAATACTGAATAACATGCTCATAGACAAAGTGACACACAGATTTTCTAGATAACTATCCCTAGAAAAAACCCAATGTGGGAAAATCGGTGCAGCTATCTCTGGAGGGTTTTCATTAATATGCCGAATCTAAGTACAACAATCCTGGGCACCAAAACTGGTTCACCCAAAAGAGAAATGAAAAGGGAAGTAATACGCTGCTCTGAATCCCTCTACGTTAGCCTAACTGGCCTGTGTTAGCCTCTGCGCTGCTTAGTAAGTGCCTGCATCACACCTAAAGGGCTTACACTGCCCCTGTGCTGCCCTGACTGGGCCTGTGTGGCTCTTGCTGCCTCTGCGCTACCCCTGCTGAGCTCTAGCTGGATTGCATGGCTCCTGCTACCCTTGTTGCTTTGGCTGGTTGGAATGCTTAAGAAAAAAAAGCATAGGTAAGAAAGAAGGATCTAGCCAAAAGAAATGCATAATAGTCAGAAAAATTGAAGAAATGAAATGAAAATATATCAATGTCCACAAATAAATAAAATAGCTCAATGGGACTAGAGAGTAAAATATTTGACAACAGCAATAAGTGCTTATAGAATCAGCTAAGAGAACAAAGGAGACTAATTCATGAGGTTAAAATGTTGTATAGTTGTTGGCACAAGAAAACTGTAGAATTGTTAGAGTAAATCTCTGTAGGTACCATTAGTTGGTGACCATCAATAACCATTTCATTTCATCAAATACCCTGATGAATGGGCCTTACAAGCTATTTGTGTAGACAAACCCCACAGAATTTGTGTGATGGAAAAATATTCACACTATATTGAAGAAAACACCTACCAAATAAGGATGACATTTCAAATGGGGCTAGAAACAATAGAGAGATAGAAATTGAAAAATTTAAAATGCTAGGGAAACATGAAAGCAACTAGGTAGCATGGTAGAAAGCACAACAAAGAAAATTATAAAAATGGAAAACCCTACAAATTAGCACCCATCCAAACATCACCACAATTTTTTCTTCAACTCTAAATCTCCAAATTCATCAAATTATATCCTATATTCAAACTTGATTCTCTTTGTTATCCATTCTGAAGATAAGGCTAAGAACTTACTACAGAACCATCACCTACATGTTGTCATGATCTTATTCTGTGACTAGACAACCTACTTTCGTGAAGACACAGAAAGGTAAACGCTTTCGGCCAAGATTTTCCATACAACGCAGGTTGAGCAACCACATATACATCACCAGTTTTTTCTCTTTAGATTTGTAACTTAGAAGAGTTTTTTCTGAACACCTTCAGGTTTCTCCCAGATTCACCCAGGCAAGCCCTCTCAACATCATCCTCTTCCATCTTTGTGCCACTATCTCCCTCTCTTACCCTTCTCTACCTCTCTCACTCCTCTCCCTTTCTCTCTCTCCATTACTTCTCTCCCCTCTCCTTCAGTTTATCTCCATCTCTCCCTTGTGACTCCCCTTGTCTCGCCACCTCTATCAATCTATGTCTTTATTATTCCTTCTCATATATATCTATAGTTAATATATATCATGACATATTTGGACCTATGATTGGGTTAATTACGCTTTGTTGGCAAGGTTAAAATGGTTAATCTTTCGATAGACAAAATTTAGATCAAATATTTCATCAAAAATAGGGAACCATACCCTATCTTCCAGGCTATGCCTATTAGTCGCTTGGCCTCTTCTTGCTCTCACATGATTGTAGTCTTGCTTGACTAGTCCAGAAGAAGGTTTCGCATTATCAACTATTTGTTTGGGACAACTTTTAGTTGTTTCAACACTGCTACATTTTTCAAGCTTATCTGTTAAACCATCTTAGTCTTTTGTACTCTCTTCAAATTTTTAATGCTTTCCATTCCTTTCAGTCACATATGTTTCCTTGGTCTATTAAGGGACAAGGTCGACAAAATTAGGATGTTTTTGCAATAAACAAGGGTATTTCCAGGACACAGTTAGGTGGAGAAAGAGTATAAGAGCCAAATTTCTCATGAATGTGGGACACTCCAACTTAATATTTTCTAGAGTAGTCATGAGGTGCAGTTTGGTTATTAAGACTTCATCAGATGGCCATTCTCCAGACTTAAATTGTGTGACAACACTATGGCTCAGTTTGAAACTAAAGATTGAACATACATTTGGTTTGATTGCAATAGAAATTTTCATCAATAAATGTAAAGCAATGGCTTAAAAATACTATAAATTAATAAATTAATAATACATGGCAACAAGCAACAATACTTACAAAATTGTTACATTGAGACGCAAAGAATAAGCAACTATTGTGCATAAGAAGAGACCAATGAAACTATCATCTTCACCCCTAACCCCTTAAACACTAATTCCCAACCCCTAACCCATTTAACCCCCTAAACCTCTAAACCCCTGACCCATTTAACCTCTAAACCCTTAACCCGTAACCCCTAAACCCTTAACCACTAACCCATTTAACCCCCTAAACCCCTCGTAAACCCCTAACCCATTTAACCCGCTAAACTATAAACATATAAACCCTTAACCACTAACCCCTTAAACCCTAAAACTTTAAACCCTTAACTATAACCCCTTAAACCCTAATTCAGTTAAAGAAGTTACCAGAATCTATGGGTCCATATGAGCTAGATTGTGTCTCTTATGGAGGTAAAAGTTGTTATTTTTTGTATGGGGGGATAGGGTTTGTTCTAAGACAATTCGAATAGAAGTATAATGCCGTAGTTAGGGAGGTTTCCTAACATGTTGAATCCATAAGGTATGCCCTTAAGACCGTGACAAATATGTGTAGAAGAAGAGGGGTCGGGACCCTTGGAGAGAGGTTTATCTCTGCAATATATACTACAAATTTGGAACATGGTTTGTAGAAGTATGTGCGAAGATATAAAATACAAAGGAAGGTGAAACCTAAGTAGAATATTGGGTAGAATAATTGTGGCATATTATGAGGAATGGATTAACATGAAGACGAGTTGATTTTGGTGGATTTTCTAGAGAGTTCTAGATAGATATCTGAAGCAGCCTATAAACAATTATTCAATCGAATTTTAGTGGATGTTTTGTGACCCTAGTTAAAGCATATACAAAGTTTTACAAGGATGATAAGATGAGTAGTTCAGATTTTTTCATATATTGGACAACAAAGAAATTGGTACACAAAAATAGTGATTTTGAGAGGACTCAAATCACTATTAGGTGGAAATTTTGAAGATCCTTAGATGAGGGCAGAGTTGTGGGCACTAGGTCAGTAAAATAATTGACCATGGTTGGGAAAATTAATGGTAGTCCAAGTACAATTGGAGGGTTGTTAGGTGACTATCAAAGAATAGCCCCAAGTCTTGTGCTTGTGAAGGAAAACAAGACTGGTAGAAGGGTAGGTGTATTGGGCCTAACGACGTGCAAAATTTGAAGGACTAAGGAGTTGGAAATGAATAGATCACTCATAAAGACAAGGCCTGTCTAGCCCTAATGCACAAGGAGTGAACTCTCAATATAAATATTTTGTTTGTTAAACAAACTCAATTGTGTCAATGTAGAATACTATACATAAGAGAAAATAAAATGATATTATCCACATCAGTGCTTGAAATAACCTCAAATTAGCCATGGTTAGTGAGCCAAAGGGTGAATGTGGGCACTATTAAAGTTACATCATCTTTAAATTCCTTTTACATTGTGAGGTTGTTCTCCAATAGGGTTGAAGCATCATCACAAGGAAGCATGGCACAATTTTGTTGGGGAGCGATTAAAGTTGTAACACAATTTAAGTGATTTACACCTCAAATGTAATGACATCATTATATGTTTGTTTCAGGTTGTTAGAGAGGTTATTTATAGAAAATACATTCAATGTACTTGGAATTCATCTTTTTAGGGCCTCGACTGTAACATGGATTTGTATCAGGAACACTTCATGCAAATGAAAGGGGGCCTTTTTGTTTAATCACATACACTCAAGAGTATCAGATGTTGTCCTTCATATATCCCTTGGTGCGTTCAAAGTGGGTTTACATTCGCGTCGAGTTGAAACGATTCATAATGACCTTCCTCTTCTTAATAACATCTACTAGCATTTCCATTTGTAGATGCCCCCATTTATTATGAGATTCAACGGATGTTCTATTGTCTTTATCAACATTTGGATGAGTCTTTATCTACATTCTTTAAATACATGTCTAGAACTTTTTATGAGGGAGGTACTTGGATTTAGGTCTTTATATAAGGCCTTATGTGCCCTTCCCCTTTAGAACTCTTCCAAGGGGGTCACCTCCTTCTATATTTCCCTACCTACTTAGGGCCAAATTGACAAACCAAGATTTAAACTTCTTCAACTACCAAATTAGTGAGGCATTGTAACTCTTCTTGACCTAGACCTCAACGAGATACCAAATTAGTGAGGAATTGTACCTCCTCTCGACCTAGAACTCAACGAGACATCTTTCTTCAAATATACTTTAAGGATTTCCCACCATATATCACAAGTTGGATGTCATAGGATATGTTACCCCATTTTCTATATGGGCTTTTAGAGGATATTTTAAAATTTGATTGTCATCTCAACCCCTATGATTCCTGTCACATTGATCATTTTTCATCTAAGTTATATGGATCTATATGTAATTCATGAATGTATCATTAGTTTGATGACACCTTTCCTTAGCCATCTAGGACACTATGTGTAGGAAGAAGTTCCTTTAGCTACCACATTTAGTTGGATATGTATGATACATGTTTATATGATATTATGTCCAATGTGTACTATTTTTATTGTGTTCACTTAAACACTATGTTCTAACTATTGATTGATTGAATATAAGTTTCAATCTGAGTTATTCCATGGTGTTTCATAATTTTTCTCAGAGAAGTGTGTCATCTTGATGGTTTGGATATATTCTTGGTGATTTGAATAGGTGTTATACATTGATCTTATTGTATCCCTTAATTACTTTAATCAAAATTTACCCCATGTCTCTTTTAACAACACATGTGAAGGTCTTCTAATTGGGTATTTTTAAGCTCTAAATGAACTTCCTCAAAAATAAGAAACTAACTATACCTATTTAAATTTATTGATAGCATTATTCATAGATTTAAAGATAATTTTCACTCCCTTAAAGGTTGATAGATATTTCCGAGCTCATGTTCATTTTCCCTCTTTATATCAACATTCTTACTTATATTAGAAAGATATAATATAATTTTGATTAATTAGAATTCTTACTTATATTAGAGAAGTATAATATAATTTTGATTAATACTTTAATTAGTTTAACATTATTTTTACTCACATAAAAATAAAACTTGATGAAAACCTAACCAACCATAGAAATTTATTTGACTACCTATTAAAATCTAATTTGGTGGCTACTATAAAATTTAAATCGACCTATTAAAATTTATTTTCCCGTCGATATTCTCCTTGCCAGGTCTGGGACAGAGTTTGATGCTCCTTCTCTCCTCATAATTTTTATGATTTTGCCGCAGATTCCATACCCTTATTTGACATTCAATTCTTCTATCCACTTTACTATATTTTTAACCCGAACTTATTATATCAGATATGGGTTCACTTTTTTTCGATCTTTATTTGAAATCTTCTTCCCCTGATTTGGGGCTTTCTCTGCAATTCAGAGCAGAAAACATGTTCAAGAACTCCGAATTTGGCTATAGTGAACTATATTAATTTGTCATTGTCCTTCAGCCTTTACCTGCTCGCCTTCATCCAAGAGGCTCGATTGATATTGCCACTATGGTGAAAATATCTCCAGTCAAGTAGCAAAATAGACTGGTCTTCGTGGGATGGATGGTTGGATCGTTGGCTTCACCAACGAATGAGGTAAGGATTGATGGATTGAGGAATGAATTGATAAAGAGGATTTTCTAATGTGGTCTGATTAGTAAGTATTATTAATTAGTCGAGCTTCATATATTTTATTATAACCACGGTGGTTATAGCTTCTGCATATGCACGTTTATAATCTTCTAGGGCTCTCCTACAACCTCTTCATGCCTTCGGAATTTTTCCCATAGAGTATTAATTTTAATGCACAACCGATCCAACCATCCAACTTGGGTGTTAGCTACTGGCTAGCAATGGGAAGAGGCCCTCATCCTTTGATGGTGGGTTTATAGTTTTGTGGAGCACTGTTTATCTTTCCTCTTCTTGTGATCATATTCCTGGTCCCTTTTTACAATCATAAACTGAAGAGAGGAAATCCATATCAACATCTTTCATTTCATTTTCCCTAATAATTTCTGAGCCTGTTTCATCTTCCACACTACTTTTGGATCTCTGTCATCTTCTCCCTTTTTCCACTAGCCCCTTTGAGAGGAATTCAATATCAACATCTTTCATTTCATTTTCCCTAATAAGTTCTGAGCCTGTTTCATCTTCCACGCTACTTTTGGTTCTCTGTCATCTTCTCCCTTTATCCACTAGCCCCTTTGAGTTACGATTTTGTCTCCCTTGTTCTCAACATTACTTATATTCTTGTGTTCCTGCTTTTCGCAGTATTTCTTTGATTGGTTTAAATTTCTGCAAGCTCCCAACATCCTTTTTTCCCTGTCGAATAGTTTTCTGATTCATTTTGAATTCCCTTCAGATTCCCATGCTTATGGCTTGTCTGGAACCAAAAGGGTATCTGCTAATTATTTATTCTTATATCCACTATCATTTCATTGCTTCAGAATTCCTGTGGAAGTGAGCACAATTGAATCTGCACTTCTTCTTGTGTTGTCGGTAACCCTAATTCTCACTATGTTTGCTTTATAGAAGATTGTACCGTATAAAATAGTATACTCTCTCTCCATTTTCATTTTGATATGGCTACCGTTAGACTCTAGCCCATCAATTTGATATTAGTATGTTGAAACTTATTCTTCTGCTACTAAACCATTTCATATAACATTTCATGAGAAAATATTATAAAGTGGTTTTGTTTTCACCTTGTTTTCTCATCACTTGTCCATTTATTTCATGATTGTTGGTCAAGGATACAGAAATTATACCAAGGATTTTTCAATTCAAGCCTACGTTTTCTCCACATCTCTATGCTTTTATATGAACATATTTGTCATACAATCTGATATCTCTATATCTACAATTACAATAAATTGCATTTAATGATAATTATGCATCGCTTTAAATTTGACAATAATTTCATTGAATAATAATAATAATAATATTGCATATACTATAAAATTATTGATTTTGTTTCTGATTTTCCTGTTCAATATTCAGCATGCACAGACTTCTCAAGCAGCACCTTCTCAGCAATTTGGCAGTGGGACGACAACATCTATGACACCAAGCCAAGGATTTTTGTGTAGTTTTTGTGTTTCAACTGTCCCCAATATATTTTTCAAACACTTCATGCCCCTTCTAAATCTAGACAATGTGATGTATTGGTTACACGAGAATATTTTCCAATGCAGATGAGAATGATAGCTCAAGGACATGGATTTATTAATCAAACCTATTAATTGATGGTCGATAAGATTTGAAGGGGTTGTATCTTGTTATGGCTTGGCAGAATGCTTTTTTTTTCATTGTTATGTTTCAATAAATGTGTTTGTGTGTAACAGGTGCAATAACTATAAACAGTTTTGAACATGCTCTCAATATTGAAACATTAGTTGCTGCAGCTGAAAGACGGGATACTCCAATTCAGGTGTGTCATGTACCCAAACCATTAAGAAGGGGTTCACATGGAAATGACAGATCCTAACCTTGGGTTCTTGCATTCTCCAAATGACAATTCAATAGCTGAAGAAAATAACTTGTGATCATTTAATATGTTTTCATTTTTGGTTTTTTCCTTTGTGAGATTTATGATAATGTAGATGTGATTGGTACTGAAAGTGAACTATTGTCTATCCATGTGGAAATGCAGGCACCTACCTCAGATGTTTAGGATAATACAACTTTCTTGATCAATAACATTTCAACCTCCAACCTGGAGACTAAATCCAAAGAGTTTTTAGAGGTTTTGAAAGAGCCACACTATGCATGGTTTTCTAGGTATATGGTGATGAAAAGGTCAATATGATGTTATGTATTTTACTGTTCTTGGTCATATATTTTTAGTTTGAAAATGTGCTTGATAAAAGAGATGAAAGAGCCTTGGCACTTCTTGGCCATTGATATTTCCTTTTGAAACTCTGCTTGAAAAAAGAGATGAAAGAGCCTTGGCGCTTCTTTGTCATTTATGCTTCACTTTAAAACTGTGCTTAATTGCTAGTGTATTTTCTATTTTACTAATTTATTCACATTTAATCTGCAGGGCTAGCATTGAACCCAATTTCCATTATTTGTACTTGAAATTCTTAGATAAGATTAATTCAAAAACATTGCACAAGGAAGTCATCAAAGCTACCTATGAGAACCGCAAGGTTGTAGTTTTATCTTGTTTGTGTCATTGACTATTTTGTGTTTCGGAAAATTGGTTTACTTTTCAGACTAATCTATATCTTATTGGCAGGTTCTCTTAAGGACCGAGCTCATTAAATCTAGTTCATAAGAACGATCTCTATTGAAAAATTTGGGGAGTTGGCTTGGGAAACTTACCATTGGTAGAAATAAAGCATTAAGAGCTCAAGAAATCAATCCAAAATTGTTAATTATTGAGGTTGTTTTGACTTGCTCCTGGTGTTTTTTATTCCCTAGAAAGTAAGGTGGTACTTTGAGAGTTCTTATTTCATGAGAGTTCTATGGTCTTCCTTTTTACTGGGAAATTTGTGGGAGTTCTTATTTCATGAGAGTTATATGGTCTTCCTTTTTTTATTCCCTAGAAAGTAAGGTGGTACTTTCAGAGTTCTTATTTCATGAGAGTTCTATGGTCTTCCTTTTTACTAGGAAATTTGTGGGAGTTCTTATTTCATGAGAGTTCTATGGTCTTCCTTTTTTTATTCCCTAGAAAGTAAGGTGGTACTTTGAGAGTTCTTATTTCATGAGAGTTTTATGGTCTTCCATTCCTCAGTGCTTTAATATGTTGGGGGTTAATGTTATTAGGTTGGCTTGCTAATCCTTTCGAGTTCTCCAATAACTTTGATACAAGGGTTTCCACCTTCATGTATTGTCCCTCATTTTCTTGGATTTCCACAGGAGGGAGCTGGACGAAGCGCATATCTAGACCCTGTGAGGAATTTATGCATTCAGGACTAGATAACATCCATTTTCATGTAATGAAAAAAATGGTGAATCCATGGTGTGCCGAGAGGCGCTGGGGGAACTCAGTGAATGGGATAATATGGCCCATTCCTCCACTGGGAAAAATGGCGACATGAGGCTTTCGGCTTCCCATTCTCTCTACACTTATCTTCACAGGACAACACTGCTATAGCTACGCTTCACGACAGTTTCCTGCCATTAGCATTTAGCATGGATCCATGTTCGAGCGCATATGGAGATAAAATTGCACCCTTACAGAACTTTGATAGGGAGAGTCTATATGGATACGTTTGACAGGTATTTTTCTGATCTTATTTCTATGATTTTTATTGTTAAAATTTCAAAGGATTTAAACTTGTATACTGAATTTTTATGATCTTATCAATAAACTTGTTTATCTCAACTTAATTTGTTTCCTCTTTGACTTGCAAAAAAGGAATGTCATGCAATACCTGACTACACCCTACCTCTTCTCTAAACAGATCGATCTCACCTTAATTATAACAACCTGGAATCATTCCACTCACACGGTCTCTATGAATGACACACAAGAGATACGAATCTATTTAGGCTATATGGCTTATTCCGGGGTTCTGGCCAATCTAACAATGTTTTTTTTTCATTGTGGAAATGCTCTTTGAACTGGAATATGAGAAAAACAAGCATGACCAGGCTCCCTGTAGAAAGTTATTGTTGTAATAAATTTTTCATGCAGTAAATTGTGTCTATTATAAGCCCTAATTTATAACAACAATAATTAAATTAAAAGTATCATGTATTTGGGATCTAATTGAGCATTTCTAGTACTATCTTAGCCCTATAGTACTTGGGGGCTTTCTTCAATTTGCAAACATGGGTTTCCTTGTCATGTTCCTCAAAGCCCTGTGGTTGTCATGACTTGGCTGAGATTATTGACCTCATACATCCCATTCAATTTATCATACATCTTCTTTGACTTCTTCGGCTTGGACACATAGGTGATGAAATGGCCTTTAAGAGAGTCAATGATGAGCTTTTCGGCCTTGATCTCACCTTTCTTGTACTTGTATATGACACTGGCATTGACATTCTCAGGAGGTTCAACTACTTGGCCCTGCACATATTTCATCACATCATTCTCTTCAAGGATAAGACCCAATCTAGCCCTCCATGTTGCGAGGTATCATTCAGTTTCTCTTCAACCTTGAAGTAGGAGGAATTCATCTTGCCAAGAAAGTTGATCACCAATCGGCAAGAAAAATGTCTTAAAGGGGTGTTCTATGGTCTCCAGTAGCTAATCTTCACCTCACTCTGATACCATGCTAATTTTACACAGTGTTCTATGCTGATATAATCACTTAAAATATTTTCATCCAATTTCATTCACCCTAGGAACAATTAAGCAATTATAGATAGAATAGTAAACAATAATGCACAATAGAATATAGGCAAGAACGAGACACAAATTTTGGTCACAGACCAGGGAAAAACCCCACAAGGATGAAATTATTCTTCTTCTCAGTCAATCAATGTTCAGTATGAGATACATAGTCCAATAGTACATCCATAAACCAGTGAAATTCAAATCTTTGACTTTCCATGTCAACCAAACCAAAACCAATCCAAATAGAGAGAAAAGTCAATTCTTGTCCAAGATAACAGTCTGCAACAGAGGGCCAAAATTCAGCCTATTGCAACTCAGTCAACCACAGTAAACAACCAGCAATTTTCAGTCAAAGTCAACATCCAAACCCTCCCAGAAAGCTTTGGTCAACCCAGCTGAATATTTGGCTTCTTTCTTAGTCAAATATTTTGTTAGCCGATCCAAAAAAATCCTACAATATTCAGTCAAATGAGAGAGATTTAACTACAGTCAAAGTTCAGTTGAATAGTGTGGTCAACCTCAGTCAATGGCTCGAGAAAATAGAGATAAAGATGTGGTCAACAGAGTCAAATATTTTGGAATATTCAGCCTCCCAAATCAGTCCAAACATCTCGGTCAAAACAGAGTTAAAGTGCCCAGGTCAATGCAAGTCAAAGGAGAGAGAAACTATTGGTCAACACAAAACATAAATGACTCCTTGCTCCTTCACACATGTGAACTCCTGCGACTTTTAGATCAGATTATGTGATGTGTGATAATGCCAAATGACCTCCAATGATGTGTCTATTTATATGTGGTTGAGGAGGGGTCATTTCCACTGTGGAGCCGACTTGACTTCATTAGGGCCAACTTGGTCAAGGTCAAAATGTGACTTTTCTCCATTATTTTATTGATGAAATTTCGACCATAGCTGCCCAATTTTTCAAAAATTTATTCTATGAAAATAAAGTATAATTTTGTTTTGATCACGAGCTCAACCCTTTGTTTGTATTTTGTTCTATGTAGAGGGATGAGGTACACCATCAGCTCTTGGCTAAGGGTGCTCGGTTGATCAAAGATTCCTATATTTGGATCCAAAAGTTTATTCTGATTTTATCTTAGTTTTAGCAGCTTTGAGGAAGAGGTTATGATGTCCGTTGTATATACCATTTCAATTTTTGTATTGCTGTTTGTAAATATTGTTATGTAAATATAAGATGTACATTTAAAAAAAATAAGAAAATGAAAAATAATTTCTCTTGATCTATGCTAACTGCTTGGAAAAGAAGTCTTTTCATGCTTGCTGAGTGCACAACCCTAGTGCATTTTTGGCTTTTGGATCTTGAAGTCCGACAATCCTTGGAAAATGTGCTTAAGGGGTGGGAGTGCTCCATAGTGTAGGTGACTAAATTTCTTTTGCAAAGGCTCTTCCAGCTTGCGACTGTCATGCACTAAAGCACCATTTTTCATTGGATCCACAAGAAAACTATATGGGCCCACCTTCTTGCACACATTTGGCCAACGCTTAGCTATCTGTTTGGCTGCAATTTTTTATGATGACTCACTTTATCATCAATATTGGCTACACAGCTAAGGTCTACCTTGGTTGAAACTGAAATAAGATTTTTTGTCAAGAGAAGAACATTTAAAGGTATCATTTGGTTGTAGAACATCGTCTGATACCTTTTAGTATTGTAATAACTTACCAAGGGGAACCATGCTACCCTTTCCTAGTATCTATTTATAAATATTGGAAACCAAATGACATATACTGAAAGTCCGAGCATAATTACCCCCTAGTCTATTTCAAATTTTCAACTTTCCAGTGCTCTTTGGTATCTTGATGTTATCAATTCTAAGTTAAACCTGCTAACATAGATGTTTTAGTATATCAGAGAAATGGGTCTTTCAACTATTGAATTATTGAAGGGATTAGTCACTAAGTACGATATAGGAATAAAATGTATATGTTCTTGCCAATTTGCAAGTTTTGGTTCCTTTTGTGGCAAAAATCTGTTAAGGCAATGTTTTACTTTTGACTTGCAACTGCAGGTGGGAAACCACTCAACTTTTACTTAAAATAACATGACACGTGTGAGAATATTATCAAGGATGCCAAATGTAATCACAAAAATATATTGCATGAAAGAGCCATCGATTCCTTTGTATAGATGAAGTTTAGTTTTATATCTTGACTCCTTGCTTTGCTTTTATCATAAAAATATGTTGAGACTTGGGCTCTAAATATCTGCAGGATGATTCTCTTCATATGAATGCATTGTACTCTTTTGAACATTTAAAATTAGTACTCTCTATGTGCACACTTTACATATGCTATTAGATGATATTTTTTGCCATGAGTGGATAACTAGACAATGATTAAGAAAACATAACTTTTGATTGTTTTGAATTATTAAAATTCTACTATTTGAATTAAATTTCTTACTAACAGGGATGATAATGCTAAGAAAGCTAGGCAACAAGACCTTTTTGGTGCGAGCATCGATGAGATCATGGAGGCAGCAAGTTATGGATTAGGTCGCAAGGGGCATAGAAAAGAGGTGTTAATTTATATCTTTCATTCACACCTGGAAAAAAATTCAAGATGTTCAAGAATAAGAATAGTGTATAATGGTTAGATGAGTTGTCAAGCCTTTGGATAGTAAGCATGATACAAACACTAATTTATTTGGAGGTTGCAGTGCCAAGTGGTCCTTAATTTTTTTGGCACATCTCTTGATGTTTCCCTCCTTGTTGTCTTGTGTGATAGTATGAGAAGAGGAGTCGTAGAAAGGGGGATGGACCAAAGTTAAGTCATGAAGTGACAAAGAAACTAGGTGATGCTAATCTTCTTTATGCCACAAGTCATTATGATAAGGTAAATATTCTCCTTGACTTTATTAATTCAACTCGCTTTGCTGTTTGGATTTTCTAGGTAAGACATTTGGATTTAGCATTTTCTTGCAAATGATACTTCTATTGATTACAAAAATTAGCATAATTGGATAAACTAGAGGACAACCTCCTACTTAAACTCCTAAACTGCAATTCCACAGTGTGAAAGAGCCAAAACAATGCTGACCCTACTATACATAAATTAACCAAAATTGGGACTAGGTCCAATATCCATGAGTCCAGCATCATAAAAACCGAATTTAACCCTTTAAGGGTGGTTAACTGTACTACAAATAGTAGACAATCTTGGTGGGGGGCACAGGATTTTTCTACATTGGTTGAATCATTACCTCACCCTGTCAACATCTCTCTGCCTGTCTAACAGGGCCTTTTTTTCATTGTGGAAATGCTCTTTGAACTGGAATATGAGAAAAACAAGCATAACCAGCCTCCCTGTAGCAAGTTATTATTGTCATAAATTTTGCATGCAGTAAATTGTGTCTATTATAAACCCTAATTTATAATAGAAATCATTAAATTAAAAGTATCATGTATTTGGGATCTAATTGAGCATTTCTACTACTATCTTAGCCCTCTAGACTTAGCCATAGGTCCTTCAAATTTCTTCCCTCATCTAACTCGGAGCCCGACCTTATCGAATAATATTCTTGGAATTTGTTGTGTATTTAGTAGAATCCTTGAAAGGTATTTAGCCTAAGAATGCTCGGGTTACTTAATCTCCAAGATTTTCTGAGATAGCCTCCATTGTAGGGACATCCATCCATAGAACAATAGAGGAGCAGCTACTAAGGTGAAAGTGGTGACTGATCCCTATGTTGCCCTTCAGCTAGAGTACTTAGTGAAGCTTTTCACTAAGGTGCTACATTTTGTTGTAGCAAGCCCGGAAGAATCCTATTTTACCCTAAGTACTATCCTTGGAATGAGGAGAGTGCCTAGTGGGTTTCCCCAGGATATGTATTTCAAGGAAACAGACAAGAGAATATAAGCTCCCTTTTATATATCCTTCTACTTTTTGTTCTGATATTGTAATTCTTATATATATAAGATGTATTTTTCTATTAAAACCAATCAGAGAGTAATTAAGATGTCTACACAAACAAATCCATTAACAAAATCAAGAAGAGAGTAATTGGTCACTTGCTTACATAGGGCACCCTAAGTGAGATAAACTCTCCTTAACATCATTGATACTAGTCATATGCAAATAGAAATCATAAAAGATTCTATTTAGACAAATAAACCAATACAATAAGAAGAGTAAAAGGAGACTATTTCTATATCATGGACTATAACATGGACTCCAAATGAATCTAAAACCCATCCTGTAGCCAACATACTCAAAAAGTGATAAATAGGAACTAAGCTATTTTAAAATAGTAAAAGGGAGGATCACTAACCTTCAACTTGCTTGTATTTAAAATCCTTTGGATAAGCAAGCACCAATGCATTTGCTACCAACAGGATATGAGTGATATTCAAACTCTTTTTGAGGCTGCTCCAACAGAACCAAGAAATAGTCCCTGCAAAACAAATAAAATACTACTTTTTTCCCATATATGCCCAAAGCTTGAAAGTGGTCTGTTAAAGAATTCCATTTTCAATGTCCTTTTATTTCAACATTGACTTCCTTTCCAAATCAGAGACAACATACAATATGTAAAGTGTTTCTCATAACAAGGTCATGAAAAGTGGGAAGAAATTTCACCCATAGTAGATTATTAAGACAGAGTAACAAACTTGGACAACTAAAAGAAATTCTTACTAAGCATTAAAATTTAAAAGTCATTAGCTTCCATCACAATTTTCCTAATCAACTACAGTTTGAATGTGTTAAATTTTCTAATCCCGACAACCTGGCTAATTATTTCCTGCCAGAATATTATGTAGATCTACTGAATTGAAAGTACAACTAAGATTTTATGATCCAAATGGATTTTACAAACCTAAAAAACTTATATCTTCAAAAGTTGATGCAAAGGTTTCCATGTTGAAGAGCTCATCAAGCGCTTTCCAACGATTCTTGAACAAAGTCAAACAGACGTCGTGTGAAATAGATGTTCTTCAATAGGTCTGCTAGATATATTCACTGTAAAATAAACTCAATACTATTCCTCTCAAGACTTCTCTGTAATTTTATTCCAAAAACAGAGATCTGCGGGTCTTAATTTGTCTTCAAAACTGCCACTATAGATTTGAATTACAAGACTGTTGCAAGGTCACATATTTCACCACAGGTCTGAATTAGAAAGGTCTGAATTGCAGAGAATAGTCTCAGGTATGAGCTTCTAGAAAGGCCAAAGTTACAGGTGTGTTATGGCCGAAATTTCAGGCTTTGATAGGGTCGAAATTTTAGGCCTGAATTCAGTTCCGAAAATTTTTATTTCCAGAGGTGCAAATAGGTCTGCAAGAGATATATCCTTCTAGTCCAAAACATTGTAATTATGATCTCCCTTTTAATATCCTTTTCCTCCTGTTTTATCTCTGAATTCTCACTATATTTTTCACTGAAATTTTCATTCCAAAATGATGAGCATGACTAGTTATTTATAGTTTTTTGTGTATGAACTAAACAATCGTGTCTTTTGATTAAGGAGCTGACATAATAATTTGAGCCAACATGTGCATCATTTATGGTATTTATTTAAACCAATTTTAAGGATGATACAGGGGGCAATTTTATGGTTATGTTTGGGCCTCAGCACTGATAGGAACACCATACAATATAGCAGTACTTGTTGTATCTTCTGCTGTAGTGCAGACCTGTTTTAACACCTCCTTTGCTGAACACTTTATAGTTGCAGGGGATCAAAAAAATAATGTTAGATCCCTCCTTTGTGGCTCAAAGACTCTTTTTGTCATATAAAATTCTGCATGTCAAAGCCTCTCTGCTCCTTCACTTCCCACAAGACATGTCACATTGTCAAAGCCTCTCAGCCCTCCTGCATTCATTTAGATCACCAAACTACACATATGTTACCTGAAATAGTAGTGCTCTAGACCTCCACAAAAAAACATAAATATACAGAAAAAGAGAGATTTTATTCCTAAGTAGTGGTCATTATAGTGCTCTAGTTAGCTGGATAAAACATGCATGCAGAATAGAGAAGGCAGATTTTCACCATGGACTGTGTTGTTGCCATCATTCTTAGGCAACTGATATGTTTTCTCATTTAGTGTGAATTCTCCATCCTTAATATGGTTGGCTACGCGACCCACCAAGGCACCAAAGTAAGGTCTACTCGAGCTCATGTTCTACATTAATAAACAATCTCATATCCCCCATGGTAGCACATACATTTGAGATCCATTACAATATGTGAGTAGAAACTGTAAATTTATCTTAAAATTCTAGCATATGATGGCAGTACTAATTTCCAAAGGGAAAAGCAAATACATACCATGTATGAGGCAATATTTTCATAGCCAAGAAGTACGTCTTCTAGATGGCCTTAATGCATAAATACCAATACTTAATGAGCTAGCTCCCTCTTAGTAAATGATGGTAATGCAGTTGAAGGGTAGGGTTTAGGGATTATTACCTTTAACATCAAGGAGAGTGAGGGAGACGAGGGTAGCTCCCCAGTTTGTTAGATTTATATACAGATTGCCTCTGAGAAGTTGAAAGAAACTTGGGGCATTGATGTAGGGATGACCATAATGAGCTAGCTTGCCTTTCCCTTCCAAATTTCTTGGATTCAACTCCCATTTGTGCCCTTGAATACTGGCATGGAATTTGCAGAGGTGAATGAAAATATGAATGCACCAAAAATGCAAGAGAATGGATGACACTTTCACCATCATCGATTGATTGACTGATCAAGGGATGGATGGATAAGCTAAAGCAGAACATTCAATGATATATATAGACTCACATAGTCAATACTAGACTAGGGTGTGTCTTTATGCCTTAAGATAATGTCACGGTGTAAGACATAACATGGATTGTGTGCAACTATAGACAACCCATGCACTATGGCTAACAAAAAATGTAATCGTTAGAATCTAAACTTGTTACATTTTTGAGTTTTTGTCTTATTAACCCAAATTTGTTTTTAGCCAAATCTTAATTTTGCTATTTAAAATGGAATTTTGAGTACATATATGGATTCAACACCTTGAAAAAACCCTAGAGCAGTACATTTTTGTTGTTTGTAGATTTAAGGACCTAAACTAATGCAACATGGTTTTGTGGATGCCATTTCTAAATTTGGGTTGGCCAAATTCCTTTTTGACCTTTATACCACCTATATAACCAAGTAATTTTCTATCACCTGTATAACCTTGCCTTTTTATAAAAAAAAAGAGGTTAATACACTCAAAGAATTGGCTTTTCCTGGCCATGGGGCAGTTAGAATGTTGAAATTCTATAAACTTTTGGATGATTAGAAGATCCAATTTTGCCATTTCTAGCCTGAACTATGTTCAAATTGTGGTTTTGGGTGTAAATTGTTGGTTAGTTGAAACCCATTTATCAACTGCACTGTCTGAGTAAAGCCTAGATAATATCTAAGATGAGGAGGTTGGACCTATTTCAGGCTATTGTACCCAAGCTAACAGTCAAACATAAGGTTATGCATATAGATGTGGTTCAAGGTCTCCTTTTCCTCACGTTATTCTCTATGAATTAAGGAATGTATGTTGCCAAGGAGGAACACCTGCTGGTCTAGGAACTGATACAACCAACAAGTTACTAGGATCTAGTCTAGGAACACCCAACAATGAGAGGTATATCCACAAACCACTCCAAGTAAGATATGAAAAGGGCTCTTGAAATGCCTCTGAATACCAAAGCACTCCAATGTTTATAATGACATATTGATGTCCAATTGAAATGCTACCTAAGGATTTCACAAAGGTTCTAGTGCCTTTGTTCAAGGGTTCGTTGTATGTTTCCAAGGGTTAAAAAAAAAAAACATTCACTAGATATTAACAACCCTTATGATATTTTTTACCACTGCCATTTCTGCCACAAAATTTCTGTAAGGTGAAGACACATGAAGATTTAAATTGGTTCATGTTTGAACGAAAGATGAATTGTTCTAATCGATGGGTATTTAGAGTTTTATTTTTGGCTATAATTTGCTTACAATGGCCCTAGATGTAGTCACAAACAAGTAATAAATATTATTGTTGTTCACAAGGCTGAAAAGTTGTCTGAAATCCCTCAAATTATCCCACAACAAGCTTCCCAAAAACACCACATCATTGTTGGAAACATTTGTTGATTTCACCTTTATTTTTATACTTGTTTTCATGTTGCCCTATCTGTCCAAACATTGGTATCAGAGCCATAATAGTGCTGTCATTAACCCTATTTCTATTTGTTGGTGAAAATTTACCACAGTTGGAGGTATCAACCATTGGAAATACCAACACTATTGGGTTCCAGAGAACCACCAATCAAAGGATATATCTACTATTGTATCTTCTGTTTAGGGCTCTTCACATGCTGCCATCGAATCTGCGGTCATTTTCTTCTATATATCATCTTCATATTGCCTCATAATCCTACAAGAGTATGTTACATGACCTCACATCCTCCTAGCAAAATTTGATCTTATATGCCGAGTTATATTTATGCTTAGATGGTGATCTGTTTCCTTTATTTGGAGACCATGGAGGATGACAAGATTATTGATGTCAAACTGTTCATGGAGGCTACCACCAAATATGCAATAAGGGAGACTTTCCCATGATATTTTTGGAACCTTAAAACCATGTTAAAATTGTTTGAAACATGAGCCCTAAAACTAAAACAAATGCTACAACAAAATCAGTATAATGTGATGGATGTTCTATTATATGACTTCTCTACTGCTTCTCATACACTGTCTGAAATAATCAGGTTGAAATTTAGAACCTAACTATCACTGGTCTAGTATGAAAAATCCAATTCCCGGCATGAAGCATATGATGAAGCCATTGGCTAGGTTACATGTTGGCAGTGTATGTTATGTTGATCTATTACTTTTTCTTTTGGTTAGAAACTGGGAACTTCACCACAACATAATACCAATATGTAAAATCTGAATTAATTGTTGTGAGACAACTAGCATCTAGGATATTTGTTTCTATCCCATACTTTGCCATCAACATCTAAGTTGTATTGCCTGTGCATGTGTTGAATGGAGTAGCTATTGTGGCATCTTTATGATTTTCCATGTCAAACATACTGTTTTGACATGTCTTCTCTATGTGTGGAAGATATTGCTACATTGTATTTGCTAAGGACACATGTTCACCAAGACAAGTCAAATACTTCAAAATGTTGGATGTGTTTTGTATTATTGTTCTAGAACATATTCTCTTTGTCTTTTTTTTTGTATTATTGTTCGAGAACATATTCTATTTTTCTTTGTCTTTATTTCACACGTCGTTTTAGGATATTTGAGTGTTTTAGGTTATTTAGGTTTTTGGCCCTGAAATTAGTGATTGAAATGCCAAATAGTCACTTTATAATTGTGGATTTGCTTGTCTATTTGAGTTATTTTACATAAGAAATCTTCATAAGTAGATATTAAGTAGATATGCTACCCTTAGCCCTATTTCAAAATGTTCTAAGAATTTCTGAGGACCTCTTCTATTCCTTGACTCGAGGTGGTGGATTCCCCATCCCGATGAGGCCTTTCTCTTTCATCTAGTCCTTCATTTTCCATTGAATCTAATTCAAGAGATTCTCCCACTAGATCTCTCTTGGGGGATTCTTGTGCTGGTAGTCCATGTATCATTCTTAAAAGTCTAATTATTTCCTTCAAATACTTTTCATATCTTCCATAACCATTAGGTAGGGACCTGCAATGTCGATGGTGCTTTGTTTGTTTAGTAAAAGATTGTCAAGACTTTAATTTATTGAAAGTTGTAGAATTTACAATCTATGAAGTTACAAGATATAATTTTTAAAAGTATAATTCTTTAAAGGGTGTGAGCTCAATGGAAGAGCACCTGCTTTACAAGTAGGAGGTTGGTGGTTCGATTCCATCGTGCCTTGATATTCATATATAGGGAATGACGAAGATCAGTTTTTGGTGACAGATGCTCTTTTGACCATCACCAATGAGCTTCTAGTGACATTTTTCGACCCTCACCAAAATATGAAATGGTGACAGTCAATGAACGCCAACATATATACGGATCAATAGTGACGACCATTAAAGGTTCGTCACCATAAATAGTTGTTGTTGATATGAAATGGCGAGGGTCACTATTTGTCATTATAGTCATTATTCGTGACGGACCTTGATGTCACCAATGAGTTTATGGTGATCGTCAATGAACATTTCCATATATATGCATCAATATTGATGGCCATGAAAGGTCCATCACAAAAAATCGTTGTTGTTCATATGAAATGGTGACAGTCACTATCCGTCATTATAATCAATATTCATGACGGACCTTGAATGTCACCACAACACATACTTTTGGCAAAGCCACCTTTGGTGACGTTCAGTTTTTTGGTGATGGAGGCTATTGTTTGTCTGTCACCATTGCCCATATGAAATGGTGACGGTCACTATCCGTCACTATAAATCATTATTGGTGACAGACCTTGAATGTCACCACAACACCTATACTTTCGGCGATGCCACCTTTGGTGACGTTCGGTTTTTTGGTGACGGAGGCTATTGTCCGTCATCATTGCTGATATGAAATGGTGACAGTCACTATTCGTCACTATAAATCATTATTGGTGATGGACCTTGAATGTCACCGCAACACCTATACTTTCGGCGACACCACCTTTGGTGACATTTAGTTTTTGGTGACGAAGGCTCTTTTGACCCTCACCAATGAGCTTATGGTGACCATTTTCGCCCCTCACCAATGTGCTTTTTTCTTGTAGTGGATCTCCATTTTCAAGATTTGTTTAGGTATAATTAAGTATGCTTATAGCAGGTCTCCTATGAGATTCTCTCCCTAGACCTCCAAAAAAATGAGGTTTATGGGCTTCCTCAAAGTTTCTATATCAAATTAATGGGAAATCAATGAGATCTCGAAAATGTAAATTGACATTGGTTGGGACCTGAAGAAATTGAGATTGGTCAGGGCTAACCTGTTTTGAATTGGGTTTCACTACATTCTTAAAGAAACTTTTGAGTGTAACTGGTGAGTCATGCCTCTCAATATGATCAGATTAGTTCTTCATGGCTGTTGGACCATCAACTTGTCCCTAGAAAAGATCTTTTCAGATGAAGGTAACAAAGAAAATGGCATATTTAGTAGCAACCCTTTTACCATAAGATTCCCTTGGTAACTGTGCCTCTCCACATAGCATGCTTAACCGTTTAGAAAAAACCACACAAGGACCATCTGTAATATAGGAGCGATGCAACCTATCCTCCACTACTCAAACTGATTAGAAGAGCTATAAAATTGAAGTATAGAAAGTATCCTACCAAAATTAGATAGCTGCCATCCATTTGAAAGGAAAGTCAATTTACCCACTTCTAGGAAAAGTCAGATGCCTTTACAAATTATTTCCTTTTCAATCCTTGGAACAATGTTTCTATAACGGAGATAGATTTTATTTCAGTCATTAAATATACATTGTTTTCTTTTTTGACTACCATATTAAAAATGTGATGTAATTTGTTATCCTGTGTATGAAGTTCTTTTGCACTTTCTATCCTTGAATTCCTCATATGCATGGACTCAACCATCAAGAACTGCCTCTTCATGATAGGGACTAGTTCTTTTTTCTCTACAGGCGAGTGAGATAATAGATCACATGCTGCAGCTCTAGCTTGTGCATACTTAAGAATAGCTGCAAACATCAAAGAAATGAAAGAGAAGAAATTGAACCAGTTTTGCTTCACAAGGTAACATCACAACCATACCATACTTTTCGGCACCTTGAATCATGTACATCTTATTTTCATAATGTTAATACCCATTTCATGGAATAAAAATTTTTTTGTGTATATGGAAGTGTGCTTGAATATAGACCTCACTTTGAGCCTCAAGTACCAAAAAATGTCCTAGGAAACTACTCAGCAGGGATATTCTAGGGAACTCAAGTGAAGGATGATATATCCTTATGGGATATGGTATGCTTAATATCAAGAAAAAAAATAGAAGGAAATCAGCAAACATAAGCACTTTTTTGAGCTACCAGAGCTAGCCATGCATGTTGGACAGGTGATAACTAGGCTTCCCTTAATTTGAAAGTTGACATTGTTGTTTTTCCAAGAGATTTTCAATATTTATTTTTATCACTCTTAATAGATCAGGGATTAAGAGGAATTTATGCTTTCTTTCACTCTTAATATATCAGGGGCTAAGAGGGATTTATTCTTTTTGTCACTCTTAATAGATCAGGGGCTAAGAGGGATTTATGCTAGTCAATATTTTGGATTGAGTCATATTTTTGAATGAATGTGAATGCAGTTTATGCTAGTCAATATTTTGGATTGTCATACTAGTGAATGAATGTGAATGTAGTTGATCAAACATCCTAGTCTAGCTCCAAGCTCTTCTAAGAGATCTGGGTTGTTTACAATGTTCTTTGGAGAGCCAACACATACACAGTGGAAGAATGTAGAATCACTGCATCTGGATGGCAGCTTAGGGCCTCTAGCAGGCATGCATGCAGTGGGTCCTTGGTTTTTTTCATGTGAGTTTATGATTGAAGGGACGTATGGGCCAGATCTATGCATCTCCTTTACATTTTCTATCCCTGTGTACATCAGAGATCAAATGCACTCCTTTGCCAACTCTATTATTGAATTGCTCGCCTTGGATTCTTTAGAGCCTTGTTGAAATATCTGTGACTCTGCGCAAAATTAGAAAAATAATGACATGGGTACCTTGCCGAAGACTCCTCTGTTAGGGCCCTTGTTTTGAAATTAAACAATTGTGAGTTGCGGATAACAGGTGGCAGAACGCAACCACAATAGAAAGAGAGTTGTCATCATTGTGAAGAATTGAAGAGCAGGTCAAGCAAATATTGCGGAAGTAAGAACATATGGTAGAAGGAAGCAGCAGAAGAAAATTAGTAGAACTCCCCATAATCAGGAAGATGTATCAAACAACCGAGCGAAAGGGAAGGAAGAACTGTCAGTCATGGTGGCAACGGAACAAATAGGCAGCCGCCCAGTGGAGAAGGGAGGTTGGCACAGTAGAGATCAAGGAACAAGAGTCGTAGGAGAGCTCTGTTCATGTTGGTTGTTTTGTTCTCTCTCTCTCTCTCTCTCTCTCTCTCTCTCTCTCTCTCTCTCTCTCTCTCTCTCTCTAATTCATTTTGTTCTGTCTTATGTGACACTATTGTAATCAGCTTTGCCAGGAATGCTCTGAGGAGCATTGTAACTATCTTTTGTTGTTAATGCAGTACATTCTGATCCGAGGTTTTTTTTCTAAGTTCCGTGTTGTATTCTGTCTTAGTGGAATGTGCGGGTTATTTTAAATTTGTTTGGTTATCATTTTGATTATGTTCATAAGTATTGTTATCTGTGGATTATTTACACTTACTCGAAGTAATTAGTTTTGTCTGGTTATGCTTCTATCATGCTTGATTGATACCTGATATGATTCCAACCTTAATAAGGTCATGGCATGCCTCAAGTGAGACTCTTTGCTCCTCGGAGTAGGGTGAAAACGCCGGCGTTGTGCTAGACTACTGCAGAAATCCTTGATGGCGTCGATCTCGAACCTCGGTCTCGCCCCAGAGACCTCCTTTCTTGCTAACAAATGGTTCCGTTGCTGGGACCTAAAATTTATTTTGTATTTAGATCATGGTATCATGGATCCTCAAGAAATAAATACGAAACTGGTGGGATAACCACCTAGATCAATTCATGGCTTAGCAAGCGGAAGTGAGACAACAAAAAGAGAAAAATGCTAAGAATCAGATTCTATTCTCTAAATCCGCTAGTGATATCTACGAGATCTTCTAGGGAATGTTTCCCAAGGAGCTCTATAACTGGTTGCAGAGACTACAGACCAAGACAGTCCAACGAATCTCATGGAAGGTCTGTCACAACTAGGTACACATAGATCTAGTAGCACTCCATCTGTTAGATACTGATTTGACCTGAGCTATAGATTTCTAGGTGCAATCTACCTTGGAACGATACATAGTGGAGTTCGTAGCTGAATGCTATCAGTCCTTCTAAAAAAGTGGAGGATTTATTCAGATCAGGGCTCCATAGAGAGCTGTTGAAGGAGATCCCCCTGTGGATCAAGGCTTTGATGGTAGACAAAGGATTGATGGAGACCTAAACCTCCAGTACTAGGGGAAGGAGCTAAGGGAAATATGCTACAAGTATGTTGAAAAGGGGAATAGGGATATGGATGCTGAGATCTCCAGTAGGTTAAGGGAACGATGAGCACATCAGAGGGTGCAAATCATTGAGAAGTGGCAATAAAGGGTGATGAAGGAGTTGGAAAGACAGGAAAGGAATAAAAAAGACAAAGAAAAGGCACCTCAGATGACAAAGGAGATGGAAGGTCAGATAGGTTCCCAAGATATGGGGGGACCGCTAAAGAAGTGTGGCAGGGGTATAGGAGCCCAGCCCAAGCAGAGAAGGGAAAGGAGTATGACGGAAATGATGCATGCCTAAAGGAGACGTCTGATGTGGAGTTGCATGTTGCAATGGAGCAACTATTCTAAGAAGGGCTAGCACCCATAATCCCTGGTAAATCTATTCCCCAAAGTTCAAGTAGCTCTAGTCCTGACCTTCCCCTCGTACTCTAGCAGCTACTAGGTGAGATTTTTATTAAGTTACGGGAATTGAGTAAGTTGAATAGTGTTCAGTCCACAGGAGTAATACACATTAGCAGCGGTTCTAGTAACACCATTTCACAACCAGGAGTCAGGGGTTTTGTTCTAGTAACCCCCACATAAGGAAGCATGGCAGGATCATTTACCCGATATCCAAATTTTTCTGGGAGGGGTAATGATGATGTGGAACAACACTGGTACCTCTGTGAAGCCATATGGATGGTTCGAAAGACACTAGAAACAGGTAAGTTGGTAGAATTTCAAACTAATCTTAGGGATAGAGCTCTATGCTGGTTTATAAAGTGGTATGAAGCTCATCAGAACCCAGCGATGGATGATGTAAAGAGGGATTTTGTGAAAGAATTCAAATTACCCCAAACCGATCAGCAGGGTTTTCCAGAAATGTGGGAGATCAAGCAGTGAGAAGGGGAAACTACATGGGATCTAATGAGGAGATTCAACGATGCGATTGGAAAACGCATCTATTGGAACGATCCAAACCATCAAAGATATTGGTTTATCAAGGCCCTTCTCCCACTAACAAGAACTCCACTGACATAACAGGAAATCAAGACATTGCAAGACACATTGGAGTAAGCTATGAAGATAGAGGCCATGGAGGGATGTCTGCAATAATTTAAATGAGGAGCATCAGCTCAGGACCCAGGTAAATCCCCTCTGCGGACAGAGGCAATCCCTACTAGCCCAGACCGGGTCTAGAAACAATCATTCACGCTATAGTGAAGGTTCCTAATTGCAAATAAACCAACTAGCGATGAAGGCTTACCTGGAATCCAACGTTGTTGCTTGTAGAAGAGGTGGCGCTCCCGTTCCTTAGCTCTGGTAGATCACGATTCCCACAATCTCCGTGATAGGACACCTGCACATGCGAGAAACAAAACAAATGCAAGCGTAAAGTCTAGTAGATGCAACTATATGTCAATCAAAAAGGACATAACTCATCATCATAACAACAAGAGTGGAACCATAACCAATAGTCGTTCATTAATAATCAATCAAAGGAAAATTACAACCATAGTTCTGACGCTGAATTCTCCTTCGGCGGGTCACCAGTAGAACACGTCTCGAAAAGCCTGTCAGGGATGGGAAAAACCTCTCTCTTCGGATCTTGACGATAGTCTCCTTGCTTGAAATTGGCCTTAAGGGAATTATGGAGGCTCTTGCAGCATAAGGCTCTTGGAAATTTGGGAACTTGAAGACTAGCTTGCAATGGAAATGGGCAAGCTTTTATAGATGGAGGAAGGGGAGTTGGGATCCCTATAATCATGGGATTGGCCCTATCTTTAAGGAAGCTTCCATGAGCGGTGGCAAACCACTTCCTCTCTATGGAAACCCGTAGCCAAACCTCCCAACTTAAGATATATATTAGTTCCTGGATTAGTTAAGACGAAACTTCTGCCATTTATTTTTAAAAAACATTCCTTAAATTGGTTGGCGCGAGTGCGACTCTGGGACAGAGCGCCAACTGGCATGGCCTCTTTGAGGTATTTTCCCCATTGGCGCGGGTACTACACTGCCTGCTCGCGCCAATGATAAAAGGGCCATTTTTAGGGTTTTTCACAAGGAGATGTCTTTAGGGCAATGAAAACTCTTATTCAGAGGGATGTCATGAAAGTGGTTTCAAGCCATGTCACTGCTCACAGGTCACGAAATGAGCCCTCCAATGTGTGGGATGGGGATTGTAGGGATGGTGACAAATTACTGTGTAACAGATACCCCCTAAAGCATGAGGCCCGAGAGAGAGAGACGGGTGAAATGCTTTACGAGAACGTGTCCAAATGAAAACTCTGTCATGCGAAAACCTGCGTGAAGAAATACAACTGATATCTTAGATACATGATATATATGTGGTATGGGCACAGCCTTCCATAACAGAGTATACAATAATCTAGATCCAAGGCATGGGCGCAGCCATCCAGTAGGGATCGATAAATAGACTCAGGCATGGTCACAGCCATCCAGTAAGTGAGTCATGTAACCAATCATAATAATCCACAAAATCGCAGCCTGGAATACAACAGACACAATCCAAGGTCTTGCGCTCCATCTCAACCTGAACACAGTATAAGTCCAAGCACGTGAATAAATGAGTTGAAGTCGAACATGCAAGAACATCGTCTGATTACCAGCCAATGATGAAAGATGTTAATAGACGCTAGAGGTACCACCAATAATGACGATGGCCCTCAAGGTACTACAGGTAAAATCTACGGCATGTGAATCAATGAGCTGGTGTCGAACACCCGTAGAATCACTCGATTAGAGGCCAGTGATAAAAACCTCGCGTCGAATGTGAAGAACCTACCATTGAGGCATGCAGGCTCCAAGGCACCAGAAGGGAGTCTCTAGATCAACTTCTCGGATAATGAGCTAAAGTCGACAGGAAGCGACCTTGATCGAAGGTGGGCCATAGTGTTTCCCACATCATCGACATGAGACAGAGGAACATAATGTTTTTTTGAATCATGATCAAATGAGAATCAGAGGGAGGCTGATACTTGCAGAGGTCAACTTTTCTTAAACATATAAACGGCACAACAGTGGATTTGGCAGCATTTTACATCAACGGATGAGAGGTCATGGCGACGAGGCAAAGAACAGACGAGAGGTAAAAAGGGATTACCCAAACCCATGGAGGCAAGTGAGAAAAACGAGATGAGATGTCCCCAACCTGACACGAATGCAGACAAGTGCCATGTTCAAGAGCGACATACTGCCGACACGACAATGATGCTGGTTCCATTTTTCCCTGCCATTTCCGGTGAGTACCCCAATTATTTTTGATAACAAGCTTGAAGGGGATAGCATATGCTTGTAATATAAGCCCATCCTATTGCATTTAACGAGCCCTAGGAAGGAGCGACTCGAGTAGCGTCATTTTGACTGAATCCGATGTCATTAGGGTTTAACGAGTCTGACAAAGGAAGAACTCGACATATTTTCATGTTTAGAGAGTTTGAAAAGACAACTGAAAAGTAAACTCCACAGGTCCCTTTTCATAAATAGTTCCTCAGATCCGAAAAGGTAGAAAACAATATATGAGAAAACCTCCTAGTCGCAATAGGCTAGGGTATTCCTCTTTCGTAAATAATCCATCCCAGCCTGAAAATGGGGTAAACGTATACTGGGTAGATGTCAATTTGCAGCCACTTTAACGAGATCGAAACAACAAGGGAATCATCAATCTTTTCATGTTTAGAGAGTCAGAAAAGAGCTGAAAGATGACTCCTCCTGAAGGAACGAGTGGTATTAAGGGTAGCTACTGGTTTCAGTAATGGTGGAACTGCTCAACACAAGTAAAGGTCAAGAGGCTGGCTAACAAGACCACTCATCGTAATGGTTCCTCAGGAATAGGTAGAACAACCAAATGAAGGCATATGATCAGCCAAGCAGATAGTGACGATGGAATAAGAAAACCAAGGCTCATCTAGCGAAACAGGCTGATAAAATGGCAATCACAAGAGGTAAAATGGGAATGGTTTCATTTTTACACAAGCTTGAAATCAAGAAACTTTTCTTGAAGTTGGTTTCATTTTTACACAAGATTGAAACAAAGATAAACTATGCTTGAAACCTGTTTCATTTTTACACAAGCTTGAAACGGAAAAAAAATATGCTTGAAAAAGTAAGCATGCCCCCAGCATGGTGACTCAATTCGAGGTACATGCCCCCCAAGCTTTAGTCCATATGAAAGGCAGATGGAGTGAAGGTTCAAGTTACAAGATCAAGAGAAAGACTTGACTGGAATTTTACGAGATCTAAACAAAGACTCAAATTGAACAAGAACGTGTTTCATTGTTTTAATGAGGTTGACACATTAAAATAACTATCCTCAGGACACCTTGTTTCATGGTTTAAGGAGCTTGGCACAAGACAAGGAACTTTGCTCCGACAACCTTGTTTCATTTTTAAGGAGCTTGACACAAGACAAGGAACTCTGCTCCAATGAGTCTTGTTTCATTTTTTAAGGAGCTTGACACAAGAAAAGAACCATGCTCCGATCGACCTCATCATAATGAACAAGAAGTCATCGCTTCCAAGGATTTCCCATCCGATGGAAGGAAAACATCCTGGAAGTCAGGACCCAATGCCCCCACCACACTATGCATAATGACATCATCACTGAGCACAGGCACGGGGTAGGTAGCCACATAGTTGTCCTGTGGTGGGGTAGATACAACGGGTGGATAAAAACCAGGAAGGGATGATGGTGGGCTAGTTGCCACATCGGGACCAAAGAACGAAAGTTGATCAATGGTGACGATCCATCCTTCATGCGGAAAACAGACCACATGAAAAAGGGAGGAGACAAGCACTCCCATGGCATAGGTGTAATCACGCCCCAAAAGCAAATTGAAATCCAAGGGGCCTGGAACAACCATCACGTCCATATGGACAGTTTTACCTCCCAAAGTAACAGGTAACCTTGGAAGGATCCCCAACGGTTGACTCGTTCTTCTGTTAAATTCCAACAGATTTTGCGTAACAGGCGCAAGCGCCGGCGAACCGAAAGCTTGCCAAGCAGTTGAGGATAGAACACTAACAGACGTGCCTTCATCTATAATGGTGCTGGGTACGACTAGACCAAAAGCCTGTACTGTGATCTCGAAAGGCACATAAGATGGAAGGCGGTATCCTGAAAATCGATTCCAATCAAAGGAAGCGACCAAACTACTCGGAGCGGCTACCATCGAAATGAGATTGTCTTCCCCTGGTGTTACGGAAGAAGGAGCATCCTCCACAACCTCCATCACGAAGTCGGGAAGGGTGTCCTCCGGCACCTCCATCACTGGAGGTGGACGAGCAGCTTCTTGAGGTATAGGGACAGGAGAATCTTTCTCCAAATCCGAGGAAACCGAGGAAACCAGAAGAACATGAGGGGTGTAAGGTCCACTCTCAACGGAAAAGTTCTGGTGCACCGCAGACGTGGCCAGTTCAACCGATCCCACAACCAATGGTTGGTCGGGAATGGATTCCTGATTTTGAATTTTTGAGGGAGCGGGATTGACCAAGGATGACTCTTGACCAATCGTAGGATCAATTGGTGGAGGACTTAAAGAAAGCCGTTTATAACCAAATAGGAGGCATGGTGTAGAAACAGTTGAGTTGTCCAAGTCTCTTTTGGCTTCATCCATGTATGGACAAAGGTGAATGGCATGGTGCCCTTCACACAACTTACAGGGATTGGTAATCTTACCAGCATTAGCCTTACCAGCATCAGCTGAAGACATGCCCCCAACCTAACTCCCGGAAGCCAAAGGCAACGGTGGACGACCATTGGACCATACTTCAAGCACCTTGGGAATTCCAGGGCAGTCTCGAAGAAGATTGTCTCCCATGCACAACATGCAAGGGAACTTGACTTTCTGTGGAGGGTTGGAAGGTTTATCAAGAGGAGAATTCCTAGGTGCAATAGCTGCAGAGCTAGCCTCTCCTTTATTGGACTTCTTCTTCTTTGTCCTCTTCTTCTTCTTAGCCACCTAGTTACTAGAATACAGACTTTCACCAGGCGAAGTAGAAGAGGAGGATGCAGAAACAGGCGAAGAAGGGGAGAGGTCCACCTTGGAATCAACATGATGTTGTTCAAGTGGAGGAACTGATTGACCAGTAGCTGAGACATTCGGGACCACAGAGGTTGAGAACAACCAAACAGGCAACCCAACAGCTAACCCAGGAAGGGACAACGTTGCCATATAAGGGGCACCAACATTTCCAAAAGGAGGAAAATGACCAGGATTCCCATCAGAGGGGATTCCTTGCTTGTTGAACTCTGGAAAGGTTGCCATCAACAACTCAAAATCGCACATGGGCTAAAAACCAAGGAACACAATCAAACGGCCAACAAGCAAATTCTAACAGGGCATGTGATCGCAGGGGATTTATTTTACCACATTGAAACTTAGAAACTTCACCATTTCATGTTTTAAGAGTCAAGAAATGGATGAAAGGTGACTCTATCTCTTTCATTTTTGAAACAAGCGTGAAAGGAAAAGAGCTTGGTGATCCTTTCAAATTTAAAGTGTTAGAAAATATCAAATGAATACTTAGGAATACTAGGCAAAGGGTGTACCAAATAACCGTGAACTGTAATATACACCTTGGTTTCAAAATGAAAAAGAAATCAACCAAGGACTTAACGTACGTGCAGGCAGTATCCCCAAATGTTGTGTCCGGTGTATCATGGGTATAGGGTGGCAGACTCGGCTTCCTATGGATAAAGGATTGAAACCTAGTGGGGTCTCCCTTTATATATGCGATGGTACGGGGAGCACAAGTTCGTGCTAGCGCTATCTAAAGCCAAGAGGCAAACGACAACTACTAGGTTTTAAGACGTCGGAACACGTCTCTAGCCTAGACCTCTAAATGTGTTTCGTTAGATTTCAATGCTTCCTTAGTATAAATTGAGTAAATTTTAAGGTTTATATTCAATTACGTTTCAATTTTCAGGCCCTAGTGAGTGTCATATGACAATCTCCTATATGTAGCTATATGAGAAAAGAAAACTTTTCAATTCAATGAATGCTATCTAGTTAAGGGAAGAGCTTCAAACAATGATGCAAAAAACAACAACACTGCAAACGAAATCCTTCCAAACTAGATGAATTTCACTATCCAAAAGTAATCCCAAACATTCAACGACACGAATAATGCAATGTAATCTATGCAAAATCCTATTTTTCGAAAACTATGCAATTGTAATCTATGCACAATTTCCTTTTCCTTTTCAAATGATAAGAATGCACTGAATGCATTTTTCGATGAAATGAGAATCTACTTAATGCATGCTTTTAATAAAAGAGAATGCAATCAAAGTGAATTCTATTTTTCGATCATTAAAGAATGTAATCTAAGTTCAATGATGGATCTCAAAAATAATTTTCAATGCAATGTGATCTAATGCATTTTAACAAAAAGGACACTTTGAGACAAAAACTAAATAAACACAAATCTTCTTAATGAAGGATGAATGCAAAAGAGATGTAAACAAACACTAAGAATGCAATCGTTGTTTCAAACACTTTGTAACGAAATCACTCAAAAGGCGACGAGACGTATGAGGTCAAACACAAAGAGGACTTCCAAAGCAAGAGATCAAAACAAGGAATTCATTCTCTTTTACATCAAACAATCATGGAGAGAAGACATTTCCAACAATGAGCAATGTAATCTATGCTCATACAGGGAAAAGACCAGAAGGGAAAGACACACTAGTGAAGGATTCAGGGAAAAAGTCTCAATTTTCACACACCCTGAAATTGGCTCGACTTGTACATTGACAACTAGTGCCAACTAGCGCCACTTGCACACTGACAACTAGAGCCAATGGCCAATTGGCATGGGTTGCTAACTGACAACAAGCGCCAATGCCTGAAACTGAAAAAAAAAAGAATTTCTCCCAACCAAGACTAGACTCACCACTTCAAGAAAAATCTCCAAGACTCAAATGAACCATGTGATCTAGTCTCAAAGCGAGACATACACAGATCAAGCTCAGAAAGCTCAAAACAGAGTAAACCCTAGTACCTTACAGGATTGGTGTGACTGTAAGGCTGGAACTAGCACCATAATAGAATTTGCGCGGGTAATACACTAGCAACTTGCGCCAATGGGCGCGACTGTCAAGCTGAAAAGCGCGCCAGTCGAATTTACCAGTCAAAAATAAAAAAGAGAAATTCAACAAGCAGACCAGTGATGATCAAGCTATCAAAAATCCAAATTCATAGAAAGAGCCAGCCCAAAGAGCTAATCAAGAAAGCAGAATCAAGAATCAACCGAAAAGACAAGACAAAGCTCCAAGTGTTCAGTTTACAAACTAAACTGGAGATTGACTGAAGCAGCTTTGATCTACTTCGCTAATGCAGAGCAATAGCATTTCGAAGGCTATCTGGCCAAGTTCAGGCTCCATCTATAGCTTATAAAATGAACGACAATAAGCTAGTGATCCCCAATGGAGTTGCCAATTTGTTGTCGAGGTAAATCCCCTCTGCGGACATAGGCGATCCCTACTAGCCCAGACCGGGTCTAGCAACAATCATTCACACTATAGTGTAGGTTCCTAATTGCAAATAAACCAACTAGCGATGAAGGCTTACCTGGAATCCAACGCTGTTGCTTGTAGAAGAGGTGGCGCTCCCGTTCCTTAGCTCTGGCAGATCACGATCCCCATGATCTCCGTGATAGGACACCTGCACATGCGAGAAACTAAACAAAAACAAGCGTAAAATCCAGTAGATGCAACTATATGTCAGTCAGAAAGGACATAACTCATCATCATAACAACAAGAGTGGAACCATAACCAATAGTCGTTCATTAATAATCAATCAAAGGAAAATTACAACCATAGTTCTGACGCTGAATTCTCCTTTGGAGGATCGCTAGCAAAACACGTCTCGAAAAGCCTGTCAGGGATGGGACAAACCTATCTCTTCGGATCTTGACGATAGTCTCCTTGCTTGAAATTGGACTTAAGGGAATTATGGAGGCTCTTGCAGCATAATGCTCTTGGAAATTTGGGAACTTGAATACTAGCTTGCAATGGAGATGGGCAAGATTTTATAGATGGAAGAAGGGGAGTTGGGATCTCTATAATCATGGGATTGGCCCTATCCTCAAGGAAGCTTCCATGAGAGGTGGCAAACCGCTTCCTCTCTATGTAAATCCATAGCCAAACCTCCCAACTCAAGATAGATATCAGTTCCTCGATCAGTTAGGACGAAACTTCCGCGATTTATTTTTAAAAAACATTCCTTAAATTGGCTGGCGTGAGTGTGACTCTAGGACAGAGCGCCAACTGGCATGGCCTCTTTGAAGTATTTTTCCCATTGGCGCGGGTACTGAACTTCCTACTTGCGCCAATGCTAAAAGGGCCATTTTTAGGGTTTTTCACAAGGAGATGTCTTGAGGGCAATGAAAGCTCTTGTTCAGAGGGATGTCATGAAAGTGGTTTCAAGCCATGTCACTGCTCACAGGTCACGAAATGAGCCCTCCAATATACGGGATGGGGATTGTAGGGACGGTGAAAAATTACTGTGTAACACTTCCATACTGGGACTATAGCATCAAATAGCTAGACTGACAGAGAAGTTGAAAGAAATTCAACCAATGCATCCAGTGAGGCCAAACGTATGGTGTACGCATTGTCTAATAGAAGGACACATGGTAACCAAATCTCCTCGACTACAGGGACAGAATGTAGAAACATCAGCAACAGGGGAATTAAGAGCTTTGCCAGCAAGAGGAGTTGCACAGATAAACACCCAGGAGTTATATCCACCGGAACACCTCTACATGAGGTTCCCCATGCAACATAATTCAACGGCAACTGAATATTGTGAAATATGTAAAAGCATGGGTCATTCACCTTGCCTATGCCCCATATTGCAAAAATACTCCAACATTCCGAACAACATATATTGTGATTTTTGTGCGTCTACCACACACAGCACAAAGCAGTGTAGGGCTCTGGATGCCTTGGCAGAATGATCAGACAGGCCTTTGTATAGAGTGAATGAGGCCCCTAGAGGACAAGGAGGAGGCATGAGAGGAGGCCGAGCAGGAGGAAGGGGACCAATACGGTGTTACAGCTACGACCGAGAAGGTCACATGGATAGAGAATGTCCATTTCCTATAAGACCCTGGTGCTCTTAGTGTAGAGTTAACACGCACGCAACAAAGGACTGCCCAGATCTCATTAAAATATGGGAAGAAAGAGCTAAACAAATAGGACCAAATCTAGTAAATGCAGAGTCGAGAATAATAGAGGCTCAAGATATGTAGAACGTGGCCATAGTGACGCGAGGAGGAAAAAGAACCGAGGAGGATACACAAATGATGGACTCGATAAGATTGGTAAGGCCAACATCTCCAAAGCTAATATTCAGGCCCGAAAGATAGAAGCAATTCTTTCAAGAAGTAGTGGAAACATTTTCCCAGCTTGGGGGAAGAAAAGGCATTGAATTTCCACAGACCAAGGAAAATAACGAGAACCAAGCTAGTTTAGGTAATACGATTGAAGAATGGTTCCGTCTATTTCTAAATTTTTTTAACAACAAGCCAATGTTAGAATAGTTAATGAAGAACCTAGAAAGAGTACTGAAGAAGGCCACAAAACTAGGGGAGACAACATAAATATATAAAAAGAGTGAAGATAAATAAGAGAAGGACAGGAAAATAGTTTTGGGTGACTCAAGTTGCAGGATTCCAAATTAAGGACACAATTCTTGACCTGGGGTCTGATGTAAATATCCTACCAAGAAAGACATGGGAAGCATTGGGGAAGCCAAGGCTAACATACTCACCCATTCAACTCTATATGGCGAACCAATACTGCATTGTGCCCATAGACATACTGGAGGAGGTCGAAGTCGACGTTGCGGGAGTAAAGACATATACGAACTTTGAGGTCATCAACATCATGGGGTTCAAGGATCCCTATCCAACATTGCTGGGGATTGAATGGGATTAATAGATTTAAAGAAGGAACTAATGGTCTTTGAGGATGGAGAGGCTAGAGTCATTCAGCCGCTCGACCTGTATCAAGGTCCCCGATACACAGGGTTTGTTGACAATAGAGAAGATGCTTAGATTCTTGACCATTTGTATCAGATGATTGCAGGAAAAAGGGAAGATTATATCAACAAAATACCAGGGGGATTAGTTAGTTGGAGAAGTATTCAAAGCTCAGACTTGGGCTTAGAGATAGTCTGGGATGATTGGCAGCAAGGGGGGCATGAGACCAACACAAGAAGATGCACCACCATTGGAAGAATAAATTGGATTGAAATTGAGGTAAAAGATTACCTAACGTTGTCCAATATGAACGTTGCAAATACTTTCATTACCAAAATAGAAGATAAAGTACCAGAGGATCATAGGGTCCCAATCATGGTCATGGATTTATAATCCACATCTGCAAGACACTCACAGGCCCAGTATATCATCACGACAACAAAATATTTGACAAGGTGGGCAGAGGCCATGCCAATGAAGGATTTCACAAACGAAACAGTGGCTCGATTCATATTTTAAAATATAATCAGCATGTTTGGGTGCCTGAAGAGTTTGAAAAGTGATCAAGGTATGCATTTCATAAATGCTACCATTAAGTCCCTGCTTGAAAACTTCATGGTATAACATCACAAAAGCAGTCCTTACCATCCACAAGCCAATGGTATGGTGGAAGAATTTAATAAGATGTTGGAGAAGGTATTAACGAATATCTGCAATGCTCAACGAGATGACTAGGATGAATGTATACTAGCAACCTTGTGGGCGTACAGAACGACTTTCAAGATGCTCAATAACCAAACGTCGTTCCAGTTGGTGTACAAGAGAGAAGTAGTGGTACCTGCTGAGTTTTTCATACCCAGCCTTCTAATCACAACAACACTCCAACTATCAGAAGAAGACTCATTGAAGGAGTTGTTACAGGAGCTACAAGAACTCGAAGAAGATAGATTTCTAGCAGAATTCCACCAAACTATCCAGAAAGAGAGACAAAAAGTGTGTCATGACCACCATATCAAGAGTAAAACTTTCAAGGTCAGCAAAAAATTTTTACTCTATGACAATAAGTAGTAGACGTTCCTAGGGAAACTGCAAATGCATTGGCTAGGATCATACCACGTAATCAAAATTAAAGATTTAGGAGCGGTTCGGTTAGCACAACTGGACAACCAGGTACTGCCAGGATGGGTGAACAACGCACGCCTGAAACCCTACCACGAGTAAGTTCTGCATTTCATTGTCAATAACTCTCGCAATCGAGAGGATTCATTAGAGTAGATTAGATTAGCTAGAGTCAATAACTCTCTCGCACCTGAGAAGAGCTTATATAGGATTCCCAATAAAGAAATTTTATAGCATAAGAAAAATTCAATGTTGAGTTGCGGAGACCACAACATGACTAATTTCGGTCAGGGGGTAGTGTCCAGCGTGTCATCCACGTCGTCAGAAGGAAAATCATTTCAAACATAATTCCATCATCATTACTCATAGTACCCAGGTCAGTTCATAGGATTACCAAGATTTGAAAAATAATTTCCATAATTAGCATCATCCATACTTCAATAAATTTTCCATAATAAGCCATAATCATCACCCATCACATCTACCCAAACCCCGAAGCCACAATCAGCTTTGTCAGAACCCACCTCAGCCCAGTAACTAATCACATTATTATAGCCATGGGGGAAGGCAGTGAAAATTAATTAGTTATGGGATCTTATCAACCTCTTGTGTGATGGTTACTTACATAACCTGCATGAAAGAAAAGTGCGAGAATGCCAGAGAAGTCCAAGTTAGAACCAGAAACAGCAAAGGTAGCAAGGTAAACATCACCAGAAGAAGAACAGGGGGGGAGTCTAGAAGCAGGAATTCATAAGGAACGAGAAGGAATAGCTCTGTGAGTGTACCAGAGAAGAGCTAAAATGACCAGGGTAGTGCCAGTAGTTGTTGAGCAGGAGCTCGATGAAAGGATCCATAATATTGAATCCCTGGTAGTCAAATATGATAGCGCGTCGTTGATTGATACCGACCTAACAGACTCCTTCCAATTTCTAGCAATGAAGAAGCATGTCTACATTGAGAATTATGCTACAAAAGCATGATAGGAAGCAGCGAGAGTAATTTCGAAGTTCAAAGGTGTTCAGCAATCCACCATAATGAACCTAAGAAACCTACCAGTGTTCGACACTATAGGGGTTGTGATGCAGTGCACCAAGTCTGTGCTGAGCAAAATCCACAATGGGTTGTTGTGGCTAGGAAGAGAAATCCCAGTTCATGTGGAAGACATTCACAAATTGACCAGGATATCACAAGAAGGGAGAGATGTTTCCATGACCTTCTAGACTGTTTCCAAGAGAGTGAAGAAAGTAGGGGATGGTGACAACTATAGGAAGTACGACACTAAGAGAGGGGGAAAAGGAGCCAAGATAGACTTAATCAAAAACCCAGTGGTCAAGTTAGCCTACTATTTCATTGCAAGAAAAATGATGAGACACTAAACCAAAGGGGAATGTACAATGGATACTATCTCAGTTGCAGAGCATTGTCTGTAGGGGGCACAATGGAATTGGTGCTCATTTCTGTTCAATGATTTATTCGAAGCCTGTGAGGACGACTATAAGAGGGCCACTGGATTTATCTACAATTATCTTATAATGGCGCCGGCCATGTGGAAATGGACATTTCCAGGAATTAGGCAACCTCTGGAAGTCGAAGTAGGCCAGCCGTTAGCAATGAAGTTCACCCCTTGGAAAACATCAGGGGACCCAAGAACTAAAGAGGTAAATGAGGAGGCATTCAAATTCTGGTATAGCCAGATGGTGGATGTCGTAATGAGCCAACAGAGAATTCCAAGGAGCTTGCTAGATAGTTATGCTGTGCAAGTATGGTTTGGGGTTAACCATAAGCAAACCTACATCCGGGCATCATGTGTGCCGGAATTTACCTTTAAGATGAGGCCGTTGAAATTTCAAATTGATGAGTGGGATTTTCACACAGAAGTATGCTCCTAGCCAGGAGTAGCAATGGAGATCAAAACCAGAGTCTATGTCTATTCATTTGATGGCATGTTGTTGGATCCATTTCCAGGAGAGACATCAGAGGAAGCGATGGCTAGGATGTCGTGACTACAGCTGACCCCAATCATTGAGTAGTTGAATACAAAGGTACAGAGCTTTAACTAGGTATTCCAAACTTTAACGAGTGATTCCTCTTTGTTTCCCACATTTACGAATCTTCAGACCTCAAATTCTACATCCTCTTCCATCATAGTCCCCTTAGTCACAACCATACCACTGAATTTGTTTAATTCACCACCGGTAGCAACCACAGCTCTCATCAGAAAGAGTAAGGCCTCAAAGCCACCGTAGCCACACCAAAGGCCAAAAAGGTGAAAATCACAATGTCTAGCCAAGTCGTTGATCTCACAGGAGAAGATCAAATGTAACATATGGACACGGGGGGCCTAATTAGAGAAGAGCCGGTGACAGAGCCCTAGAAAACCCCAAAGCTACCTCTAATAAACCCCTATTCTTTTCTAAATGTCTGTATATCACCTCCTCACACTCACCAATCATCGGCCACCACCTCATTCACCTTCAAAGATCATCCATCTCACACACCCTCCACATCAGCCACCATATCTGACCCAGTCAGAATGAAAAGTAAAAAAAATGGGGATGTCGAGGTGGAGGTTAACTCTGGTACAGTAGTGGTACCTGAGGTTAACCAAACCCTAGTTGAACATGTTTATTTCCAAGAACTTTTAAGTCGAGGGGCACCTTTTACTGTAGATACAACAACCGTGACTGAAGAGCTGAATCCATTTCAACAAGGAAACTTGATACTTCAGCAAGTGCATTCCAATATAAGCATGGGTAACCCCAGTAATCTAATGCCATAGCCAACACCACCGCAGTCACCATAAGAGCATTCAACAAAGTCCATTACAAGCGGTCAACCACTTCAAGAGCGATAACCGAATCAAGATATCGTCGGAGCTGAAAGAATGCAGACCTAGGGAATGATGTAGTTATACAATTTCATTCAGCGGGCAGCACAACAGGCCAAATGGATTCACACAGAACTTTAGCAGAGATTCGAGCAGCAACAGGTACAAATTATCGCACTTATTGAAGAGCACGAATAGCTGAAGATAGAAAGGGACCAACTACAGGGCCAACTGGACATGGTGACCAAGGTTTTCCAGGATCTCTGGCCCATAGTGACAACCCACAACAATCAGATACCAGGTGACATAGTCAGACAGTCCATTCACATCCAAGTGGCTTGTTCGAACCTCACCCGAGAAAATAGGGAACTGAAGGCAGCATTGGAGACTAGGCTCGTGCTATCGGACCCAATGGTCATCTACACAGAGAAGATAGCAGAGCGACAGACCCAGGCAGATGGGATGTAGGAAGTTCTGATTACTACGACAAAGGAAGCATCTGACCTACTGAAGGGTCTACATGAATGTGCAACCTCTCTCACCTTGAAATCACAACCAGTTTCAGCAAAAATATAACAGATATTGAAATATATTCAGGAATCCATATACCTAGACAGACTTGACCAATTTTACACTCAAGTAGAGGAGCTGGAAGTCCAGATACAACAAATTGAGGAGCATTCAGCCACAGCTGAGCAAGCCCTCCGAGAGCTCAAGCAATCAGTGAATAATACTACCCAAGAAATGTAGCAAATAGCTGCAGAAGCTAACGTTCTGATCAATAACGTCTTTGGTATCCTACCGGTCGTCGCAGTAGAGAAAGAGGTTGCCCAGGTCACAACAGAAACGGACCTACTCATGCAGGGATGGCAGCAGGCCATTGCTAGCTTCCGAGAGCTCAAAGAACCCGCACTCACAAAGGTCCCAGAGTTGGGGGCCCTTGTTTGGACATGCACAAGAAAGGGAGCAAACAGAACGGGCCATGGAGAGAAGCGAACCAATGGAGACCAAGGTAGCAGGAAATAATTGACTCGGGACGAGTCAATAGGATGTGATCGGGCCCTGTTGGGGCCCTTGTTTTGAAATTAAACAGTTTTGAGTTGCAGATAACAGGTGGCAGAACACAACCATGATAGATAGAGAGCTATCACAGTTGGGAAGAACTAAAGAGCACGTGGCGCAGTTTTTGCAGAAGCAAGCATAGATGGCAAAAGGAAGCGGTAGAAGACAATCAGTGGAACTCCCAATAATCAGGGAGAAGCAACAAATAGCCGAGAGAAAGGGAAGGAATATTTGTCAGTCACATTGGAAACGGAACAAATTGGCAGTCGGCTAGCGGAAAAGGGATGTTGGCACAATAGAGATCAGGGAACAAGAGTCGTAGGAGAGCTCTGTTCGTGTTGGTTTTTTTTTTCTCTCTCTCCGATTCGTTCTATTCTATCGTATGTGATGTTATTGTAATCAACTTTGCTAAGAACTCTCTAGGAGAATTGTAACTATATTTTGCTCTTAATGCAGTACATTCTGATCCGAGGTTGTTTTTCTAAGTTCTGTGTTATATTCTGGTTTAGTGGAACGTGCGGGTTATTTTACATTTTTTTGGTTATCATTCTGATTATGTTTATAAGTATTGTTACCTGTGGAGTATTTACACTTACTCGAAGTACTTTGTTCTGTCTAGGTTATGCTTCTGTCATGCTTGATTGATACGTGATCTAATTCCAACCTTAGTAAGGTCACGACACACCTCGAGTGAGACTCTCTGCTCCTCGGAGTGGGGTGAAAATGCCGACGTTGTGATAGACTATTGCAGAAACCCTTGTTGGCCACCATCCTGAACCTGAGTCTCACCCCAGAGACCTCTTTTCTTGCCAACACCCTCTGTGATCAATGGGATATGTCTACAGCTTAATGGTTTTGAGTTCCAGTTTTATCGGAATTATCAATAATGGTTCCATTGGATCATGTTCATTTCAATTCTAAGTATACAACCCGCCCATCTCTTAAGTGTGCTACCCATCTTATGTCGTGTTACTGCGTCTCCGATCATTGGTGATCAAGAGTTTATATAAAAATAAATGTTTTTTTGGTATATTTGAGGACAATTTGGTCTTTTATTTGTTTTGGCATGAAGAGTTTAGAACCTGCCCAACGTTCCTCACAGATATTAAATTGAGAAACAAAAATAGCGAAGAGTAAGGAAAAGAAACTCTCAATGAAACAACTCAAGTATTTATCCGTTTTATGTGTGTTGAATGCCATAAACCATGCATATAAATCATTTTGATGGGATAATCTAAAAAACAAGGCATTTGCATGTAGTAAAATAAATTAAATTACTGAAAAATGTTGATAGTTTTGAAATATTGAGAAAGTTGTGGTAACAGAGTGTGTAAGAATTTAAATATTGGAAGTTAATTACATTCAATAAAATGTAGGTAAACACATTTTTTAATAATGTAAATATTCACAATTATTATTATTATTATTTGTTTTTTTTTTTTGGTAAAATGCAAGTAATTTAATAAATTTTGTCACAATTTTTTATTAAATAATAAAGTTAAAGAATGATTTTAATTAAACTTTATTTGGAGCATTTAAGTTTATGATTTTCCATTAAGTTTAATGAGAATGAAAAATATATTTTTTATTAAATTTTGAACATAAATATATAATAAAAAAATATTAAATTTTAAACATATATTTAATATTAATAAAACAACTTTAAAAAAAAGCATGTTTTCTAATATAAATTTTAATGAAAACGAAATATTTTTTTTATTAAATTTTAAACATACAAATATGATAATCCTTTTTAATTAAATTTTAAACATATATATGATAATTATTTTTAATTAAATTTTAAACATATATTTAATATTAATAATAAAAAATTGTAAAAATGATTTTTTTTTCTAATATGAACATGTCTTAGATATACTTTTTGGGATTCAATTGCCTTAAGTAAGTCATTCATGTATAACCATTTCCATGAGAGGTAGTCGTAACTAACTAATTTCTCATGATTTTTGAATAGTCCACATAGCACTCATTGCATCGGGTGATGCTCACAGGGGTAAAGAAGTGGGATTGAAACTAGTGAAATGAATCACATAGCATCAATCATCACTTTTAGTGTTTCCTGATTTTCCCAGTTATTTAATTCCTTCAGTGTCCCTTTGCACCTTTAGGAGCAATTGCTATAAATATATTTTCCCTGAAAAACACCGTATAGATCAAAGAAATCTAATAATTAGATTATGAGTTAAATTTGATTGTTTAACATATATATATATATATATATATATATATATATATATATATATATATATATATATATATATATATATAAATATATAAATAGTGTGCAGTATTTTGTATGTTATTTTACATCTTCATACATATATTTTTTAATTTTCAAACGTGTAATTATGGGTTGTTTTAACTCTTGTTGTAGTGTAACGTTATTGGTGGGTATTTATTAACACTTTTGTTTCGCTATTAACTTTCAAAAGTGAAAAATATAAAGATCTATTGTTTTATATTTTTTTAAATTTGATGTAATGTAGGGTTGTTTGTTGATATTTACTAACATAGTTATATAAATTAAATTGTTAGAAGATGTTCATAAATATCAAAACACTTATATCATGATAAATATTACATCAATTAAATTCTCATAAACATCAAAACATGTATCCCATAATACATACCACATTACCAAGTTTAAGAAAATGATTTCAAAGTATTATTATCATTAATTATAAGAAGAATTAATATGAGTTAAATATATATATATTTTAAAAACACATGTAATAGGGTTTTTAACTATGGAGATTATTAACTTGTGAATAGGTTTTGTTATAGTAGCATAGGCCTATGATCCCATTACTTACTACCACATGCCCAAAAAACCATAACTCATGCTCATATGACATTTTTATTAATTAATCAATCTAATTGGAAGGGGAAAAAAGGACATAACTACTTTCCTAAATAAATATCAACTTCCTATTTATTACTATTAATAAGAATAATATCTACATCCACTTAGTTAGTGCAGGCATATAAATTAAATGGCTAGATTAAATGCCTAGTAAACCCAGATAGGCATATAAATTAAATGGCTAGATTAAATGCCTAGTAAACCCGGATAGGCTTCAATCCATAGTAAACATCAAAACTCTCCATCTTATGGGTCAAGTTTCTAAAATAAAAAAATTCAGAAAATTTAACTATATTGTAACTGTATTCTAAATTTTTATTTATTATCATTATTGATTTTTTCCTAGGGCATTCCTTTGGGAAAAACTCCTCAAGTTACCATTTTGTTTTTAGATCCATTGTTAGACAATTAAATAATCATCTTTCACTGGATTGATTGATTATGGTTGGCCAGAGTATTTGTTATCGTTAACATTATTGTTAACTTTAACAGAGCTCACAAAACCTTAATAGATCCCACAATTAGTGTAATTATTATTGTTAACCTTAACATAGCATACAATGCTTAGTCAGAGAATCAACCCATGCATTTCAATAAGCCGATGATGAATCAAAATACGAGTGAGTAGTGGAAGGATGAAGTGGGGTGCTACCAATGGCTTAGGGTTCCCCTTTTTTTTATGGGCAGCTGTTGGGTGCTAAAAGGTGTCTACAAAAACTCCTAATTGCCTCACAATAATTATCAACCAAGGTCAGTCCTTTTATCTCAAGTGTGTACACAGTATATGCAAGCTCATTCATACGAGTAATGCTAAAGCCAATCGTTGAATATAGATTAAATCATAAATCTAAATCTTTAAAGAAAGTAATTCATCTATGCATTATAATCCAAAACTGTGATTCATTCTTTAATTCAAATAATTCCATCAACCGAGAGCACTGAAGCATTAACCGAGCTCTTTCAGCTGGACCTAAACTTTCGAATGCAAGGAAAGTAGTGGAAATAACAGTTTATGATTTAAGTAATCAAAACCAATTTTGTTAAAAAAAAACTGATAAATTGGAATGCGTACGTAGAGGAACAAATACAAAAATCTAAATCATCAAAAGCAATTCACTGTGAAGCAAAAAAGCATAATATACTTGGAGTAAATGGAAAGGTATAGCATAAAGAATAGTAGTGAAATTCACCAGAGACCGGGCCCTTAGCCGCCAACGAACACTGCTTAGTTACTCCAGAACAAATGAATGAACAACAATGCAAACTTTATATTAATCATCGCAATCATTACAATACAAATCCGTCTTTCAGAACTACATTCTGTTCATTGTCAAATGATACACAAATGAAAGATACATGACACAATACATGATACATTCTGATTAACATTCTCTGCTTTCTCCTATGTCATCATATTATCTCCCCGTATTCGTATTCTTCTCATTCTTTTATAACTAAAGGAAAGGCAAATGCGATCCCTCAAGATCAGGGGACCTTGTGCTTGGTCCTGGTGATCCGGATTTTTGGGGGAGGCCCCCAAGATCTAAAAAGTTGAAATAGATCTGACAAGATCTGCAAAATTATAATGCCAGAAAAAAAGAGAGAACACAAAGAAAATAAAACCACAAAGAAACTTGTTTTATTAAAACAGAGAATACCTGTAGAAGCTACATTGTATGCATAACTGTCCTTTTACAAAGTGAGGCTTGTTATTTATAGCCTTTTTTGAGATACAATACCATAGGTGGATACCATGGGCCAATACCATGGGTAGATAACACTTACAATACCATGGGTAAATCCCATGTGTGGATGAATACCATGGGTGGATACATACCATGGGTCACTTATAATACCATGGGTGAATAAATATCATGGGTGGATGAATACCATGAGTCGATGCCATTTACAATACCATGGGTAAATTCCATGGGTAGATGGATAATATGGGTAGATGAATAACATGAGTTGATGCCATTTTTCCATTCGGATCATTCCTCCCTCCTTAAGAAGCAATGGTCTCCATTGCGTGAAGTTCCCTCCTGAGAATCCTTTGTTGAATATGAAGAACCACTGAAGAGAAGGGTTTTGTGTAGTTAACCCATAACCGTGATGAACGAAGATCCGAGGATAGAGATACCCTGTAATGCTTGTGACCAACTATGATATTGACAGTGTGTGGCCTAGCAAATGGACTTCGATGAAGTGTGGGTTTGTGGATGAACCGAAATCATGACAAACGAAGATCCGAGGATAGAGATACCCTGTAATGCTTGTGACCAACTGTGTGACTAACAGTGTGCGGCCTAGCAAATGGACTTCGATGAAAATGATTTTGTGTAGTTGACCCATAACTGTGATGCTGATTGTTGATGAAGTAGCAGGTGCCTACATAGCTTGGAGTGTGAGGGCACGTCTCCAAATAACCCAAGCCAAATTTTGCTATGATCAAACTGATGAATGTGAAGCAGGTGCCTACTAAAGCGGGGTGGGAGGGCACGTCTCCAAAGGGAACCCGCTCCGAATGCTGCTCCAGATTTAAAATGAGCATAACTCGGTCAATATAACTCAGAATATTTATTATAACCTATTTTTGGAAATGGAATGATCATTCTGCATCATTTCATGTGTTTGAAACCACTATCTGGAGACTCTAGACTCTCAGATTTGCGCTGGAACTGGCACGCCGTCACAAAATTTCTGAAAAAATAGTTGATTTTAAATCAACGATAACTCCCACATCCGGACTCCGATTCAACTGATTTTTTTTTGGAACTTGGGTGATTTTTCAAGAGGAGCTCAGATCTATCTCCATTTATTTGAAATTTTGTACTAAAAATGGTGAAAAATGACAGGAGATCTGCCGTCCATGAATTGTCGTCAGAAAAATTGCTTCAACATTGCTGATTTTGAATTAGCAATATCTCCCTCATCCGAACTCCAATTTGGCCGATTTTTTTTTTTGAATTTGAGTATTTTTTTGCAAGGAATCCAGATCTGGTCTTTGTTTTTGCAAATTTTTTACCAAAAGTTTCAGATCTGATCTGAAAACTCGCCGCCCAAAAACATTCATGGATTTTGCTGAAGATTGCTGCAAAACATTGAAGCTGAAATATGTTTCAAACCCTCATTCCCATGGAGGCGTAACCTGAATCTGATACCACTGATCCGGATTTTTGGGGGAGGCCCCCAAGATCTAAAAAGTTGAAATAGATCTGACAAGATCTGCAAAATTATAATGCCAGAAAAAAAGAGAGAACACAAAGAAAATAAAACCACAAAGAAACTTGTTTTATTAAAACAGAGAATACCTGTAGAAGCTACATTGTGGCAGACAATCTGTCCTTTTACAAAGTGAGGCTTGTTATTTATAGCCTTTTTTGAGATACAATACTATAGGTGGATACCATGGGCCAATACCATGGGTAGATACCACTTACAATACCATGGGTAAATCCCATGTGTGGATGAATACCATGGGTGGATACATACCATGGGTCACTTATAATACCATGGGTGAATAAATATCATGGGTGGATGAATACCATGAGTCGATGCCATTTACAATACCATGGGTAAATTCCATGGGCAGATGGATAATATGGGTAGATGAATAACATGAGTTGATGCCATTTTCCATTCGGAGTCCTGGATCGGCGGCATGTTGTTCTGTTACTACAGAAGTTGCAGCTGTGCTTGGTTTCTTAGATTTCTTCCCCATTTGGTCTGAACTTGTTTCTGCGGAGAAGCTCTGCACAAAAGATAAAATGAACGTAATGCGGAGAATAGACGGCGAAAACTGGTACAGAAGACTTATGTCAATCAATAAATAATGGAAAATAATCATAAGACTCTCGCGTATGTAATCTCTGAAGGGATTTTAGGCGTAACTGCTCCATTAATTGGCCGTTTGAACCTGCCAATCTATTAAATGATCATCCTGTCCTTTATTTTCCCGAATAGCCTCATTAAACGTGGATTTGATTTTTATTTGGCGGTTGGGCTTAAGTCAATTACCATTATATAGTGAGAAGGCTTTTAAATAATAATTAACATAATATGCTGAGCCGCCATAACAATCCTTTTTGAAAGTCGCGCTTATCTTTATCGGTATCGGCGATCGGAGGAGAACTTAAGCAGTTTTTTGAGTCTTCGAACAATCCTCGATCGCCGATTAGCGATATCGCTTAACTCGCATCGAGAGATTTTAAGGTAAAGTTCTATTGCATTCATATCGCAATCCCCGATTGCCAATAGTGATATCGCATCGGAGCAAGGAGATGGGTGCTTATTGGTGATTGTTTTATTTTCGATTGCCGATGTTTTATGAATTCAAAAGGTTTTATAATGATTTTTTGTTTGTTTTTGGATTTTTAGAGGAATGATGAGTTAATACCAATTTAATCTAAAAAAGGGACCCATTTAATATTATAATTTTTTAAAGTAAAATTTTATGAAATGGGGGGTTGTTGTATAGCACAACACAACTCTACAAAGAAAAGGAGTAAAATTCCAGTGGACACCAGAATGTGCAGCTGGCTTTGAACAACTTAAACATCTCCTTACACATGCACCAATTTTAAGGATTTTCGACCCAAAGAAGGACTTCTTGGTTTGTACAGATGCTTGAAAAGAAGGATTAAGTGGGGTATTAATGCAAAAGGGACATGTAATTTGCTATGAACATAGGAAATTAAATGTACATAAAAAAAATTATGTTACGCATGACCTAAAACTTGTAGAAATTATTCATGCATTAAAAATGTGGAGACGTTATCTGATCGTGCGAAAGTTTGTACTAATGTCAAACCATGTCGGATAGAGATATTTTTTCAATCAACCCAAATTGAATGCAAGGCAGGTCAGATGGTTAGCTCTCATTAGTGAATTCAACTTTGAGATTAAGTACATCAAGGGAAATGATAACAAAGTGGTTGATGCACTGAGCAGGAGTCTACAAGTGAACCACTTATTTGTTATAAGTTATTGTGAATCTAATATCAAGGAAAATATTAAGGAAGCATTGGTACAAGATGAACATTTTTAGTATGTACAGGGTTTCTTACAAAGAGAACCAGAAGGACCTTCAAGTAAATACTACATGCTCACCAAGGATGGGATGTTAAAATTCAAATACCGGTGGTATATACCTTGCATAAACAACTTGAAAAGACTCATTCTATATGAGTTTCATAAAATTACATACTTAGGTCATCCTAGATATCATAAAATGATTACTGCAATCTAAAATATGTATTATTGTCGAGGTATGAGAAAGGAAGTCGTTGAATATATTGTCAAGTGTATAGAATTTCAACAAGCAAAGGTGGAATGTAGACGTCCAGCTGGACTCCTCCAAATGATTATAGTCCCAGAGTGGAAGTGGGAAGTCATATCCATGGAATTCATCACGGGACTACCAAAGGCGCACAAACAACACGATGCCATCATGGTGATATTGGACAAGTTGAGAAAGGTAGTTCACGTCATACCTATTAAGAGCCATCAATATTACACAAATCTTTATGAAGGAAATATTCAGACTTCATGGGACACCCAAGAAAATAATCTCAGACCGGGATGCTAAGTTCACCTCCAACTTTTGGAAGGCATTGTTTACTGTATTTGGGACTTAGTTAACATTCATTACATCATACTATCCATAGACAGATGGTAAAATTGAGAGAGTGAACAGGGTGTTGGAGGACATGTTGAGAATGTACGTAATGCATCAACCAAAGAAGTGGGAGGAATACCTTGACTTGGTTGAATTTTCATATAATAATGGTTACCAGGAATCCCTGAAGATGAGCCCATTTGAGGCTTTGTATGGCAGGAGATGCAATACACCTATCAGCTGGGATGATCTAGTAAACATAATAACTCTTGGGATGGATATGTTAAAGGAAATGGAACATGAAATCATTAGAATTAGAAAAAAGCTAAAGGTGGCATAGGAAAGATAGAAGAGCTACGTAGACCAAAAAAGGACTCATAGGGAATTCCATATATGGTATCATGTATATCTCTGAGTTAAACGAAGTAGGAACACGCTAAAAGTGGGATCTTGTTCCAAGTTGGCACCCAGATTTTGTGGACCCTTTCAAATTTTGCATCGAGTGGGACCACTAGCTTATCAATTAGCCCTACTCCCCACCATAAAATCACATGATGTATTCCACATATCCTTAATGAAAAATTATGTTTGTGATTCTAATCATGTGATCAATCCTTATGTGATACGGGTGGAACTCGTGGGAGAATTCCAACCCAAACCTCTATGCATCCTGGACTAAAAACAGATCATGCTCTGTAACCAAGTGATAGAGCAAGTCAAGGTGCAATGGAAACACTTTGGACCCAATGATGCAACTTGTGAGCACATGGATCGAATGAAAGCAACATATCCATTTTTGTTTAATGTGTAAAGAATGTAAAATAGTTGTTATTATAAAGCTCAAGTTTTTTTTTGTAAAAACACCGACTATGGTGTCCCTTTTAAGGGGGTGGGGTTTATAACACCCCTACGTCTATGTGCCCTCTCTAAACATTTTTCATGACTGAATGTAATAGTTGATTAATAAAGAAAGCTCCTTTTCTCTCGATCTTGGCGATAAGGGAATGCATACTTGAGTAACAATAATTTAAATTTGATATTGAATAACTAAATTATAAAGTAGATATAATTATATACCAATATAATAAGATAAATGATCTTTTATTTTACCAGTATATAATACAAATATACCCAAAATAAAAATGAGTAAAAAATTAAATAAATAAAATAAATATAAAACAATCATGCCACGAGTAAGGAGACAAGGGGAAGAGGTTTCAGACATGAGCCACCACCACACCGTCACTGCGTTGATAATAAATAAACAAATTTACTCGACCACCACAGCCTGAATGCCTCCTCAAGAATGAAAAGGTTAACTTTATGCAAAAGGGAAATTCCTCCTCCAACACATAAAGGGTAACTTTGTCGAGAGGCAACCTTGGGAAGATTTCCTTTAAGAATGACAATCTGGGAGGAAGAGGCGTGTGTGGTTGCAAACAATTTTTTTCGAGCCAGTCATCGTTTTCTACTGTATTATCCATCATAGGAGGTGATAGTTGTGCACTGAAGGAGATAGAATCTACAAAATAGGTGCTTATTGAAAACCCACTTGTAGGTACTTGCTTGGAGTTGACAAACCACCTGTAGGTGCTTACCAGAATTGATAAACCACGTGAATATTGTGTTTATTTAGGTTGAAAAACTGCCTGTAAAATTACATCTATTTCTCCTATCAGTCAACAACTCTACACCATGGAGGAAAATTCTCAGTTTTGAAAATGGCACAGGGATGGCAAGTCATGGAGGAAAATTGTGACTGCCTACAGTTGGGTGGTCAAGTGTTCATCTTCTCCAGTCGTCAATAGGAACCTCTTTTATGTGATAAATACTTTAATCTTGTATGTGAATTTTCAATCATTTAAATTTCATGAACATATGAAAAATCTAGGCATAAATTAGATGAGTCGCACTTGTGTGTTTTGGATGTCGAGTCCTGTTATGTTTTCGACTGTGTAAATCAACCTAGGAAATACTCTTGCACGTTCCAAACTGAAACTATAAAATATACTACGTAGGTGCAATACACACAAGGAGGTCCATAGAAAAAACTGGACTCATTGTTGAAGATGTTTTGATATGTGATTAAGAATTTTAGTATAGATATCACATAGACACTATCGTGGTTCAATATTTGTTTCACTGACAGCTTGACAAGGAATTATAACTCATTTACTATATAATCTCTGAAAACAAAATTATAGTACGTCCTAGGGATTATCATTAATACAATGATACGTGTATATACAATTATTTATAGACTTATACCCTTCGTGTATATTTGTCACTGCATAGTCTAGATTATGGTTGTGTTTTCTTGGCACTTGTATTTATAAGTTATCTTCTCCACGTCCAATACTCAAAAATTTTGAATTCAAACACAAATTTGAAAGCTTAAAAATATTAAATTGTGTCTACTTGCCACCACTGTGCAATATAGACTCCAGATGTGCAAGGAATTCAATGTATATGAAGTTTAAAATATAACATTAGAGAGAATTTCCAAAAGGTAGTTGACACTATATCCAATTAATTATGTAATTGGTTTCACGGTGCTCGAACAAATAACCTTTGTGTCACTTTTATTATTATTGGGTGCTTTGCCTTTTCTCTTCCTAAATTTGTTGGACAAAAATGAGTTTAAATTGCAACCTCAGTTTAACATTTTTTTTCAGAAAGGAAAAAAACGGTGTTTATATTAAGGAGATAAACAGTACATAATATCATGAATGTGGCAACTAGCATTAGCCCAGCTCACAGGATTTGATCCCATCATCACAAAAATAATCATTACATAGGTCAACCCATCATCATCGTCCAAATAAACAAGAGAGCATAAAAGATATAAAAATTTACATGGATCATCCCAATAGCTTCATCCTAATAAAATAGGAGAGAGGAAAAGATAGCAACTATCTATGTCCACATGAAAAGTCTATATATGAACACAAACTAGATTCAAAACATATACGTTAAGTGCAACCAAAATTGTGGCATCTAGACAATAGAACAACAATGAAACCTCATGAGCCATAGTTGGAGACACGCCATAAGGATAGATAAAATGCATGTTAGCTTGATCAAACACGGGCTCGCTTGATGATACGCATGTTTGCTTACTAAAAGGACATACACCAATAACACTAGCTCGCTTGTTAGTAAATGAAAATTCCATGTGAGACCATGAAAAAAGCATTAAGCAAAACCTGCAAGAAAAAAGTTGTAACATTCATGGAAATGGGACAACAAAATTCTGAAGCAGATGGGATCCACATTAATGAAAGATATGGATACTGCCAAGAGAAGTAGTGAGGCCCTTCTTAGATAGGAGATCTACGAGGGTATTGTTCTCTCTATATATGTGATGCATAGGCAGATCATTGAGCTTGTTAAGGAGGTTTTTTATACGACAAATCCAACCCTTCATTCCTTTTGGTTGATAGAGATACTTCCCAAAAATCCCATCTAAGATAATTTTTTCATCACCATAGATATTCACTGATTGCAACCCTAAATTAAAAGCCAACCATAGCCTGCTCCATAAGGTGAGAATTTTTGCCTTATTTTTGGTGCCCCTCCCACCATACCAATAGATCTAATATATTTCCAAGTTCTCAAGTGTAATCCATGCCCCACAATCATAGTATCCCCCCTGTTGAGCCCCATCAAAGAAAACCACCGGCAAGGATATTGGGTGTGGCCAAATGCAGTGAGACATATCTTTTATAGACAATACAAGAGGTGGTTGAGCATCAATCCATGCCATAATGGTCCCATGGATTTGGGCAATGATTGCAGGACTTCCATAAAAAATAAGATGATTGCGAGCAAGCCAAACCTCCCAAAAAAAATAGAAGGGCAGAGCTTTGAATTTACCTTTGGTCACTCTCCAAGTTGTGAGAGTATTGATGATATTATCCTGTCTCCAATCTGGATCAATGAGATAGTGAGAGAAAAGGGACCAAATATTATGAGTAAATGGGCAAGATAAAAATAAGTGAATAGTCGATTCATCATGAACATGACAGAAGGTACACAATCCAAGCTCGTGTGTGCCTCTTTTTTTTAGATTGGCCCGTATCAAAATACGGCCCTTCCATAATAACCATCCAAACAATAATATCTTGTGCAAGATTTTCCAGCTCCAATATGCCCTAAAGGGGGGGGGAGTCTTGTCTCCAATTTGTTTGCAGATTATGTGATAATACACATCTTTCACCACCAGCCCATCCCCAATCATGTATCCATCCCAAATGGTCTGGTCACCTTATTGCTGATGGCATAGACCACCCCCCTATAAACTAGCCACATAACGCTGCCAGGAGCCAACGTCCAGATCCAATAGACCCAGTTGAGTAGCAGACTTACATTTCAGGGTTCCATGTTGCAAATTAGCGATCACATGTGCAAGATAAAAAATTGCCTCTCTGAGACAGCCTATGAATGATCCTATCCTCCAGTTGCTAACCATCGTTGAGGCCCAGGACTCTATCACAACCCAAAGTAATATGTTGACCATTTCCAAAACTCCAAACCAATCGGTCAGCAACCAAAAACATTACTCTCTTGAAAATCTTCCAGATATGAGATTCATTTTTTTATTTAAGCAGTGAATCCCTATAAAGCTGCAATAGAGGGTCTCCCACTACATATTTGCTTCGAATTATTTCAAACCATATGCCCCAGCCTTTTAATGCTCTCCATAGTGATTTTATTAAAAGCGCATTCAAAAAGGAGCGAACATTCAAGAGCCCCCAACGCCCAAACTCCTTAGGAATCGAAATATTGTCCAGCTTGCACAAATGATGTTTTTTTGTCTTAGAAGCCCATGCACATAAGAAATGATAAATGGTAGCATTGATTAAAGATACCACGTGTTCAAGGAGATAAAATAGATGAGCCCAATAAACCACTAATTGCAAAAAAACTTCTTGTACGAGGATGTATCTCCCCCCTAATGATAGCCATATATGAGTCGATTTTAGTATTATACCTTTAAACTTGTCGACAACCCATGTCCAGTCTGCTGCCTTATAACCACAAGGCCTCAAATTAAACCCCAAGTATGATATACCCTCTAATAGTTTCTTGGTCTGTACACCCAAAAACTCAACAATGAAATTGATCTCATTTATGTCACCATGAGCGTAAATCAAAAGGCATACCATTGATGATAACATCATATCTAATAGATGAAATACAAGCCATGATCCATATTATGTTTTGCAATGTGATACCCACCCTTAAGAGAACCAGTCTAATGAAAGACCAGTCTACATAGTCATATGCCTTATATAGATCAAATTTCATAATGAGTGCCTCCACTTTTCGTGTATGGATAGAATGCATCACTTCTTGAGAAGATGCAACAGTGTCATGAATGGAATGACCCTGTAGGAAACCAAATTGTTCTGCATAAATGCATCTGTTAGTCATCAGTATTTTTTTTCTGTTAAGATGACTATATGCCTTGCCTAGGTTTTCTAGAAACCAATTTCAAACAGTCAATTTGTCCTCCAGAAAACCCCTCAGAGAAATTTTTATCTTTTTCCTCTCTTACAGACTATGTTAGAGGTGGCCATCAAGTTTTCAGTCTTGACAAAACTCCCTTGTTCATAACTATCATAAGCCTTGCATATCTGATATCCAAAATTCTCTATTTTCACACAACTCTCTGTCAAAGCATAAGAAAAGTTGTATTCTTTCCCTCTCACTATTTGAATGTCCATTTGATAACCTGAATATGTTTAAGGAACCCTTCAGAAGTTATGAAAAAGTGTCTAGGTTTAGGTGATGGTGTTTAGAATAGGTATCTTGAGAAAAATGTCTTTAGTCGAAAACCTAGTTTTAAATATCAATCAGCCATCCTCTGTCTTATCTCGCAAAACAAACTTTGTTTACCCCTAGGTCATACACCATCAAAATGATCATTGTATTTTGTCTTAGCAAAGCTTGTAAGTTTCAAATTCAGGAACAAACAGAGTAAGAAGGTCCTATGTCAGAAGAAAGTAATCAAGTGAAATTTTCAAGTATTATTATCATGATACCTCAGGAAAGGTCTCCATGGTCAAAGACATTTTATCCATGTATCTCTGTAGGGATGGTATGGACAGATGGCAATAAGTAGTTCTGAAACAAAGGGACACTTCAAAGAAAGTTTTCAAAACTGGAACAGTTAACTGTTGGGAAATAAAAGAAATGCATATTTTAGAGAGAAAGGAACCTATATGATTCATACCTACAAATTCAAAGCACCAAGAAAGTAAAAAATAATCCATCATGGAAAAATGGGTACAAGGGTCAGGATTTTTCTGCATCTAGCACTTCATATCAGCTCACAATGGAATTTGCACATTCTTCCCGAACATATGGGCACAGCTCTGAAAAACAGACTTATGAGACTAGGTGTATTAGTTCTCTGACAAAATATTTCCAGTAGTTTTAGGCATCAAAGTGAAAGAATATGAAAAGAGAACATCTGCCTTTTTTATATCCCTATAGCCTAGACTCTGAACCCTCAAAGACTCTGTCATCACAAGGAAGCTAAAGCTATTGAAAAATAAAGTTAACCTAAGAGACACAAGCAGATATGTTGGAGTTTGAAATAACTTACCTGCTCACTATCTTCACTGTAAATTTCTACAAAGAGACCTGTCTCATACATGTTGATAAAGGATAAAGCATTTGAATTTCCTCCTTCATAAAAATCAAATGGAAATCACTTGTTTTTATGAGGCACCCCCTTCAATGATGATAAGAAGAGGGCACAAGGTTTAGTTTTCAAAGAGATATTTAATTCAAATCATGAGCAGAAGGCCATAAATAGCTTATGTCTAACAAGCCTCAATCAAGGATGATGAGCAAGGGGCATGACACAAACAGTTTGTGTAGGAGGCTAAAGGTTTCATTTGGAAAACAGAGAATGGGCCTAAAGTTTATGTGAAATGCTTCCTTTGAATATAAGCAGAGGGCAAAAACCACATTTTCTTTAAAAAGACTTCCTTCAATATTATAAGCAGAGGGAAAAATACAGTTGGCGAAAGATCCTTTTTCATAAAAAGTGGAGGGCACCATTTTACAAGTTAAAATGGGGAAGGTTTGCTTTGCACAAAAAAATGAGAACTTGTTTTGTTGTTTGCAAAACACTGTTCAAATAAAACATTGATACACATGTTTAAAAAATTGTTTTATGGAAATAGGAAAAATGGGCAAAAAGGCAGGGGTTTAATAAAACTATTTTTGAAAAAGGTCAAAAGGAAGACTGCATGTTTTAAAAAGCATTGCACAAGGCCAAAAGGCCTCAAAAGGCATATTTCATTTTCATATTACTGATTGGAAAAAAGGAGGGTTTCTCTGGTTCCTCAGCAAGCCTCGTACAATTTTTTCTTGGTCGCAACGCGCCTGTAGCCAAGCTCTACGCACATGTAGTGGCTCACCACAGGATTTTACAGAGGACGCGACGCGCCTGTGCACTGGCGCGATGTGTTTCCTCGTTCAGTCTCCGCCCGGGCTTCCATTCAGTCTCCGCCTGGGCTTCCGTTCAGTCTCCGCCTGGCCTCATTCAGTCTCCACCCGGGCTTTCGTTCAGTCTCCACCCGGCCTCATTCAGTCTTCGCCCGGGCTTTCATTTAGTCTTCGATCGGCCTCATTCAGTCTCCACCTGACGTTCAAACACCATTCAAAAACACAGTTTTTTGAACTAGCTCAGTGCTTTTTCTTCGTTCAACCTCGTTCAAATGCTACGTGCCTGGGTGTAAGGGCGTAGCACCTGCTCGTTTCTTTCAAATGGCCAAATTTTCCAGTATTTCTCAAAGGTCAGTGTTCATCACTACAAAATAATTTTTGAGGTATTTATCACTATTTTTTCCCCTCAAATTGCTCCTAAAAACATAAGGGATATTTCGAAAAACTGAGTTAAAGGAGAAATAAGTGTTAAAGGAAGAGAAAGACGATTTTTATTTAACGGATGTCTAGTTGAATTTGGAAAAGAACAGAAAGGAAAAAATTCCTCCAAGGAAAGGGGTTAAAAAGGGAGGTCAACACAATAGATTTCAGCCCACCACTATTCAAGAAATCACTGCCTCTCCCTCAATCTTGTCCTGTTTTCAAGAGGTAGGTTGTTTTGAATTTTACAGAAAAATACCAGAGGTCACTAGCCACCCTCATCTAATAGAATTATTTTTCCTGAGGTTGAATGGAAAGCAATTCCACATAACAGGTTTAGATTTTGAACTCACTCCTAGAGCTGTTTCTAAGGCAACCAAAAACCCTAACATAGGAGAAGAGTGGCTCAAACAATCATACCTTGACCTCAACCACTATCAACCTTTTCTCAAGCCAAATCATCAAGATACATGCAGCTCCATTTTCCCTTTCTCACACTTGCTAGATGACTATGCAGCCCTCATGAAAATAATCATGAAGTTTTTCACTTGTGAAGGTAGATACTCCCAAGTATATGCCTATCACATCAGACTCCTTATGCATTTCCAAAAAACTAAATTGCTAAACCTACCTTTCTTCCTGTGCAAGAGTATAGACAAGATGTCTTCCATTGTTAGAAAAAAGCCTCCAGCCCAACAGAAAGCAAGTTTATTTCATCACTCACTCATTAAGATCATTGTCCTTCACTAGCTGAAACAAAATGGCGTCCCTTGGGAAACTTTCATCTCTCACCTTGATTTCACTTCTGCATCTTCTATGCCATTACAGATCAGGCCAATTGCATCCCAAATCCCTCCTCATGCTCATTCCTTGCCCTCCACACCTTATTTTTCCTCTTCTTCTCATGAGTCTATTCCCCAACGAAAATCATCCTTCACAGATAGCAGTGAGAAAGAAGAGTGTAGTAAAAGCAAAGAGCAAGGAAGTGATGATGACAAAGAGTAAGGAAGTGATGATGACAAAGAGCAAGAAAGTGATGATGAAAAAGATTAGGGAAGGGATGGTGACAAAGAACAAGACTGTGATGAAAGCAGCAGTAGAGGGAAAGGAAAGCATGATGAGGCAGTCAGCCCATAGCAATAAAATGAAAACAATAATCACGATGAAGGCAGTTCACATCAGGAAAACATTGAAAACAATGAAAATGATGGAAGCAGTCATGACAACAAGAAGATAGATGAAGGCAGAGATAGTTTTGAAAAGGAAAAAACAGTAGACCTAGACATCTCCCACCAAACAGAAAAGGGTCATGATCTTTCTGAGTTTACTCCTAGTGACGAGTTCATTACAAGTATCAAAATTAATGAACAAGGAAATTCCCCACAACAAAGTAACCAAGAATTTCAAGCAGAGAATGTTTTTGGAGAAGAGGATAGCCCTGAGGCTATAGGAGAACAAACTAAGCAAGCCCATGTATCAAATCCTCCTCTCACTCATCATCAGCAAGGTCAAGATCATGTGTTTACTGCCTCTCCAAGGCAAGGGGACACACTTCCTTCATCAAAAGTAGCACAGGAAAAAAGCACCAAAACATCCAGGAAGAAAACCGCTCAAATAGTGACTAGTAATGTCACTAGGGCACTAAGGAGCAGAGGTAAATTGCCAAAATAGAGCAAGGTTGAATTGCCTAAGAAAACTAGAGGAAAGAAGCCCATCAAAGGCAAGGGCAAGGAGAAAATTGAAGAGAAAGAGAGCAGCCATGAGCATGAAAGGGAATTTGACCTAATACAAATAGATAGTGATGTTGAGGATGATAAGGCCTGTATTCTTAGATCTCTCTTGAAAAACTGGGAGGCTCAGATTAAAGATTGGGAAAATGGCCTAGAAAGGTCAAAAGACTTTATCCACTATTTGCAATTGAAAAATAATCAAATGAGTGGACAAATGGCTATTTATGAAGCCCGAGAAATCAGATATAAAAGAAAAGGGCAGAAGTCACAAGAAAAACTTGAGGAATATATGGGTGAGTATGCAGATGATGATGAAGACAAAGAACCAACAAGAAAGAGGCCTGGGACCATGGGTCTTAGAAAAGCATTACAAAAGCAGAAAGAGGAAGAATCAACTCATGAACAAAAACACCCTCTTTCAGATCTCCTTGCCAAAGAAATTGAGAATCATAGAGCGTCTTGGCTTGAAAGGGAAAATCAACATTTGGAAACCAAATTGGAGAAAGCCAACAAGGTTTTGGGCCTACAAAGAAGAATGACCAAGCACTACAAGAAGTTGAATCAGTTTTCCCGAAGAAAACTCGAAGCTACCCAAAGGAGGAGACCGGCGAAAAAACATCGAAAATACCTATCCCAGCTTGGAATTCTTGCTCAAGCTTCATTGCATGTTTCTAAAAACCCTTAAGGGGTTTACTCACCAAATTTGGGAATTTTTGGACACATTCTTGTTTTTTGTGAATTTTAGGCCTAAAAGCATAAAACCACAGGTGCCTTAACTTTTCCTCAGAGCATCCTCAGCTGAAGAAAAATATAATTTTGGATTCCTTGACATCAAAGGAACATGCTCAGAAATTTTCGGATCAAATGAAGCTGTTTTGGTCTCTCAAAAAGGCCAAAAACAACCATTTTTCACCTTTCTACCCCTAATATCAGTAGGTGCTACTCTCTTGGTTTTTTTCATTGTTTCTACTTTTTGGCTAAATTTTAGGCATCAGATTGGCAAAAAAATAAAGTAGTTTTGGAAAGTAGACATCCGTAGCTTTCCAACGAGCCATCACAAGACTCATTTCGACATCGAGAGGTCAGCCAAAACTTCACTGCAAGACAAACCTTTTTATGGCGCTACGTTCCTGTAGATTTTGCTGAAAAGCAATTTTCTGAGTGATGACTGGGCCAAGTGTGCGTTAAACAAGTTTATCTTGTGTGTCAAGCCTTGAAAGTGATCCTCTTTTTCTATTTTGGTCCGAAAAGATATTTTTGAAAGATATTTTGTGCCTTGGACTTTGTTAAAGCCTCAAGGATAGTTTTAGATATTTGTCTTTGGCCAATGGCCTTCTAGTTGCTCTAGGTGGTTTCCTCCTCTTTAGATTATATAACCAAGAGGATTGATTGTAACAAGAAGTTAGAACTTGATTTATTGAGAGAAATACATAGCATTATGAGCTTGGAAGAAATACTTGTTTTATGAGGTGGATGATGTCTTGCTTGGCTTGATGGTGGAGGAGCATTGTGTGCAGGATTCCATGGCTTGGTGAATGGTGATGTTTCTCTGATTTTGTTTATGTTTCCTAGTTCTCATTAATGTTCCATATTTCTCATTTGTTGTATATCAGAAAAGTATATGTTGAGACATGCTCATGGAAGCACCTCAAACATCCTGCATGTTACAGTTTTAATGTTTTCCTCTTCTTGATCATTTCTAAAGGATTCTTAACTGCCCTTTAGGTCCATCAAGAAATTGTTATTTTCTTCATTTATGGTCAGTATGTTTTGTTATCTTGTATGATTTAAGGTATGCCCTGCTTACTTATAGCTTCTTAAAACTCTATTTCTGAAATATTTTTATGAAATATTGGTTGTTTTAGTTAAGTCAAAGAGGTCTCGTTCGATCTTGCCCTTTTTCCATGCTTGCAAGATTATTTCAGAGTTCCCAATAGCTCAAGATATGTTTTTTAGGTGTTCCCTCTTCATATATTGAGTTGTTTTTTTATCTTATTTGTTTTCACCAGCAGCTGAAGGTGATTTTCCAAATTTAGAGGTTCTTATGCTTCTATGTATCGTCGGATTGTTTATCTTTCATATGTATCAGTTTGAGTTATATTCATAGAGATTTATGGTTTGCCCTACCTCTTGAATACCTGATTTAAAAATATATATGTGTAAGATCTCTTTGTCTTTCACAAAATTAATTTCATTTCACTTCATTTTCACCCAAAGAATGCATTTACCTTGACTAGATCGGCCCTGCAGTAATACCTTGTCCACCATTTAGAAAGTCCTGACTTTATCTGACCCCATAGCCCTGTTGATCCATGAAATCTCTTTCTATTTTTCCTTTTTGATCAGTTTACCTCAAAAACTCAAAAAAAAAACCAAAATATACTCAACATCTAGCCTAAAATCAAACAAGTTCACATCCTTCGCATAATAGAGAGAGCCCTCTTTGAGTCCATGAAGGCTAGGTCCTAGGACTCCAAAGTTGGTCTAATGTTGCCCTATCATTTGCTTTACCAATCTTCTAAATCACGGGACTCCAACATAATGGCGATAATGGTGGGACATCTAAGTACATAGTTGCCTGAATACCTCATACACGCTTAGTTAGACTTACAAATACCGGTGAATCTGCCTCCTCATCCCCACACTGATTATACTGGCGATTGCGGTAGAAACACTAAGCACATAAACATCCTAACAAGCCTCGGTAGACTCTTTAGTCCTTCTATATTAAAATCAAACAAACAGCCTATATTTTCCATTTAGAGTAGACTCTTTTTATTTCAGCACCTTAGCTAAGTGAAGAATCAAACATAGCACACTCTTACAGAATAGGCTACATATAAACTCTGTAAAAAAAATAAACCTCACAAAAACATCCCTAGATTGGTTTCTATCAGTCATTGGCGGTGGACCATAAAACTTTGTCTTTACAAGACAATAGTATTCACCTGGCGACTCCACTAACCTCCAGTAGGCCTAATACTCCAATTAAAAAACCAAAAAATTTCCATAAGCATGCTATCCTATTGACTTACCTTCCCAATGACAAATATCATGATGCAGCCTCTGAAATCAGTGACAAACTAAGTACTAAGGAATTCAAAAATTTCATCAAACATAGAAAATCAACAGAATAGCCTAAAAATAGAGCTATAACTTTCTCAACATCCTAGCAAAATGTTGATCTAAGTTTTAGCACACTCTTACAAGTTTTTGCATAAATTTTTTCCGAAAAAGATTTTACCTAAAAACACCTTTGTCAGTATTGGTGGTGGACCATAAACTTCAAAGCATCCACCTGGCGACTCCACTAGCCTTCATTTAGTTTTAAAAATTTACTAGCATCCATAAGACTTTTAGGGAGGACAGCCATCCAAAAATAGTCACAAACTGTCATCCTCTCTAAATTTTGAATTTGAAATCTGGCTTCACAAATAATTAATACCAGATCTCACCCAGACCCAAATCCTCCTATCATAGTTGACGACCCAGAAAATATTTTGTGGCAAACTTCTGAAACTGGTAACTTAGCTACCAATAGGACCATTCAAAAAGCAAGCTCTGTACCCGAACATCTTACATCCTTGCAAGTTCCCCAATTTGACTTGTGTTCAGCAAAAAGCCTTTTTAGAAGCAAGTCACAAAGTAGAATCAACCTTGCTGATCTTGAGCCCTTAGATTTGCAGTAGAGTCCTAGCACAGAAGCCTCACCCACTACACCACTCGATTTCTAGCTTCTCCACCACTTTAGCTCTTTTCGCCCCAAATCTACTCGAAATCAGTCTACAAGTCCAAGTACTTTCATCCCACCCATTCCAAACATCACTGTGCAAATCACCTCATCCCATACTACAAATCCTCCTATTTTGAATCTACCAACCGCTCCCATCATGGCAGCCTAGTATGTGCCCTTAGTACTACCACAACCTTTGGTATCTTTGCAAAATGAGTACCAATCCAGAATCCCACACTTTACCGGGACTGAGTCTACTACTGCCCAACAGCATGTAGATAGAATCAGTGATGCTTTTGACTACATGGAACTAGAAGATGAAACCATAAAGATGAGAATGTTTGCCCAAATCCTATGCGGAGAAGCCAAGAAATGGTTTAGAAACTTGGCTCCTAACAGTATACATGATATCCCATCACTCTACCAAACTTTTATAAGCAAATGGGAAGTTAGGAAAAACCCCATTCAAATCCTTTCTGAATACAACAATCTTAAAAGGAATATGGGGGAAAGTGTTCAAGACTATTGCACCAGGTTCAATAGTGTCTATAATGCCCTTCCACATCACATGAAACCTCCACTTGGCTCAGCACTACCAAAATTTCCCGAAGGTTTCGATCCATATATGACATACCAATTAAGAGAAAGAGACCCTACAACCTCAGAAGAAATGCAAAAGGTAGCTATTAGTGCCGAAGCCAACCTAGTTGAGAAGAGAGCTAGGTTGAGATCAGAAAATAAAGTCACTTACCGAGATGAGACCATACCTTCCATTTCCTCTTCAGATTCCAAAATAGACAACCTAGTTAGAACTATGGAGAGAATGATGGAAAGAATAAATCTAAGTGAAAGGGCACCTCCAAGGGACAACCAGCCAAATCCTCAAAACAAAAACCAGAATCAGAACCTTAGAAGGGACCCACCTCAAATCAAACCAAGGGAAAATGATCAACAGATCAAGCCACCTTTCCAAGAAAATTATGTTGATGAGGTACAAAGAGATATGGAACCACTTGATGAAAATCACTTAAACTTGATAGGTTCTGATAGCGAGGGTGAGGTTTTCCTCACAAAAGAAGAACAAGTTTTCTTCTCCTCAAACCAAAATGAAACAAATTATGAGGACCCCGAAGATCCTGAAATAGGATTACAAAACACCATAATGGAAGTTCATAGGCAATAAGATCTTAGGAGTAAGAAAAACCAAGACAACTCTAGGGAAGGTAGCCCAGACACTGCTGTTACAAAAGCCCCCGATACTATTCTTAAAAGAACAGCAGATAGTAATAAAACCATGGCTAAGAAGACTGATCAAAACAAAGACAAAACTAGCCAGGAAAACCTTGATCTTAACCATCTCGATACCTCTACTAAGATCCCCGAAACAGCTGTATTGAATAAAACCCCAAATCAAAATCAGAAAATTAAGAATATAGAAAAATTTATGGCTGATAGAACTGAGACGAACATGCCTAAAACCCAAATACCTTTCAGTTTCGAAGGAGAAATTTCCAAGATCAAGATAACCATACCCCTCACAGAACTAGTGGCTATAGATAGATGCAGATCTAAAATTTTGAAAGTCCTGAACATAGGAAATGATGCAGATACTCTAAATTTGACAGACGATAAACCCGAGATTTTATTTGGTCCCAAAGTAGAAGGAGAATATCAAGCAGGAACTATCTCTCCATTCTACGTAAGTTTGAACATCCACGACAAGATATTACATAACACCATGTTAGATTCCGGTGCTTCCCATAACCTCATGCCTAAAGTAGTCATGGAAAGCTTGGGCCTGGAGATAACTAAACCTTACAAAGACTTGTACTCATTCGATTCAAGTAGGGTCAAATGCTTAAGCCTAATTAAAAACCTATGTATCACTCTAACACAAATACCTGCTAAAAGCCTAGTCATGGATGTAGTAGTGGCTGATATTCCTCCTAAATATGGGATGCTATTATCAAGGTCATGGGCTGCCAAAATACAAGGTAGCCTCCAAATGGATATGTCATTTGCTACCATCCCAATCTTTAACCAAAATAGGAGGTTGTACCGAGAAACCCACATGAAATATATGGTAAGCAACCTAGATATGCCAAACAATACTCCGGTTTATTCCATTCATTCAAATTTAGATTCGTTTATCTTATACAATGAAAGTGATATTAATGAGCAGATAAAAGGAAATAAAGAAGAACTTAGTCCGTCAGAACAAACTCACTCATCTACAAAAAAATAAGTTGACGATCAAAACTCTAAGAAACCTGAAAAACAACTTAATAACACACATGAAAAAGAAACTCTTTGGAGCATAAGTTTTGATGGCTCCTGTGGAAAAACTGGTTTAGGGGCTGGAATCTGGATACACAATACTAATGAAGGTCATTCATTCAGATTGGAATTCCAATATACAAATAACATTGCGGAATATGAGGCCCTCCTCCTTGGTTTGCACTTACTTAGAGACTTAGGCGCTAAGCAAATATCAGCCCAGGGAGATTCAGAACTTATAATTAAACAAATCAAAGGAGAATATTAAAAAAAAAACTCAAGGCTGAGAGAATACAGAAACGTAGCATTAGACACTCTTAAAACCTTCGAGAAATATGAACTCACTTATATTCCTAGGGCTCAAAATAGTCTCGCAAATGAGCTCGCCTTTTTCGCAAGCAATTTCCAAGTACCATCTACAAACGAACAATATAGTATCAAAGTCAAGCTTCGTCCTACAATTTCCAACAACATTAACCACTGGAAAATATTTGAGGATGACGAGAAAATTAATGATTTTTTGCAATCCAGATATGAGTTTGAAATGGTTAAACCAGACTTAGAACACGAAGAAAGAAATCTTGATAAAAATAAAGATCAGGAGCCTAATTTACCTTCCTGAACAAATATAAAATTGATTAATCATCCCTATGAAGCTGAAACATGTGAGGATCTAGACCAAAGAGAGCTTGAAGTCTTACACTGTGAAAATGACACAATACCCAGAGGCCTTGCACGTTTAGAAGAATTGTTTGATTTTAATGATGTGGCCAAAAAACAAAAAGTGGAATCCACTGAGGCTGATATTGAAGAGAATAACATAGGAAGCATAGAGGAACCAAAGATGATAAAATTTTCCAAAACCCTCCCTCCTCACATAAAAAATAAATACATTCAATTGCTTAAACATTTCAAAGATGTGTTCACATGGGGATACCAAGATTTGAAATCATACGACACAAGCATTATTCAACATAAGATCCCCCTCAAAGAAAACCAGAAGCCTTTCAAACAAAAGTTGAGGAGAATAAATCCCGTCTTCCTACCTTTATTAGAAAAGGAAATCAAAATGATGTATGACGTCGGGATAATAGTTTCCCTTAGATACTCTAAGTGGGTTTAAAACCTGGTTTTAGTCATGAAAAAGACCGGAGAGATTAGACTTTACATTGACTTCAGAAATCTGAATAGGTCCTCTTTAAAAGATAACTATCCTTTACCCAAAATGGGCCACATACTTCAAAAGGTCGTTGGCTCTAAAAGAATCTCATTACTTGACTGTTTTTCTAGATACAACCAAGTGCTGGTTTTTCCTAGTGATCAACACAAAACCTCTTTCACTACGCCTTGGGGCACTTTCATGTATGTTAAAACATTTCAAAGAGCCATGGACATAGCTTTCTCAGAGGAAATAGGTTATTTCATAGTCATATACCTTGATGACATCACATTATATTCCAAATCAGATGAGGAACATCTGGTCCACCTGAGCAAGGTTTTCAGAAAATGTAGAAAATATGGCCTATCTCTAAACCCCAAGAAAACACTTTTTGGTCTCGAAGAAGGGAAGCTCCTAGGTCACATCATTTCTGAAGATGGAATAAAAATAGATCCCAAAAGGATCAAAGGCATACTGCAAATCAGTCACCCCAGAAACATTAAGGAATTACAATCTTTTATCGAAAAAATTAATTTCTTAAGAAGATTCATCCCCAATCTTGTCGAACTTTTGAGAAATATCACAAACATGTTAAAGAAGGAGGTTGGAGTTAAATGGAATTTAGAAGCCAAACAATCTTTCAAAATGGTTAAAAAGGCACTCACTGAAACACCAGTTATGATAAGTCCTGATTTCACCAAAGATTTTTACATTTTCTCATTTGCATCTGAACACACGGTAGCTGCAGTGTTGTTACAAAAGAACACAATAGGGAAAGAACAACCCATAGCCTTTTTTAGCAAAGCCCTAAGAGATGCTCCCTTAAAATACAATGTCATGGAAAAAGGCATTCGCATTGGTAAAAGCACTCAAAGACTTCCGAGTTTATATATTACATTCTCATATCATTGGTTTCATTCCCCATACCGTCGTCAAAGATATATTAAATCAAGATCCCGATGGTAAAATAGGAAAGTGGATTGCTATCATCTTAGAATATGACTTAGAAATCAGACCCACCAAACTTGTTAAGGGACAACGATTCGCAGGACTAATGGCTAAAACAAACCTCCAAGCATTAGATATAAATTTTGTTGACACCTTAGAAGAACAGGAAGAATGCACAACTCCTCATGTTGAAGAAGTGTTTTTAAATTCACCTTGGTATGCTGATATTCTTTACATGTTATTTTATCTTAATGCTCCTCCAACCTTATAAAAGACAAAGGAAATATTCCTCAAACAAAAATCTTTAAAGTTTTGTTTCTAGATGGAATTCGGTATTGGAAAAATCCCAATGGTATGCTGCTTAAATGTTTGCTTGAAGATGATGCAGAAAAAATTATGCACGAAATGCATGAAGGAGAATGCGTAGGACATCTCTACTAGAAAACCATAGCCAAAAAAATCCTTAGAGCCGGTTATTATTGGCCTACCTTGTTCCCTGACACTCACAAACTGGTTATGACATGCCATAAATGCCAAATTTTTGATGGAAAGAAAAAACTTTTACCTTTACCCTTACATCCCATCATAGTTGAAGCTCCTTTCCAGCAATGGGGTGTAGATTTTATTGGGGAAATACACCCTTCTTCATCCGCTCAACACAAATGGATCCTCACAGCCACTGATTACTTTACCAAATGGATAGAAGCCATAACCTCCAGGAATGCCATCGATTCAGTCATTATCAAGTTCCTAGAAACCAACATTTTATCTAGATTCGGTTGTCCTAGAAAAATTATCACTGATAACGCTGCTGCCTTTTCCTCCAAAAAGATGGTGGACTTATGTTACAAATATCATATCACATTAGGACATTCCATAGCTTATTACCCCCAAGGTAATGGTTTAGCCGAGTCTTCTAACAAAAGCCTATTCAATATCATTTTTTTTTTCTAAATAAGTTTAATCTATTGATAGTCAGAAACAAATATGTACATCAGGAGTTAACCAGGTCTGGGCCTGAGGAGGCCTGTAGAGCAGAAATTCAAAAACTTAGCACTGCCCGCAGAGGGAAACCAGTGCATACATAGATCCTTCAAAAAGACCCACACAGGGGCAATGTCTAAGTCTAGAAAAAGCCTATAGACCTTTTGCCAAAACCAGAAAAAACACACATTGACATTTTGCATACTGAAGACAGTGCCATAGCAAAAAACCTGGAACTGAGGAGGATCATTCATCCAGTTCCTCTTCCTCGACCCGGCACCAAAACTCATCTGGTTCGCCATCAGAATTGTAGAGGTCCGCAGTGGAGTGAATGACCTTTTCTGCAGCAGGGGTGCGCTGTCCATCGCCCGGATGATGCTGGTGCTGAGCGTTTGCATTATCCCGGTCTTGAATTGCACTATGCTGCTCTTCCTGTATCATCTCAATATCAACATTCATGCCATTGCCATGTCTATCAACATCCTCGGTGCTGGCTCTGTTCTGTTCGGGCATTTCTTCATCATTCGGCCCAAAAAGACCAACCCGCCCTTCAGCAACGGGAGCCTCATCGTTAGGGGATTCACGGAACACTATGGTGACTGTGGCTGTAATGCAAGGGCGATTCAGCGCACTTTGAAAAAAGAATTGCCTGGTTTGAGAGTGTGCTGGAGCGTTCTGGCAGTTGGTGTTCCAGTTCTCAGACCGAAGAATTCGACCACGAGTAGTATGAGAGGTTCTGGTAGAGCCAAGAAAGTCCGCAGCATAGGTACTGGAGGACGGGGAGGAGTGCCTGTTCACCCTTCTGGAAGAGCCACGACGGCACCTCATTCTGTGCCTTAAACGAGGCATGCTGTCAATCATAGCAGGAGAGCTGAAGGGATGCTGAACGTTGGTCAAGTGAGAGAGCGGAGAAGCGATGGGATCGCTGAGCAGATTCTCAAACCAAATCCCGGACTGACGCATGCAATTACTTGCAATGGAGAAATGAAGATTGTCGCCAAGTTCAAGGCAACCATGAAGCCTGGTTCGCTTGCCTGTGACAGTGCGCTCGGAGGAGAGCTTCACTGTGGGCGAGCAATACACCGCTGAAGGCCTGGGGAAGCAGCTTCTGGTGTGCTCGTTCTCCATCCTGTATTCAAAGACCTCGAATCTTTTGCCGTCCCACCGCATTAACCTCGCCATTAAAGGAGTAGTGACCAGATCTTGTTTAACTTGCGGAGAATGATCTCGAATTTCGTTTGTAGAGTTGTGAACCGCGCCCATTATGGTTTGACATAAATGTCTCACGCAGGAGTACAGTCTCCATCAGACAGTTGCAGTGCCATGAGGCCAACTACTTGCCGTAGTGCCGTCTGGCCACCAACTTGTTCCAGAATTAATCACCCACATCCGGGTAGCCTATTCAATATCATTAAGAAGCTTATGGAACAAAATAAAAAAGCATGGCATGGAAAACTAGTACACACACTATGGGCTGATAGACTAACCACCAAAAAATCAATTGGTATGTCTCCCTATCAACTAGTGTATGGTATGGATGCCATTTTCCCGATATCTTAAGGGGTTTCGGTGATGAAGCTATTACAAGAAGTTCAAATAGAAGAAAATGACATGCAAAGGAGGGTAAATCAGAATATCCATTTACAACAAACAAGAGAAGAAGTTTACCAAAGGACATAGTTAGTGCAAGATAAGATGAAAACGATTTTTGACAGAAGGACCAAAGAAAATGATTTTCAGGTTGGGGATAAAGTATTAAAATGGGATTCCAGAAGGGAAGATAAAGTAAATCATGGTAAGTTTGAAAAATTATGGAAAGGGCCTTTCATTATCAATTCAGTTAGCGGGAACAATGCTTTTTTCCTGCAAGAACTTGATGGGACTGAGACTTTTGGAGGTCTTGTAAATGGCAGGACATTGAAACATTACTTTTTTCAAGAGCTCCAGTTTTAAATTTGTTACTCATTGTACATATTTTGTTTTAAGAAATAAATCAGAAAATAGAAAATACAAAAACAACAGAAAAATAGAAAAAGAGAGCAGTCTTGAAGCATCGGTAAAGCCCCGTGTTCAAAAAATAGTCATGCTGAAAGTGCGCAAGTCTAAATGCCACTACTAGTGCTCAAAATATGTCTTGTTCAGTTATCTAGCCTAATCATAACTGAACATGTTTTAAATTGATTGCTGATAAGTTAGTGAAAAGGAATGATAGTCAAAATATGCAAGCTTGACTTATTAAAGAAAGTAGATTAGGAAACAAAGATGCTGGTTCCACGCACTCAAAACAGAACCAAAGAGGAAAATAGGGATGAAAAGAAAAATATGTATCCTAGTCCTGATTTTTCTAAATCTCATTTTGTACAAAGATAACATTTGTGTGCAGCTTGTCTTTATGCCACAAACACATGACAAATCAGACTGTCTAACCCTGATTTGATCGTTTTTTCAATTTCATGTTCTAGTCTAGCAAATGAAATCCTGTCAAATAGCTTAATCTTGATGGTTGATCTAGTATAGGTAGAGAAATGAAGGAGCTCATTAGTTTAATTTGAACTCCCAGAAGATATAAGTGTACAAGTAGATAGTGTTTTCACTTTCAAAAATATCATGTCAAGGGTTTGCCAGTCCAAGTGCACCCCAAAGAAGAAAAAATGTTAGGAAAATTAGCTGGGTAAGTAGAGATGAGGTTGATGATAATCATGCTGTCAGTTTTTCAGAAAGCATCATTTTCAGGAAAAGCATCAAGAAAAGGAGAAATATGCGCCAATGGAGGAGGCACTGGTCTTCATAAGCTAGAGATATGCAATTCTGGACACCTCCTGAAAAGGAGCTTCCCTCCCCAAATGGAGCCACTGTTAGTCATCAATATTTTTTCCTGTTAAGATGACTATATGCCTTGCCTAGGTTTTCTAGAAACTAATTTCAAACAGTCAATTTGTCCTCCAGAAAACCCCTCAGAGAAATTTTTATCTTTTTCCTCTCTTACAGACTGTGTTAGAGGTGGTCATCAAATTTTCAGTCTTGACAAAACTCCCTTGTCCATAACTGTCATAAGCCTTGTATATCTGATATCCAAAATTCTCTATTTTCACACAACTCTCTGTCAAAGCATAAGACAAGTTGTCTTCTTTCCCTCTCACTATTTGAATGTCCATTTGATAACCTGACTATGTCTAAGGAACTCTTCAGAAGTTATGACAAAGTGTCTAGTTTTAGGTGATGGTGTTTAGAATAGGTATCATGAGAAAAATGTCTTTATTCAAAAACCTAGTTTTAAATATCAGTCAACCATCCTCTGTATTATCTGGAAAAACAAAATTTGTTTACCCCTAGGTCACACACCATCAAAATGATCACTGTATTTTGTCTTAGCAAAGCTTGTAAGTTTCAAATTCAGGAAGAAACAGAGTAAGAAGGTCCTATGTCAGAAGAAAGTAATCAAGTGAAATTTTCAAGTATTATCATCATGATACCTCAGGAAAGGTCTCCATGGTCAAAGACATTTTATCCATGTATCTCTGTAGGGATGATATGGATAGATGGCAATAAGCAGTTCTGAAACAAAGGGACACTTCAAAGAAAATTTTCAAAACTGGAATAGTTGACTGTTGGGAAATAAAAGAAATGCAAATTTCAAAGAGAAAGGAACCTATATGATTCACACCTACAAATTCAAAGCACCAAGAAAGTAAAAAATCATCCATCATGGAAAAATGGGTACAAGGGTCGGGAGTTTTTTGCATCTAGCACTTCATATCAACTCACAATGGCATTTTCACATTCTTCCCGAACATATGGGCACAACTCTAAAAAACAGACTTATGAGACTAGGTGTATTAGTTCTCTGGAAAAATATTTCCAGTAGTTTCAGGCATCAAAGTGAAAGAATATGAAAAGGGAACAACTACCTTTTTTATATCCCTATAGCCTAGACTCTGAACCCTCAAAGACTCTGTCATCACAAGGAAGATAAAGCTATTGCAAAAGAAATTTAACCTAAGAGACACAAGCAGATATGTTGGATTTTGAAATACCTTACCTGCTCACTATCTTCACTGTAAATTTCTACAAAGAGACCTGTCTCATACAGGTTGATAAAGGATAAAGCATTTGAATTGCCTCCTTCACAAAAAGTAGATGGAAATCACTTGTTTTTATGAGGCGCCCCCTTCAATGATGATAAGAAGAGGGCACAAGGCTTAGTTTTCAAAGAGTGATTTCATTCAAACCATGAGCAGAAGGCCATAAACAACTTATTTCTAACAAGCCTCATTCAAGGATGATGAGCAAGGGGCATGACATAAACAGTTTGTGTAGGAGGCTAAAGGTTTCATTTGGAAAACAGAGACTGGGCCTAAATTTGTTGTGAAATGCCTCCTTCAAATATAAGCAGAGGGCAAAAAACCACATTTTCTTTAAAAATACCTCCTTCAATATTATAAGCAGAGGGAAAACTATAGTTGGCGAAAGATCCTTTTTCATAAAAAGTGGGGGGCACCATTTTACAAGTTAAAACGGGGAATGTTTTCTTTGCACAAAAAAATGAGAACTTGTTTTGTTGTTTGCAAAACACTGTTCAAATAAAACACTGATACACATGTTTAAAAAACTGTTTTATGGAAATAGGACAAATGGGTGAAAGGCAGGGGTTTAAGAAAAATATTTTTGAAAAAGGTCAAAAATAAGACTGCATGTTTTAAAAAGCATTGCACAAGGCCAAAAGGCCTCAAAAGGCATATTTCATTTTCATATTACTGATTGGAAAAAAAGGAGGGTTTCTCTGGTTCCTCGGCAAGCCCCGTGAAATTTTTTCTTGGTCGCGACGCGCCTGTAGTCAAGCATTATGCGCTTGTAGCGGCTCACCGCAGGATCTTACAAAGGACGCGACGCGCCTGTGCACTGGCGCGACACATTTCCTCGTTCAATCTCCGCCCAGGCTTCCATTTAGTCTCCGCCCGGCCTCATTCAGTCTCCGCTCGGGATTCCATTTAGTCTCCACCCAGCCTCGTTCAGTCTCCGCCTGGGATTCCATTTAGTCTCCACCCAACCTCATTCAGTCTCCACCCGACGTTCAAACGCCATTCAAAAACATAGTTTTTTGAACCGGCTCAGTGCTTTTTCTTCGTTCAAACTTCGTTCAGATGCTACGTGCCTGGGTGTAAGGGAGTAGCACCTACTCATTTCTTTCAAAGGGAAAATTTTTCCAGTATTGCTGAAAGGTAAGTGTTCATCACTGCAAAAGAATTTTTGAGGTATTTATCACTATTTTTACCCCTCAAATTTCTCCTAAAAACATAAGGGATATTTCAAAAAACTGAGTTAAAGGAGAAACAAGTGTTAAAGGAAGAGAAAGACGATTTTTATTTAAGGGATGTCTAGTTGAATTTGGAAAAGAATAGAAAGGTAAAAATGCCTCCAAGGAAAGGGGTTAAAAAGGGAGGTCAGCACAACTGATTTGAGCCCACCAATATTCAAGAAATCACTGCCTCTCCCTCAATCTTGTCCTGTTTTCAAGAGGTAGGTTGTTTTGAATTTTGCAGAAAAATACCAGAGGTCACTAGCCACCCTCATCTAACAAAATTATTTGCCCTGAGGTTGAATGAAAAGCAAGTCCACATAGCAGGTTTAGATTTTGAACTCACTCCTAGAGCTGTTTCTAAGGCAACCAAAATCCATAACATAGGAGTAGAGTGGTTCAAAAAATCATACCTTGACCTCAGCCACTATTAGCCTTTTCTCAAGCCAAATCATCAAGATACATGCAGCTCCATTTTCCCTTTCTCACACTTGTTGGATGACTATGAAGCCCTCATGAAAATAGTCATGAAGTTTTTCACTTATGAAGGTAGATACTCCCAAGTATATGCCTATCACATCAGACTCCTTATGCATTTCAAAAAAACTAAATTTCTAAACCTACCTTTCTTCTTGTGCAAGAGTATGGACAAGATGTCTTCCATTGTTAGAAAAAAGCCTCCAGCCCAGCAGAAAGCAAGTTTATTTCATCACTCACTCATTAAGATCATTGTCCTTCACCAACTGAAACAAAAGGGCATCCCTTGGGAAACTTTCATCTCTCACCCTGATTTCACTTCTGCATCTTCTATGCCATTACAGATCAGGCCAATTGCATCCCAAAGCCCTCCTCATGTTCATTCCTTTCCCTCCACACCTTATGTTTCCTCTTCTTCTCATGAGTCTATTCCCCACTGAAAATCATCCTCCACAGATAGCAGTGTGAAAGAAGAGAGTAGTAAAAGCAAAGAGCAAGGAAGTGATGATGACAAAGAGCAAGGAAGTGATAATGACAAAGATCAGGGAAGGGATGGTGGAAAATAACAAGACTGTGACGAAATCAGTAGTAGAGGGAAAGGAAAGCATGATGAGACAGTCAACCCACAACAAGAAATTGAAAACAATAATCATGATGAAGGCAGTTCACATCAGGAAAACATTGAAAACAATGAAAATGATGGAAGCAGTCATGACAACAAGAAGATAGATGACGATAGAGATAGTTTTGAAAAGGAAAAAATAGTAGACCTAGACATCTACCACCAAAAAGAAAAGGGGCATGATCTTTCTGAGTTTACTTCTGGTGATGATTTTATTACAAGTATCAAAATTAATGAACAAGGAAATTCCCCACATCAAAGTAACCAAGAATTGAAAGTAGAGAATGTTTTTAGAGAAGAGGACAGCCCTGAGGCTGCAGGAGAACAAACTAAACAAGCCCATGTAACAACTCCTCCTCTCACTCATCATCAGCAAGTTCAAGAGCATGTGTTTACTGCCTCTCCAAGGCAAAGGGCCATGCTTCCTTCATCAAAAGTAGCAAAGGCTAAAAACACCAAAACATCTAGGAAGAAAACCACTCAAACAGTGACTAGAAATGTCACTAGGGCACTAAGGAGCAGAGATAAATTTCCAAAACAGAGCAAGGTTGAATTGCCTAAGAAAACCAGAGGAAAGAAGCGCATCAAAGGCAAGGGCAAGGAGAAAATTTAAGAGAAAGAGAGCAGCCATCAGCATGAAAGGGAATTCGACCTAATACAAATAGAAAATGAGGCTAAGGATGATCAGGCCTGTATTCTTAGATCTCTCTTGCAAAACCAGGAGGCTCAGATTAAATATTTGGAAAATGGCCTAGAAAGGTCAAAAGACATTATCCACTATTTGCATTTGCAAAATAATCAAATGAGTGGACAGATGGCTATTTATGAAGCCCAAGCAATCAGATATAAAATAGAAGCACAAAAGTCACAAGCAAAACTTGAGGAATATATGGTTGAATATGCAGATGATGATGAAGACAAAGAACCAGCAAGAAGGAGGCCTAGGACCACGGGTCTTAGAAAGCATTACAAAAGTAGAAAGAGGAATAATCAGCTCGTGAACAATAGTACCCTATTTCAGAGCTCCTTGCCAAAGAAATTGAGAATGATAGAGAGTCTTGGCTTGAAAGGGAAAATCAACATTTGGAAACAAAATTGGAGAAAGCCAACAAGGTTTTGGGCCTACAAAGAAGAATGACCGAGCACTACAAGAAGTTGAATCAGCTTGCCCAAAGAAAACTCGAAGCTGCCCAAAGGAGGCACCCAGCGAAAAAACATGAAAAAGACCTATCTCGGATTGGAATTCCTGCTCAATCTTCACTGCATGTTTCTAAAAACCCTTAAGGGGTTTACTCATCAAATTTGGGCATTTTTGGACACATTCTTGTATTTTGTGAATTTTAGGCCTAAAAGCATAAAACCACAGGTACCTTAACTTTTCCTCGGAGTGTCCTCAGTTGAAGAAAAATATATTTTTGGATTTCTTGACATCAAAGGAACATGCTAAAAAAATTTCAGATCAAATGAAGTTGTTTTGGTCTCTCAAAAAGGCCAAAAACAACCATTTTTCACCTTTCTGCCCCTAATATCAGCAGGTGCTACACTCCTGGGTTTTTTCACTATTTCTACTTTTTGGCTGAATTTTGGGCATCAGATTGGAAAAAAAGAAGTAGTTTTGGAAATTATACATCCGTAGCTTTCCAACAACCATCACGGGACTGATTTTGACATCGGGAGGTCAGCCAAAACTTCACTGCAAGACAGACCTTTTTCGGGCGCTATGTTCCTATAGATTTTGCTGAAAAGTAGTTTTCTGAGTGATGACTGGGCCAAATGTGCATTAAGCAAGTTTATCTTGTGTGTAAGGCCTTGAAAGTGATCCTTTTTTGCTATTTTGGTCCTAAAATATATTTTTGAAAGATATTTTGTGCCTTGGACTTTGTTAAAGCCTCAAGGACAGTTTTAGATATTTGTTTTTGGCCAATGGCCTTCTAGTTTCTCTAGGTGGTTTTCCTTCTCTTTCGCTTATATAACCAAGAGGATTCATTGTAACAAGAAGGTAGAAATTGATATATTGAGAGCAATACATAACATTATGAGCTTGGAATAAATACTTGTTTTATGAAGTGGATGATGTCTTGCTTGGCTTGATGGTGGAGGAGCATTGTGTGTAGGATTCCATGGCTTGGTGAATGGTGATGTTTCTTTGATTTTGTTTATGTTTCCTAGTTCTCATTAATGTTCCATATTTCTCATTTTTTGTAGATCAGAAAAGTATATGTTGAAACTTGCTCAAGGAAGCACCTTAAACATCCTGCATGTTACAGTTTTAATGTTTTCCTCTTCTTGATCATTTCTAAAGGATTCTTAATTGCCCTTTAGTTCCATCAAGAAATTGTTATTTGCTTCATTTATGGTCAGTATATTTTGCTATCTTGTATGATTTAAGGTATGCCTTGCTTACTTATAGCTTCTCAAAAACTCCATTTCTGAAATCTTTCTATGAAATATTGGTTGTTTTAGTTAAGTCAAAGAGGTATCGTTTGATCTTGCCCTTTCTCCATGCTTGAAAACTTATTTTAGAGTTCCCGATAGCTCAAGATATGTTGTTTAGGTTTTCCCTCTTCATATATTGAGTTGTTTTTTTATCTTATTTGTTTTCCCTAGCAGCTGAAGGTGATTTTCCAAAGTTAGAGGTTCTTATGCTTCTATGTATCGTCGGATTGTTTATCTTTCATATGTATCAGTTTGAGTTATATTAATAGAGATTTATGGTTTGCCCTACCTCATGAATACCTAATTTAAAACTATATATGTGTAAGATATCTTTGTCTTTCACAAACTTAATGTTTATTTCACTTCATTTTCACCCAAAGAATCCATTTACCTTGACTAAATCGGCCCTGCAGTAATACCTTGTCCACCATTTAAAAAGTCCTAACTTTATCTGACCCCATAGCCCTGTTGATCCATGAACTCTCTTTATATTTGTCCTTTTTGATCAGTTTACCTCAAAAACCCAAAAAATAAACCAAAATATACTTAACAGCTAGCCTAAAATCAAACATACAAAGAGAACAAGTTCACATCCTTCGCATAATAGAGACAGCCCTCTCTGAGTCCAGGAAGGCTAGGTCCTAGGACTCCAAAGTTGGTCTGATTTTGCCCTGTCATTTGGTTTACCAATCTACTAAATCACGGGACTCCAACAACATCTTCACAGAACCCCTTTAATTCTTAGAGCAATGATTTTAGATGAGATTTGTATATGACGTTTCATAAGGAAATTGGCCTAAAATCTGTAAAAGACTTGGGTTTAGATGATTTAGGAATTAGTGCTAAAAATGTAGAATTCATATCACTTGGAATGAAACCTGATAGCCTCACCTGCTCAATAAATGATTGAAATTCATCTTCCATCAACTCAATAAAATGAATGAAGAATTCAGTTGGCCATCCATCCAGGCCAAGACTCTTATCTTGAGCAAAATATTTGAGTATTGTCCCAATCTCATATTTGGAGATTACTTTACCCAATTCCTCATTCACAGTGTTGTCAAACATGACATGCATGTGATCCAGCACCCACTTCTGACTCCTTTAATCAATCCCATCCTCTGCCTTATAGAACTCAGAGACAAATTTAAATTCTTCCTTCTGTATATCCATAGTGGAGCATAACTTATTGCCATCTACTGAATCGATTTTCCAAATAGAGTATATTTCTTCGCCCATTCTCCATTTGATGAAAGTATTTGGTGTTCAAGTCACCTTCCTTTAACCATTGAACGCGACTCTTGAGCTTCGAAGTCACCTCTCGTATCTTTAGGATTTCCATCCTTCTTTTCTCCAACACTTCCAAATTGTCATGTGTTTGCTGGTTCGGAAAAGAATATTTCATTCCTTCATAAATGTGAGCCACCCTTACAGAGATGGCATTCAACTCCACCCGAAGCTCATTCTTTTTTTCTCGTTCCCAATTTTTCATGCAAAGTTTTAATTTTCGAAGCTTCTCTTATAAATTTCTCCATCCATCCTTCCCAGAATTTGAATCTTCCTCCTTCCAAAATTCTATAACCATATGATTGAAATGAGGGTCATTTAGCCAAATTCTATTGAACTTAAAAGGCATACCATGTATAGCCTCTTCCTTGAGCCAGGAGAGAATAATGGTCATGTGATCAGAGAGAGAGGAAGCAACCACCTGTGACCGCAAGTTTCACAAAATTTGTGAAAAAATATCATGAACCATGGCCCTGTCAAGGCGCTTCCCTATAAACTTAGGTCTTGAACATCGATTTGTCCAAGTCGGGACAAGGGGAGTAGGGCGAACATCCAAAATATGATGGTCATTAAAAATCTGTCCAATTTGTTCAGCCAGAGGGTCCTGCCGAGATCTCAGCCCAAAATTTCACTCGATGAGAAGGTGGAATTGAAATCCCAAATTACAATGAGGTTGCTGACATATAGAATATCTGATGAATATGGACCATCCCAGAAAGACGAACGGTGTTGGCAAGGTACATATAAGTTAATCAGATGCACTTTCTCTGAAAAATTCCTAGAAGCCCCCAAGAGAATTATACCCCCAAAGAAACTAAAAGCCCAAAAATTTTCCAAATTGGGGTTCCACATAGCCAGCATACCCTCAGCTCTGCCATTTGAATCAATACCAACCGCATTTCATCCTGGTCAGATTTTAAGCAAAGTACTAATATCTTTTGAACAAGAGCACATGGTCTCTTGAAAAAGTGCAACACAGGGCTGAATTTCAACAAATAAATATCTAAGGCAGAGATTTTTCAAGGGGTCGCCTTTCCCCCTTATGTTGAGAGATATTATAGAGTTCATTTGAGAACCTGTACAGAGTTGCATGCTCTAATTTCCCAGAGGTCATCAACCGAAGAAATTGGTACATATCGAAAGTCATACAAATCATCCTTGAACAAGGATTTTGTCTTGAGCCGACCTCTAAAATGTTTGGTTCCAGATTTGGATTTTTTCCTCATAGCAATGTTAGAAGCTGAAGTAGGTGAGATGGTGATAGGGGGGTCAGGAGGTGCCTTATCAAACAAATTTAAGGTAGCAATGTCAAGGGTCGGGTTGCCAAGCAAAGACTTAATGTCACTCCAGACCGTGTTCCTTGGGGAGTCAAAGGGGCCTCCCACCGCCTAGTCATGAGGGGAAGGGGCCGAGGCCCATTCAAGCAGACACATGGATGGTGAAACAATCGTCAACCCCACCAAAATCGGATCCGATGGAGGTCCTTCAGAATTGTTGGAAGGGAAAGTATCAACCAACTTGTGGATAGGGGGGAGAGCAGTAGATGGAGGCAGAGGTAAGGTGTACGAGTCAAGGAGAGCGGGGTCAGCATGAGGCTTGTGAGAATAATAAGGGGAGGGATGCCTCTCAGAAAGAGAAGCAGAAGTACCATACAAATCACTATCAGACGAAGGAAGAGATGGCTTACCCGAGAGGCGACAGTCAAATGAGTTGAGAGATGACTTTCCTTTGTAGAAATCACATTGGCTATTTTTGTAGCGCCCCACTTGCCAATTTCGCGATGGAAGTCTATTCATAAGATGAATAGTATGGTGGCAGATCAGACATATGAAAGGAAACCCCTAGAAATCAACCCTTTCTCTGTGTCACCACTAACCCCATATCAGGTCCACATTGCTTGGAAAACCTCTTGCAAATTTTACCTCCACCAAAATACAAGTAATACGCTTACCAATTGTACCCAGAATTTTTGGATCAACATGCTTGGTGCGCCCAACTGAGTTTCTAATAGTAGTCAAAACCTTGAGATTCCCAAATTCAAGGGGGAGGCCTGGTAACTTAACCCATACCAGTTTATTTTTTGGCGCCTCCATGACCGGGTTAAATCCAAGATACCAAGGTACTAGTTTCATAAAAATTCTACCTCGCACCCATGTGTTCTTGATAATTTTGATGCAATCATCCTATTGCATGAAGTGAGTGTTGAACCATGTATTCATCATCAAGCTTACCTTCAGATTATATCACAGGATGGGACTCCAAGTGATCTTGACCCATTCCACCATATCAACTTCCGCCATATCCAAGAATAACCATCATCTGATTAGAGCACTTTTTTGGAGGCTTGCCACCCGACCCTAAAGATCATTATACTCCAATACTACCTGTTTGATCTCAGTTGCAGGTTTATGACAGTTTTTCCCAGATAGACCTTTCCTATTTTTCTGACTACGAGAGACTTGTCGAGAATGCTTCATACTTCCATGTGGTGCCAGCCAGATGGCCCCAAACTAGATTATGAGTGCAACCCCATACCCGTGCCCATGTCTGCATTGCAGGTCCTTTTCGCCTCTAACATGGTAGCAATTATTGCTTCGTGGGCTGACGTATCCGAAGAGAGAATGTCATAGACTTCCACCATTGCTTTCCAAAGCAAGGTTTAGTACTCCTTGTAGACTTGTCACCACCTTAGATTCTCCACCCACCTAATTAAAAACACCCTGCACGGGCTTGGATCCGAAAATGGCTGGTTCAAGAGGGATTCTTATAAGAGATTAAACCTTCCTTAATGAGGATTCGTTGTCCAGTATAGGAGTAACCTGGATTGATTGAAGTTGCATCAGAAATACTTTGGGAAGTTCCCAAACGCCCACTTATGTATGTTGACATACCACTCACCACCCACCCAAGTAAACACACCATGCATGGGCATTGATCCGAAAATGGCTTGTTCAGATGTATTGTTAGAAGAGATTAAAATTTCCTTAATGAGGAGCCTTCGTCTAGAGTATGAACAACTTTGATTGTTTGAAAACACTCTAAAAAGACCTCGAGAATGTTCCTAATAACCCACATATCAATGTTGTCATACCATTATCTAGAACCCAAAGCATATGAAATGGAAGAGATATGACTTGGGGTACAGAAGAAGATGATTTTGTCAGGGACATTTCGGATGTTGTGTGAGCACGATAGGGGTGGGTGAATTTAAAACTTTTCCCGACATCCAAAAAACCCAACAGCACCAGAAACAAGGGTGGCGGATTGGCAAGGATGATGGAAAAACGAAGTAGCTATGTCCACAGGGCCAACTCAAAGTTCATGGCAGCAATAACAATAGCAGCATCCGGCACAATGCCACCAACGAACGAAAAATTGAAAACCAAAGTCCTTGCAAGGTCTAGAGATAATGAAAGAATATACCCACTTATGCCACATAAGGGTCCATCTAGACTGGTTCAACATTAATGGAGTTTCAGAGCTCTTAGATGCTTCGTGGATAGGTAGCCTAGTTCCTCGGTTTTGCATTGGCCTGTTTGTATGGAGCCTTCAAATGTGTTTTGGCAATAGCAGTCAGAATGATGAGTGCAACTATGGCCAGTATCCCAATTTTACTTACAACCACACTGTACTCAGAAACCATAATGCACCCAAACATGCATGCACCACCAAAAACAAAAATATTCAGCAAAGACCCGTTCAGAACTTGAGTTTCATCTTGAGTCCCTCCCAATAGTGACAATAACCTAGTTGTAACCCCACCCAAGCCAAAAGAATATGTATCAGTTACAGACCACCCCCTAGCATAGCTATCATCCCACGCACACCATGTTCATATTCTTGGCCCGATTTTTTGAAAACCATTAAGATCTTGTATGAAGACACTAGAGATTGTTCCAAAAGCTATTGGTCACAAACAATGACGGATGACTTAGAGCACTCGTCAAAAGCATAAGCCTTCACACCCCATAAGAAATATTTGGACCATGATACTTCATACCCTCTTAGGCAACAGATACCCAGGCACAAACAGAAACCATGGAAATATTATTTCATAACCTAACACCCTACCCCACATTCATACATCATATCCTCTACCTAAATACCTGACTCTGCTACCATACAAATCCCACCATGAACATCTAGACATATGCTATTTCATGCAGACATTAGCCTCATACCTTGCAAAACATAGTGTCATTGAAGTGGTTAGCAAGGAGACAAAATTCCATATTCTTCATCGTCATAGCATAAAACAGTGCCACCAGTTGAACCTCTGCAAGGGTGATTATATATATTCTGAAATAATTAAACAAAATTCACACTAGTGTTATGTCATTGCTTGGATGGGCATAATTTCCACATACCGATTAAATTATATGCATATGTAATTACTATGTATGGTTCATGTTTTTACAAACAGTCCCTACGGTTATCCATGGTAAAAATGGGTTATTTTAACCAGACCCTCAAAACCCCCAGATGGAACCTGTGCCCATATATCTATGTGATGAGTTTTGTTTAATTTCGTTGGAATTTTAGAAGCTTACATGAAATATATTTAAAAGAATTCATTATCTTATATGTTCATATATGAAATTCGCCTCACTTGGCATTAAACAAAGTATTTATTAGTCCCTGCCGCCAACTTTTTTTAGGCTCAAAGCTCCAAGTGTGGCGATAATATTAGTAACGATGCAATCACATGTGACTTTTGCTTGAGTCCAAACTATGTGTCTTAATCATGTGCTTGCATCTAATGTGGTCTTTACATAAAATCACCACATAATAATAAATAATTATTATGAAATGGTGTGCCCAATGTGGCTTTTACCTAAAGTCATCATATGATCAATACCTATTATGAATTTGTTTATCCACGTACACATTATTTATAACTAGTAATAAATAAGTGCATTTATGTAAGTAATATAGGTGTACATAGGATCATGTCTCATTAGTTATTTAAAAAAATCGTATACTCATAACATGTAAACGTTTGTTGATATATAATATATTCAAGAGTCTTTCGTTATACCTAAGTGGGTAAAAATAATTTCTATATTGATGTCATTTCTCCTTTTTAAACAACGCTTCAATTCACTTAAAGAAAATAATTATGGCATTAATAACCTCAATTCAAGGGAAATGATAAGTAGTGTTAAAAAGTGGTATTAGAGCGCCTAGGTTCAACTCATGGACTAAATGGGCCTCGAACAATAAAGGTTCTCAGATAAAAATTAAGTATATTTAGAAAATGCACTCATACTATGAATAAATATCTATTAGCATGTTGGAATATTATACTCACAATCATACGTGTATAACAACACAAAGAAAGCAATATAAACAACCAGAGAGTAAGAGATAGGAAATAGTGTGTAGCACTATGATGAAGACAAGGTTGCAAATGACTGAGAAGAGAAATTTGTGGGGAAGAAGGTGGAGAAAAGTTCTCCTGATTGGATGGACACCCTCATAATTTTGAAGGATGAGTTAAGAAGTTGTAAGGCAGACAACTAAAGGCTCATTAGGGATCAAGAGAAACAAGCAGAAGTAAATGTGATAATCTTGAAAATCTTTTCATATTTACAGAGACAAAAGCAGAGTGAGCCATATGGCATCTACCTTGACAAACGCAAGTCCATGGAAATTTCCACCGAGACAAAAAGGCAAGGATTTGGAGCTAATAAAGAAAAGGGTAGTAGATAAAAAATACATAAGCAAGATAGCAAGGAAACTATGAGAGGAGAAACTCCATGGAACACCTCATAGAGAAAATCATATGACCTAGATAAATCATCACGAATGACAATTCAAAGATATTACCAACATGAGAAAATAAATAAAAGTCGAATACGAGAAGAATTCAAGAAAGCGAGACCTCCCACTTTTGATGGAGATAACAAGAACGCCGAACAGAAAGAAGCTTGCATACTAGGGATGAAGAATTACTTTAGGGTATATGACTACTTTGAGAATATGAAGGCTAGAATAGCAATCTTTTGCTTAAAAGGAAGAGTAGATATATGGTGGGAAGACTTAAGAAACATCAAAGCTATTCAAGAAAGGGAGTTATCATGGGATGAGTTTGAAAAATATTTCTGAGACAAGTATGTGTCTAAAAGGTATCATGATGCCAAGGTCAAAGAGTTTCATGAACTCTAATTGGGTCAACTCACTCCATAAGAATACATAAATAAATTCTTAGAGCTACTGATATATGTGTCGTATATTAAAGATGAAAAAGTAAAAATCTAGAGATACTTCAGTGGACTGCCTCATTTTTTCAGAGATTGAATCAAATTTGATGAACCTAAAACATTAGAATATGCTATCCAGAAAATTGGTTATTGCTACAAACAATCGAGACACAATATTGAGAACCATATGGAATTGAATAGGAAAGATTGGAGAAAATTGAAAGGGAAAGGGTCAAAACCATTTGAGCAAAAACATATGGAAAAAGGAGGAAAATTTACCACTTATCCCAAAGCTTAATTCCATCGAACATGCCCTGATAGTAAAGGGAAACCTTCCATGTCAACTAGAAATTAAGCAGAGAGTTACAAGAAACTAGAATGTTGGAAATGTGGGGGGGGATCACCTGTGAAGAGATTTCCCTCAACAACGATTCTTCCCTCAACAACAGAATCAGTGTGATAAAAAGTTATACAATATAGAAGAATCAGTGACAATAAATTATATAGCTCAAAGTATGCCTTGAATCTACGCTACATTGGAAAATAAACAAGCATATCACCAAGCCTCAATTATGGAGATGGAAGGTACTAATCAACCTATTTCAATTTTAATTGACCTTGGATTTAATCTTAGTTATTATAGAACTACGTTAATAAAATAATACCAATTTCAAAATAAATATCACACTAATCCATGGATGGTTCAGATAGCCACATGAGCTAAAATCAAAGTGACATAATTGGTAGGATCATGTCATCTAGAGTTACATGGTATGGACACAACAGTAGATATCAACATTATTTCATTAGGTTCATATGATGTCTTGATTGGCATGGACTAGCTAGAAAACCACAAGACCAAGGTACATTATTATAATAAATCAATGGAATGCATGTATGGTGAAGACAAGGAAATAACATTAGAAGGGAAAAAGAAACCAATTTCTGTGAGATAGATTTCAAAAATTCAAGCAAAGAAGTGAAATCGCAGAGGGTGCACTTTATTCATGATTCAAGTGAAGAAGGTAGCATAAGAAGAAAAAACCAAATTTGAAAATCACCCCATCATATCGCAGTATACAGATGTATTTCTAGATGAAATACTGGGATTACCACCTAATAGGGACATTGATTTCTCGATCAAGTTAATTCCTAGATTGGTGCCAGTCTCTAAGACACCTTATCGCATGAGCACCCATGAATTGATGGAACTAAAATAACATCTCAAGGAATTTTTGGATAAAGAGTAGATCAAGCCCAGTGTGTCGCCCTAGGGAGCACCGATTATGTTTGTGAAGAAAAAGGATGGCACACTATGATTATGCATCGATTACCGATAGCTAAATAAAGCAACAATAAAGAAAAAATACCCACTACCGAGGATCGATGACTTGTTTGATCAACTAAGATGAGCCTCATTGTTTTCAAAAAAATGAATTAAGTTTGGGCTATCACCAAGTCAGGATCAAGGATGAAGACATCCATAAGAAAAAATTCAAAACTAGGTACGAGCATTATGAGTTTGTGGTGGTACCATTAAAACTCACCAATTCCTCATCTATGTTATGTGCTTAATGAATAATGTGCTCAACCAATACTTAATAGAGTTTGTTTTGGTATTTGTGGATGATATTTTGGTCTACTCAAAAACAAGAGAGGAACATGAGGAACATTTGAAAGAAGTACTGCAACTATTGAGATAACATTAGCTATATTCTAAGCTCAGTAAATGTGATTTATCTAAGGCCCAGGTCCAATATTTGGGGCATGTGATTTCAAAAGAAGGTGTAACCATGAACCCTGAGAAAATCAAGGCCATCATGGAATGGCCCACCCCCAAAAATGTCACAGAAGCTAGATCTTTTATGACATCGTCTAGATGAAGGTTCATTCGGGATTTCTCAAAAATTGGATATCCAATAAAAACTCTACAAAGAAAAGGACTAAGATTCTAGTGGACACCAGAATGTGCACGTAGCTTTGAGAAACACAAACATTTCCTTACACACGCATCCATTTTAAGGATTCTCAACCCAGAAAAGGACTTCTTGGTATGCACAGATGCTTGCAAAGAAGGATTAGGTAGGGTATTAATGCAAGAGGGAGATGTAATTTACTATGATTCTAGGAAATTAAATGAACATGAAAGAAATTATGTTACGCATGACCTAGAACTTGGAGAAATTATTCATGCATTAAAAATGTGGAGACATTATCTGATCGGGAAAAAAATTGTACTAATGTCAGAACATGTGGGATTGAAATATTTATTCGATCAACCCAAATTGAATGCAAGGAAGACCAGATGGTTGGCTCTCATTAGCGAATTTGACTTTGAGATTAAGTGCATCAAGGGAAAGGAGAAAAAAGTGGTTGATGCATTGATAAGGAGTCTACAAGTGAATCACTTACTCGCTATAAGTTATTGTGAACCTAATATCAAGGAAAATATTAAGGAAACATTGGTACAAGATTAACATTTCCAGTATGTGCAGGGTTTCTTACAAAGAGAACCAGAAGGACCTTTAAGTAAATAATACACATTCACTAAGGATGGGATGTTAAAATTCAAAGACCGGTGGTATATACCCTGCATAGAAAGCTTGAAAAGACTCATTCTTGATGAGTTTCATAAAAGGACATTCTTAGGTCATACTAGATATCAAAAAATGATTACTGCAATCTAAAATACATATTATTATCCATGTATGAGAAAGGAAGTCGTTGAATATATTTTCAGGTGTATAGAATGTCAGAAAGTAAAGGTGGAATGTAGACATCCAGCTGGAATCCTGCAATTTATTCCAGTCTCGGAGTGGAAGTGGGATGTCATATCCATGGAATTTATCACGATATTACCAAAGATGCCCAAACAACATGATTCCATCGTGGTGGTAGTGGAAAACCTGAGCAAGGAAGCTCACTTCATACATGTTAATTGTACCCATAAATCCATCGATATTGCACAAATATTTATGAAGGAAATATACATAATTCATGGGACACCCAAGAAAATAATCTCAGACTGGGATGCTAAGTTCACCTCCAACTTTTGAAAGGAATTTTTTTTCGGATTCAAGACTCAATTTGCATTCAGTACAACATACTATCCATCTAGACGGATGGGAAATCTGAGAGAGCGAACAAGGTGCTGGAGGACATGTTGAGAATGTACGTAATGCATCAACCAAATAAGTAGGAGGAATACCTTCCTTTGGTTGAAATTTCATATAATAATGGCTACCAAGAATCACTGAAGATGAGCACCTTTGAGGCTTTGTATGGCAGGAGATGCAATACACCTATCAGTTGGGATGACCCAGTTAACAAAATAACTCTTGGACCAGATATGTTAAAGGAAATGGAAGAATAATTCTTTAACATTGGAAAAAAACTAAAGGTAGCACAGGAAAGACATAATAACTACGCAGAGAAACAAAGGACTCACAAGGAATTCCAGATAGGGGACCATGTATATCTCCAAGTTAAACCAAGTAGGAACACGAAAAAAGTGGGAACCTGTGCCAAGTTGGCACCTAGATTTTGTGGGCCCTTTCAAATTTTGGATCGAGTGGGACCAGTGGCTTATAGATTAGTCCTACCCCCCACCATGAAAGCACATGATGTATTCCATGTATCCTTATTGAAAAATTATGTGCATGTTACTAATCATGTGATTGAATGGTCTATGATATAGATGGAACATGAGGGAGAATTCCAACCTGAACCTTTATGCATCATGTACCAAAGACATATTTTTCTCCATAACCAAGTGATAGAACAAGTCAAGGTGCAATGGAAACACTTTGGACCCAAAGAGGAAAGTTGGGAGCTATTGGGAAAGATACTGAGAGGTGGGGTGGGGAGGGGGGGTGGGTGAATAAGTTTTTAAAACTCACACAAACTTTTAATTTTCTTTACTGAATTCTGTACGCAACTTTACTTGATCTAAATAGCATATGTACGCGATTTCCATTAAGGAAACTAGCATATGCCTAGTGAACTTATAATTCAGATAAATCTTTAGTAACTTTACTTAGACCAGTGCATCATTGATCCATCATACATTTAGTAAGCAACAAACGTGTACAGTAAGAACATAATAAATCATCACACATAAATAACACACATGAACAATACGATTTATGGTGGAAACCCAATGTGGGATAAAACCATCGTTGATGTTGTATATGCCTTCAATATTTATTATATAGAAAATTGCTTATAATATTATACTAGTACATACTCATACTAGCATGCAGGCACACACCTGTAGAAGGGTGCAAACTTCACTCGTTCTCCAACACCCACTGGAAGGGAGCTCCAACCCGCTGAACTCATTTACCAGTATCCACTGGAAGGGAGCTACAACCTCCTAACCTCATTTACTAGCAACCACTGAAAGGGAGCTAAACCCCCCTCACTGAAGGCTCCAACCCTCAGCACCACCATGGACCATGCTTCATAAATTTTCACATTGGATCCACTGGCTTCAATACATCACAACTTGTAGGCCTCCTTTCATCATATTTTCATATTGGACCCACCATACCCATTTAATTCCAATACCATGCATCAAACTGAAACATATAATTGTACCAAATTATTCACTAAATCATTAATCAACCAACCAATCACTGATATTTAATCACAATCAACTAGTAGCATAATCAATACTCAAAAAACCCAAATCTATATGAAGACATCATTGACAGACAGCATAAACACACAAAAAACTGATCAGACATTTTCTTCAGCCTTTTTTAGTAAAACCTTGGCTTCAATACACGCCTTCCAGAAGAATTATCAGCGTATGTACACACTTATCCTGAAACCAACTCGCGTACAAATCTCAACATGTTACTGAATATATACACAACTCTGCAGAACAAAACCCGCGTGTATACGTGCCTTCCCTGTGTCAAACCTGCATACAAATCTATAAATAATTTAAGACTGCACAATACTTCAGAACTTCAAACGTAATCAGATCATACCCTTCATTGCAACAAACATGTGTCACACCATAGATCTAAAAAACTCATAAATAGATCATGAAAATACATAGTCATTTCAGGTCTAAAGATCGTGATCCATCATCGTATTCACAAGTGCATCATTATTTCAGATCTATCAATAAAATATATCCCATACCATACAGATATACTTCAAATTGAATTATTCATTCATTACCCTTACTCATGCACACTTTAACACTTTGATCTTCTCCTCCTTATATAGATTGAACCTTAGCCAATACCATGAGCCAAAACCACACTAGTGCCAGTAGTAATCTTGGATGGGATCAAATAACCATTATTGCGCTCAATATTGTGCGTTAATACCATGGTAAATACCCTTGCCATTATTAAATTAGTGTGCCACCATGTACGTGACTTTTATTCTTTGTACCCACGTGTATACGCGACTTGGTCTTGACGAACCCGTGTATATTTCTTCAAATATTCATCTTCATCAAAATTTTGATTCTGATCTTCCAACTTTTGTTCCATCATGCTATCACCTCTGAACTAATCTGTGAATTCTGTTACAAGTGGGTTTCCATCAAGGACAACACCTTCATCATAATGCCAAAAATCTCCTCCTTTGGACTTGATGGAAACCATGTTGGTGTTTGATCCTGAAGATACCTATTAGATACATCAATATAAACATTATTCAAACATCAAGTTACTCTCCGCCTTTGACATCAAGGGAAAAGGGTGGACCAATGCTAAAACAAGGTTGTTCTTTCCTTGTAGATACAAGAGCTTTGTGGATCTGATCTGCACTATATTGCCATGCTCCCCCTGAGCACATTTTGAGTCTTTAAAAATATTTTCAATGAACTACATGATTCTATAACTCATCAGAGTATGACCTTTCCTATCACCAAGGACTCATACTTACATCAATCACCCAACCAAGTGGGTTTACATATTTGGCATGACCTCAAAGTCCACACGTGACTGAATATGACAATTATTACATCATAGGTCTTTACCCGACCTTTACATCAAATTACATATATGAATTTTATAACCAAGACCAAATGATCTCAATAGAGAGAGAACATTGAACATATTTAGCAACCATTATAAACATAATGCCAACACAATGCATTATGATCAGCAAGGCGAATGCTCCCACTGAACTCGTGCTACTTGTTCATTGTCAAGTCTGACCACATCAACTCATTCATCAAAGCATCTTCATAAATTAGATAATCATCAATGTCAAAATCATAACTCAATATCACATCAGCTGACGGTAACCATCGAAATCAAACCAAGAAAATTAAATCATAACTGTCAGTAGCATGTCATAATTTGTTCTTGAGTCTGTCCCATTGTTTTTCTATCAGAGAAAAACATACGTGATTGTATGAAAAGGAACTCACATATATACATGACTATAGTTCATTCAACCCGCATATAGAAAGTGAAATACTGAAAATTTCACAGCTTTAGCTCCCATGAGATTGTATAGTCTGTACATGTCTTTTGTTGACACATTAGATCCACTATCAGAAATATAAACAACTACCATTAAAAAACCAATCTTCATATATTGAAATTTCTTATAACAATATTCTTTCAAGAATTATGGACTGCAATGGGCACTATCTTCTTTCAATCTAAGTATGAATCCTCCTTATATCTACGAGAGGTCAGATCTTTAAACACATATAATTTATCAGTGTTTATGTATCCCCTTTCTATGAACTTTACAGTTTCTTCATCCATGATCTTGCATTTGGTTGATGTGAACATGATTACATTTCCTTTATCTGCCATTTGGCCTACACTCAATATGTTTTGTTTTAGGCCTTGAACTAATAAAGTATCAACTACCTTTCTATTTTTTTTAATTATGGCTCGAACTTTTCCCAAAACTTTTGTTGAAGAATCATTTGAAAGAATAACCTTTCCATCTTGATTTTTCTCAAGAGAATCCATCTTACTCTTATCACCAGCCATGTGATGAGAAAATCTAATGTCGATGTACAATTCATCCTCATTTTTAAATGCATAGATAGAAAGACCACATCTTATCTCTTCTTCTTTCTGCTTGTTAACAGGAACGTTGGTGGATCCATATTTCTTCGGTCTCATGATATCATATGTTTGTCTTCCATGTTGTCTTTGGTGATTTAATGATCTATTCCTACATTCTTTTTCTACATGCCCAAACTTGTTACAAGAATATCATCTTATGTGACAAGAAAATGGAGCAGAGGAATCATAATATGATTGTCTCATGCAATCAACAACTTTATGACCAAAATTGTTGCACTAAAAACAATATGCCTTAAATAAACCTGAATACCTAGGAGCTGATGGTATTTCTGTATAGTGTCTATTTTTCTACGACTGGAACAATATGCTTCTCCAATTGGCTACAACATGTCCATAATTATGACATATAAATCATTCAACATTATATATCAAAGGAGAAAATCGATTGATACTTCTATAGTTAGGAGCGAATTATTTCCTTTGAGAATTCATGATCCTTGGTTATTTATCAGGTTGACATTTTGTCTCTTTAAACACTTCAGGTTTTGCATTGATATCCTTTGAAGCTTTAGCTCTAGCTAGTGAACTAGATTCTCCTTTAACAATTTCATAAAAAAGGACCAAAATTAACAGAAGGATACCTTTGACTACTAAGAATATTATCCAGAATCTTCTAATTTTTCTAAGGATCTCCTCTAATACCAATTTTTGGGAAAAATACTAAGGGAGGGGGGCGGAGGGTGGGGGAGGGGGGATGAATCAGTATTTAAAACTCACACAAACTTTTACTTTTCTTTACTGAATTCTGTACACAACTTTACTGAAGCCAACTAGCATATGTACGTGACTTTCATTAAGGAAACTAGCATATGCCCAATGAACTTATAATTTAAATAAATGTTCAGTAACTTTACTTAGACCAGTGCATCATTGATTCATCATACATTTAGTAAGTAGAAAACATGTGCAATAAGAATAGAATAAATCATCACACATGAACGCCAAGATTTAAGTTGGAAACCCAATGTGGGAGAAAAACATTTTTGTTTTTGTCTTTGTCTTCAATATTTATTATAGAGAAAACTACTTAGAATATTGTACTGGCGCAGACTCATACCATCACGCAGGCACCCACTTGCAAAAGGCTGTAATCTTCACTTGTTATCCAACACCCACTAGATGGGAGCTCCAACACCCTGATATCATTTACCAGTATCCACTAGAAGGAAGCTACGACCACCTGATCTCATTTACCAGTAACCATTGGAAGGGAGTTACGACCCCCTCACTGAAGGATCCAGACCTCAGCACCACTGCAGACCATGTTTCATAAATTTTCACACTGGATCCACTGGCTTCAATACATCACAACTTGTAGGGCTCTTTTCATCATATTGTTAGACTGGACCCACTACACTCATTTAAGCCCAATACTATACATCAAACTGAAACATATAACTTTACAAAAATTATTCACTAAATCATCAATCAACCAACTAATCACTGATATTTAATCACAATCAACTAGTGGCATAATCAATACTAAAACAACCCAGATCTACATGAAGACATCATTAACAGACAATAGAAACATAGAAAAACTGATCAGACATTTTCTTGATCTTTTTTCAGCAAAACTCTGGCTTGCATACGTGCCTTCTAGAAGAATTATATGCGTATGTACATGATTATCCCAAAATTAACTCGCTTACAAATCTCAACATATTACTGAATATATGTGTGTGTGTGTGTGTGTGTGTATATGCAACTCTATAGAACAAAACCCACGTGTATACGTGCCTTCCTTGTGTCGAACCTGCATACAGATTTGTAAATAATTTAAGACTGTGAAATACTTTAGAACTTCAAACTTACTCAGATCATACCCTTCACTGTAGAAAAAATGCACCATACCACAAATTTAAACAACTCATAAACAAATCATGCAAATACATATTAATTTCAGGTCTAAAGATCCTGATCCGTCATTGTATTCACGGGTGCATCATTATTTCAGATCTATCAATCAACTATAACCCATACCATACAAATATACTTCAGATTGAAGTATTCATTAATTATCCTTACTCATGCACACTTTAACACTTTGATATTATCCTCATTATATAGCTTGAACCTTAGCCAATACCATGAGCCAATACCACACTAGTGTCGGTGGTAATCTTGGACGAGATCAAAGAACCGTTACTGCACTCAAAATTGTGGGCTAATACCATGGTAAAGATCCTTGGTATTATTAAATTAGTGCGCCATCATGTACGTGATTTTCTTTGTACCCATGTGTATACACGACTTGGTCTTGACAAACCTGCGTATATTTCTTCAAATATTCATCTTCATCAAACTTTTGATTTTGATCTGCCAACTTATGTTCCATCATTCTGTCACTTCTGAACTGATCTGTGAACTCTATTACAAGTGGTTTTCCATCAAGGACAACACCTTCATCATAATGCCAATAGGATCACACAGATTAAATGAAAGCATCATATCCATTTTTGTTCAATGCATAAAGAATGTAAAAGAGTTGTTATTATAAAACTCATGTTTTGTTGTAAGAACATCGAGGATGGTGTCCCTTTTAAGGCGGTGGGGTTTGTAACACCCCTACGTCTATGTGACCTCTCTAAAAATTTTGTACGATTGAGCGACTTAATGTAATATTTGAATAATAAAGAAAGTGTATTTTCTCTTGATATTGGTTACAAGGGAATGTATACTTGAGTAACAACAATTTAAATTTGATATTGAATAACTAAATTGTAAAGTAGATATAATTATATAACAATATTATAAGAAAAAATATGTTTTCTTTTACTATTATAATTATATAATGGCATTAATACGAATATACCCAAAATAAAAATGAGTAAATAAATAAAATAAATATAAAACAATCTTTCCACGAGTAACGAGACAAGGAGAAGAGGTTTCAGACCTAAGAAACTGCCACACTGTCACTGCCTCGATAATAAATAAACAAATTTACTTAACCTCCATGGCCTGAATTCCTCCTCGAACATGAAAAGGTTAACTTTTTGTGAAAGGGGAATGCCTCCTCCAACATAGAAAGGGTAACTTAGTGGAGAGGCAACCTCGGGAAGATTCCCTTTAAGAAGGAGAATCTGAGAGGAAGAGGGTTTTGGGGTTTCAAATAAATGTTTTTGAGCCAGTCATCGGTTTCTATTGTATTATCCACCATAGGAAGTGATAGTTGTGCATTGAAGGAGATAGAATCCACAAAACAGGTGCTTACTGGCAACTAAAAAACCACTAGTAGGTGCTTGCTTCCAATTGACAAACCACCTATAGAATTGATAAACCACATGAATATTGTTCTTATTCAGGTTGAAAAGCCACCAGTAAAATTACCTCTATTTCTCCTATAATTCAACAACTCTGCACCATGGAGGTGAATGCTCGAGTCTAAAAATGGCACGGGGGTGGCAAGTCGTGGAGGAAATTCATGACTTCCTTCCGTTGGGTGGTTAAGTGTTCCTCTTCTCCAGTTGCCAATAGGAAACAAAATTATGAGATAAGTACTTTAATCATGTACGTGATTTTTCAAGCATTTAAATTTCATGAACATGTGAATAGTTTGGGCATAAATTAGATGAGTCACACTTGTGTGTTTTGGATGTCGACTCCTGTTATGTTTTCAACTGTGTAAAATTACCTAGGACTCTTGCATGTTCCAGACTGAAACTATAATGCTTATATACTACGTAGGACGAATAAATTCAAGGCGATCAGTAGAAAACACTGGAATCATTGATGAAGATGGTTTGATATGTTGGATTAAATTTTTTAGCATAGATACTGCATACAGACCCTAGCGAGGTTCAATATTTGTTTCACCAACAACATGACAAGGAACTCTTATCTATTACAGACAGAAACTCTTCATGATGCCCATAGCCAACCTTATCTCTAATACCATGTTGAGAAATCTATTGGGCAATGATTAGAGTAATTTCTCTTTCTTTGATGATGGATTGTGATGAATTTTTACTTATATTACTTGTTAGCTTCTCTTATTATTATTATTTTTGTGTATCATCAAACAACTACCAAAAATAAGAAGAACAAGAACACATAATATAGGCTACAAGTTACAGGCCAAAACCTCTCCACTTGACAGGAAAACCCACAAATCTCTTCTCTTCCTTATAGATTCTTCAATTGAAGAATTCTAAGACCTTTAGACCAAGACCAAAACCCTCCAAGACCAAGTCCAAGTCCACCCTTTTCAGATGATGTGCTTTCCTTGTCCAAGTCAAACCTAGTAAAATCTCTTCTAGTAGCACAGCTTCAACATCTAGCTACAACATTTCAGCCTCCACTATAGATCTAAAATTTTCGGCCCTCTTGCAGTTGTTGTTGCCACACCTGTGAGCTTCTTTTAGCCTCCCAACACTTCCTTAGACCTTCACTTGGCTTTCTCTAACTTTTGGAACTTGAGGATGGCTTCTTGTGACCTTCACTTAACCTTCTTGCCTTCTTTTCTTCAAGATCGAACATGTAGAGGAAAACCCTATATTTGTTGCAGAAACCTTAGCCTTCCTTTGCAAGTGTGAGAGAGAAATAGCCCAAAACCAAGTCTTATTTGTCCTCTTTCTTTTTCGCTTCATTCTTCCTCTTCTTCCTTCACTTGGATAAGTGAGAGATGAATTTGCTTCAAGGAGGTCGAGTTCCCTCCTTTTTATAGGCTTCTCAAAGGTGGATGTGCCTCCTCAAATTAGGTCAACTTGCCAACTACTAGGCCAACTTGATCTTGGAGGGTATTTTGACACTTTTAAGGACAAAAATAATTTTCTTTACAAGGTACGATGTGCCCGAAGGGGTATTCAACTTATGATAATGACTCCTTTGACTTCTTGACATAGGAAAAACCCTATACGCACTCAATGGGTGCTTGACCTATCAAATAAAAGACCTTGAGCCTGAAACCCATGCTAAGAAAATAATAATAATAATTCTATTTCATTTCACAATTTACAAGAATAAAAAGTGCATTTCATATTTATGAAGACCAAATATAGTTACACATTTTTCAATAGATCCAACCTCCAAGGTTCCATTCATGGAGATGGGATCTAAATTATTTTTTCTATAATTTCAAACTCTTCAAAACTTGAAATGGACAACACCATTTTTTTTGTCTCATCAAGGCTTTACCAACAATATAAAATTTTCTTCAACCTAACTTTTGGATCAAAAGATATAGCCATTTGAATATTTTTCCTATTAACTTATGGCAAGTCATTCTAGCCTACCATTTGGCACCTACGTGGTCCCCACGTGTGCATCCAAGTCATTTACCACCTGGAAGTTGTCAACCCATTCATGACCAATCAATACACATAGGATCCCCAATCCACGGGGCTTATGAGGCATGTTGGCCCTCATAAGAACATGTATGAGGCATGTTGCCCCTTTTGCACCACCCCAACCCAGGAATAAAATCCTAGGGATTTCCTTTTGCAGTCCCCCATTGGAACCTTCGGGGTAGAATCTCTGAGGTTACGTGGAACCCCATATTCCCATGCCACCATGTAAATACATTGGGAGCATTCAACTAATCGCACAAGATCTAGCCTCTACCATTGATCTGAACGGACTATATTAGTTTTGTTGTGCTAAGTGTCTTTTCAGTTTATAAACATGTGCATACTTGTCTCATTAGTTTGCTTAAGGATTGATAATTTTAACCATGAATTGTAGATGATTTTAGTGAATTAGAAGCATGAAATAAGCACAAAATACATTGAACAACAGTGCAAAACAAAGAAATAAGTCACCAGATAACATTTACACAGTAGGCATGATGAAGCAATTCACCCCTCCTAGGCTACATCTGCTAGTCCAGCTCCCAATGGCATGGCCATCTTTCATTATGCTCACAATTTTGCAAATACATGTAGTTACAGGCCTCTAGTGGTTGTTTTCTCTACACTAATGGCTCCAGAATGCTCCAATTAGTCAATAATGACTCTTCATTCACTCTAAATGGGCAAAAATTGAGTTTCCAACTCATTTTCCTAATAACACCTAGAAAAGCTCCACTAATTGTGGAGGACTCCACTTAATTGGAGTCAAAATAGCGGATTCTACCTAAATTTGGGCGCACTTTAAAAGTCCGTTGCATTTAATTGTTACAATAAATGTTAATGGTTGGGTGGCCACATGCCAACCCAAACCACACAGTGATATTAACTATAGAGCGTAACTACAGGGATAAACCTTGGTTACAAGGTGGAACTCCAGTTTAACGGTGGTAGTTAACGAAACGGTCGGCTTAACCCAGCGGTAACATCGCCATGTGACAAGGATTTAACATAACTATCAGATTTTGCGGTTGCTGGTTGTTGGTTGACGTTTGATGTTATGGTTTTCATTGCAATATCGTGTGATAACCCACGGGAACCGCTGGCAGGTTGGGACCGTCAGTGGTCCCCAACCCCCACTCCACTTTGCAATAATGTTTAAATAGAACCCGACTGCTATAAGGGTTAAGTATCAACGTAGCGCGGGTGGTTAAGTTGTGGGAATGCTCTATCGGAGGTCACAGGGTCGACTCCTGCATCCTTGACAAAATTTTACTACACCTCTAACGGGAAATGTGGTGGCCTCGGGGTTGGCCACATGTCACTTTCCGACTGGTCAAAAAACAAAACGTACAAATCCATTCAAAAAATAAAAACTACTGCATGTCAACCTGGGATTGGTTATGAGGAAAGGAATATTCCTCAGGATATTCTCTTTGATGACTGTACACCTTCATGCTGATTGGGCATCCTAGTCAAACCTATCACAAAATTTAGCTGTTTGGGAATTCGATCAGAACGAGATATCTCCCTCATATGACATCAATTTTTCGAACCATTCACGGTGCCGAAATCAAGAAGACGAAATCTACGCAACCATCCTGGTTTCAACCCATTCCTGTAACTTTCAATTTTGAGAAACATTTATGAACTCATCACTCCTCCCCATTGGGAATATTTTGGACCCCAAAATAATTGATTACCTACTCAGTAGATGAGGGTACAACTCCCTCACCTTTCCAACCTCCATCCACTCTTCCTTGCTTGGTTTAATGCCCTTGAGCCCAACTCAAAGGTAGTTGACACTTCCCCTCTTGGATGCTCTTATCCTCCTATCAAGAATTGTATCTTCCTTGAGCTCATCCGGAAATTATGGCAAGAAATATTCAATAGAAGGCAATTGAACATCACTTACTTGATCATCGATCAAAGGTGGCTCATACAAACATAAGTTTTCAACATTAACAATTGAATTCACTTGCATATATGAAGGCAAGTCAAGTTGAAATGCATTGTTACCAACTTTCTTTATGATCATGAATGGACCATAGCAAATGGGTTTGAGATTTTTACCTTCCGCTTGCATCCTTTCTTTGTTAATGTGCAACCATATCTCATCTCCCTCTTGAAACTTGTGATCAACTCTATGTTTTTCATGCCTCTCTTTGTATTTTCTTTGACTTTTCTCAAGTTGTTCTTGAACTTGTTGATGTATAATATGAATTTTCTCAATGAAATTTCGAGCCTAATGGTGATTTTGGTGATTTTGGAAAATACCCAAGGCATACTTCAAAAGGTGATATCTGTGTAGAAGAGTTCCTTTCCCAGTTGTAAGCGTGCTGAATGTAATGCAGTTGCTCATCCCACAACTTAGGATGTTTGCTGCAATATCCTCTCAAAAGATGCACAACGGTTCTGTTCACCACCTCAGTTTGTCCATCAGTTTGCAGATGAAAAGAAGTATTATTTTTCATCTTTGTGTCCATCATACTCCATATATTGGACCAAAAATTCCCAATAAACCTAGAATCTTTGTCACTAACAATAGAAGTTAAAAATCCAAAATTAACCCATACATGTTGAAAATAAAGTTCAACAGTTTTTTCAGCAGTAATGGTTTTCTTACATGGCATAAGTATACACATTTTACTAAATCTATCCACAACTACATAAATATAATCATGCTACTTTCTTGACATAGGTATACCTCCAAAAAATTCCATGGAGACACTCTCCCATGGCCTTGATGGTACCGGTAGTGGTGTGTAAAACCCAAGATTCCTATTACTAGGCTTGCTTGTTGCACACATAGAACAACCTCTTATAAAATGTGACACACTATCTATCATGTGAGGCTAATAGAAATACCTATGTAGATGTGCCAATGTTTTGCTTACCCCAAAGTGTCCAGAAATAAGAGATGAATGAGCTTCTCTCATGACACTTAGCCTCTCTCCTTGTGGTATACACAAATTTCCCAAATGAAACAAAAAACTGTTATGCATGTGACAAAATTTTTCTTCAACTTGATTCCCTTCACTCAAACTAGCATACACATCTTGAAAATCAACATCATGTGCATATTGTTCTATGTAACTCTCATGTACAATAGAATAATTTTTTAGTAAAGTAGATGCATTAATGATTGGTCTTGAAAGCATATTAGCAAATTTATTGAAAATACCTTTCTTGTACCTTATAACCAAGTGAAACTGTTGAAGAAATCCCATCCACCTAAAATGTCTTGATTGCTGCAATTTTGTTTGCGACTACAAGTACTGTAATGGTTGGTGATCGGTATACACAATCGTCTCTTTACCCATCAAGTAGTGTTTCCACTTCTTGACGCTTTGTGCCAATGCATATAGTTCTTTGTCATATATAGGATAATTAGTTACAACGCCATTTAATATTTCAGAATGAAAAGTGATAGGCTTACCATGCTACAAAAGTACTGCGCCCATGGCATAATCACTAGCATCAATTTGAATCTCGAAAGGCTGTCTAAAATTTGGTAATGCCAGGACTAGAGCTGAACTGATCTTGTCTTTAAAATCTTTGAAAGCTTGTTTTTGTTTGCCTCCCCATTGGAAGCCTTTCTTCACACTTGTCATTGCATGCATATGAGCTTCGATGGCAGAAAAGTTACCAATAAACTTTCTCCAATACTGAGCTGCACCTAAGAAACTTCTTACCTTGGTAACTATTTTGGGTGTGGGCCAATTCACAATGGCTTCCACTTTAGAAGGATTAATTCTCAAATCTAATCCTCCTACAGTATGTCCCAAATAAACCAAAGAAATCTTTCCAAACTCACACTTCAACATTTTAAGAAACAAATTTTCTTTCTTCAAAACATCAAGCACTCTATTCACATGCAAGACATGTTCTTCTCTTGTTTTGCTGAAAATCAATTTTTCATCTAAGTACACAATCATAAAGTTATCAAGGAGTGGACACAAAACACTATCCATAACATGCATGAAAGTTTCCAGTGCATTACACAAACCAAATGGCATAAATAACCACTCAAAGAGTCCTTGTTTGGTTTTGAATGCAGTTTTCCATATATCACTTTCTGCAATTCTTACTTGATGATATCCACTTCGTAAATCTAACTTAGTGAGAAAATTTGCTTCTTTCAGCTGATCAAGAAAATCATCTATCCCTGGGAGTGGATAACGATTATTTACCATTATATTGTTCAAATCTTTGAAGTCTACGCACATGTGCCAAGTCCCATATTTCTTTGGAATCAAGACTATGGGTGAAATGCATGGCGAAGTGCTTGGCCTTATGATTCCTTTGTCCAAAATCTCTTTGATTTTCCTCTTTATTTCAGCATTCTCCATTATCGACATGCGATACATACCAATGTTTGGAAGAGGACAATCTTGCTGCAACTGAGTCTCATGTTGGCTCCTGAAACATCTCATGATGTGCATCAACTACATCATATAAATCTGATTTCAACTTAGGATCACATCCCCACTACAAGGAAAAGACCCTCTAGCAAAGGTTATAAAGGAGGTTTTTAGTGTTATAAAATTAGCCAAAAGTGTCAAAAACACATTTGATACAACATCTATTTACGGTTACGGAGGTTTTGGCGGAGCTTTTAACGGAATTTCAACACAACTAAAAAAACTAGGCGGCCGGAGGTTATTACGGATGTTTTCCTAGATAAACATATCTCTGTCCATTATTCTCATGGACTCAACCAACCCTTTAGGTTGTAACATTACTTGATCATGGCCATATCATCCATTAGCTTGTGGCAAGTAAATCTAGCACTGCCCCCCAATAGCATTCCATTTTTCCTGGAATTTTACTCAGAATGTTCCCCTCCATGCCTATCAAGAAATGCCCTTTCCAATATTCCATGACCTTCCTGCCAAACCAACCTCCTTATTCTCACATCCCAAAGCATGCAATTTGAATATAAAAAATAGAAAGCTAATGCAAGAGGAAGGATAAGGGAATTCATTGCAAAAAGACATGAAACTCACAATAGAAGTCATACATAAAACCACAATAAAACAAACTCATAAACAATAACAAAAACAACATGATAACTAAACCAAAAATCAGCATAGCCATGCACAAGTCTAAAATGAAATGATATCAATCCATGAAGCCTATAAAATAAAGCCGCAACACAAAAGCATAAAATAAACAATACCCAAAAATAAACTCAATCTCCACGAGTCCAACATCCATGGCACTTTCAGCCGTCATACAAGTGTGCATATGTACACTTATAAGTCAGTTCAAGGCTTCTTTGTAAGGCTAGTAGCAACCTTAAAGTCTTATTTTCCCAAATTTCACAAGCAATATTTCCAACACACACACATATATATATGTGCGTCAAGGAGGTTGGGGGAGTGCTCCCTCCTCCTTCTAGACATATTTCATTGCTACTGCATGTCCCTGTGGGTCATAGGGGATACTTGGTTTTTGTTTCTTCCCATGGGGACAATTCCTAGATGTTCTTCTCCAAAGTTCCAACAGGAGAACATCTTATTCTCCCTTTCAGCCTCACAAGGCCTCTTCTTTCTATTACCATTATTCCTTTTTGAGGTTTCACCTTGGCATGTAATCCCTCATAGCTTCTTTTGCAACAAAACCTCCTACTCTGCCAATTCTTGTTATTTCTTAGTGATTTTTCTAAGTTCTGTCCTACATATATTTAGCTCATCCTCCAAGTTTTTGAACTCAAACTTCATATTTCTAAAGGTTCTTTTCCTTTAGACGGATGTCCCTCCTCCTTGTTCTTGATGAACATGGTCTAATCATGTTGCACAATGCCATGATACATGTTTCCTTTCACTCCCACCAAGTATTGCTATGTGATACCACATACACTTAGCTATTAATTCATAAAATAAATTAGCAACACATATGCCAGTTATCATACTTTATCATGTTATATCGAATATGTAATCCTACAACCATTACACATCCTTAACATCAAAAATCAACCATGTATCATAAACCAAGGCATTGGTTATCACATACATATGTTTTTTTCAAAATTTAGCAATGCATGTGTATTAATATTATTCCAAATCATCATCATGCCAAAGGAAAAGTCAAATTTTAATCGTTGAACCATACTAGAAACACTATTTAATATCATCCTCTCTTTTGTGGCCACATTACTATTTTAATCAAATTTTGAACATGAGAATAATTCAACCCCTTTATCAAGGTCAAAAATAACCATGGCTTCTAGAAATTCAAATGGATAATTATAATTTATCATATTCACATATATGTGTTATAGGGTCTGCAGCATACAACTCAAGTTAGCATATTTCGTAACATTTTCCCAAACAAAATGCACTATGTTCATGTAACTAGTTAATAACTAACGATGATTTTTGTTTCTATAAAAAATACCCACAACCAAGTATGTAAAAATCACTTGAATCCTAAAAGTTTCACAAAATCATACTTATAATCCATTGAGGCACTGTACCATATACAGACCATTGGATGTTCCCATCCAATTTAGTATACCCATACATATATATTTATATAAAGTCAATAGTAGCAGCCATGCTAAGAAACAAAGGAAATCATATGATCATGCAAAAATTCACATGCATGCGGATTTCAATTCAAACGTTAGTCACATATCCCAAAATTTAGGACCTAAATGTGTGCATTTTATATCCCAGCGTAATGTTTAAAACTTAGAATTTATATTCACACACACACACACACACACACACAGATATATATAGCGGCTTGATTACAATCATGCCTTCATAGGTACAGAGAAATTAATCTTTACCCAAACTTATCAGCATTAGTTAAAGTTAGTCACCATTACCCAACCATATTCCATATGAACACATTCCATCTTATAATATAAAATTATCATATTTACAAATTCATCTTGGGTATGCATGGAATCTTAAATCATCACATAAGCCATCCATAATAATGCTACACCTAGAATTCACTTCCACATGTAAGAAACCAACATAAGAAACAATCATCAAGCACATTACTCTCTATAAAACCATAAAAAATGCATCTACAAGGTCCACAAAAGACCTCTAACCTTGGGTTTATCCAGTTCTAGTATGACTAGTAAGGTATTAAACCCTGATGACCAAACAATGATAATAAACTAAAGTAATCATATACTCAACCATGCCACATAACTAGAGAATAATGTAAATGCATCAACCATGCATGCGATAAATCATTCGAAGACATCTTATAACACATAAACATTTATTTTATTAATTTTCTAAAAATCATTAAGAAATTCCCTTACTGAAGTACCTACCGCTACTTTCCCATGATAGAGACCATATAGTCCAAATGTTGAACCTAGATGCTCTGATACCACCTATGACAACCCACCTCAGCTTACTTACCTCAGTGGGATAAGTTTCACATGGTAATCCAACTCCTCCCGTGTTGTTAGAGGAATGAGATAGTGAAATTTGTTTCGTCCTTTTCTCATTTAAATCTTAAAATCTCAGTCAAACCTTTTGAAACATTGTCTCAGATTCTAAAACCATCCACAAAACCTCATATCGAGGCCTATTAACCTCGCACAAAAAATATAATACACACACACACACACACACACACGCCTTAATCTACATGCCCATAACGGTGCCTAACTTGAGATCCCATATTCATTGTTGAAATGCATGTATATACATATCTCATTCCCAAACGTTTGTTGAGCCCAAACAAATCCAACGACTACGATTAACGATATCATCCTTAGGCTTCAATCTATCCCTCCTTATGCCTCTCAGATGACCCTCCAGGACATGTCATCCTGTTTTCCTCCTCCCAAAAACTTCTAAGCGCACTAATTTGTTATCCGTTAGGGCCTCTCTACCGGGATTACGTATGTAGTGGGTTCGCACAACCTCTTTCCCCATTCATCCACCACTCTAAATCTCAACTACCACCACAACTTGTGCCACTTCACCCTGACCCCTGTATCCCGACACTTTCCTTTATTGCAACTCTCAACACCTATAGGATGGTTTCGTTAGGATGATGTGTCAAGTGGGACCATCACCCTGCCAATCAGGGTGCACACTCCATTAACAAGGTTGGGCTTATGTAATCCTACAATCTTCCTCCTAACATATACATTAATAAGCCTTTGTACCTCCAAGGTGATACCTCCAAGTGTACATGCACTACTGGGTCTCACCTCTACATATATTTACCTCTGATTGGCCCATGTGGCTATGACGTTATGTCATCCTCTCCTTGCTACCCTGATTCCTTCTCTGGGTACTCCTTTTACACTTTCAGGACAAGGCCACTGGGACACGTGGAGACTTTTCTAGGGGATCCACTCCGAGCCAATGGGACAATCCTTCGCTTCTAAGTTATTAGCCTAACTAACCTAGTCCATTGTCATTCGTGTTGCTCCATTATACTTCTACTCAATTCTTTTCGGAAATCATCCTCCAAGACATGTGGTTTAGTGGGTCACACCCTTGCACGACCCTTTCTCCTAGTTGGGACACGTGGTGGCATATTCGCATCATCCCACACTACTCACGCAGATTAATTCCACCTATGCCCTATGTGAATTCTCTGGGTAGACCTGACGGGATGACCTATTAGGTGGGTCCATCCGTGTCCAATAATAAAGTTTTCGGGGTTACATGGAGGCCATATTGGCCTAACCGCATGAAATTATATGCCCCACTATGATTCCCTGCCTAAGATTTATAGAATTTTTGAATAGAGGAATGAGTCGTATAATAGGCTCTACTCCAACCAATGAAAATGCTTCCTGTGTCCAAGTTGTGAGCATATTTAGCTAAGTGCCCAATCATTCCTACCAATCCTCGATGTGATATAGTAATAATCACAGTGATATAAACCCTAGGATGAGTTATCCCATGAGTTCCACTTCCAGGCAATAGCAGAACCCGTCGGGCTTACATGACCAGTAGCACATCATAGCTGACGTCATCCTTGTTGATCCCTTTTTGGATACACCTAAAGTACCAAGATGAAATCTCTAGGCCACATTGTCCTCTGGGCACCACTTCCAACCAATGGTAGGACAGTTGGTATTGCATGTCATCTAACTCATCTTGGTTGATGTAATCCCAGTCGATCGCTCTAATGCACAAAACAAACCTCTAGAGTAGTATTTCTAGGTCATGTCGTCTCCCTCTCATCGAATCACAATAAGGGAAACTAGATGTGCCAATACTAAGTCTTCACAACTAGTGTTACACCTCGTTGAAGGATAAGGTTAGTTGACCACTTCATAACGTTAACCCCCTGCTCTCCTTCACTACAACATTTCTCATACTTGATCTCTGCCATGGATGACTAGATAGGGCTTTCATATTTTGATAAATCTACTTGATTTCGTCTCAGTGTTCCTCACCAAGGCTCACTCTTTTTCATGTGTCTCACCTTCCACTAGCTTCCTTAGCCATGGCTCGGCCATGGGAGTTCAACAAACACCGAAGTCTACGTCCATGTGTAATAATGGAAGGGGTGGCTTACTAAGCACATTTTGGCACTACCCCTCTTGAGCTTGAACTAAATCCACTCCAACAAGTTCTTGGCCCTTGGGTATTCCCATTTTGGAGTAGGGAATCCATTGCATGCCCACGTTAGTGGTCTGTTGGTCGCATGTTACAAAATATTTGTTGTGAACTCCTGAAAGGGCTTCGCCTATCTCACCACATTCTAGGTGCTCCAGAATAAAAATAAATCCTATAAGAAGCTCCATAGAATCACTTAGGGGTTTGAGGGGAATTTGGCTATTAGTAGGGAGATGCAGCCTCCAACATCAGTGCCCCTAGGGCAAGAATGCAGGTTACTGAAACTGTAAGGTTGAGAAACCTTTAATGGTTTCTGACAACCCTATAGCATGCATCTCCTTAACTAGCTACACTATGGCACTTGTGGAAGACCTTCAAGGAACACGCCCCCAAGGCATGGTATGAACGGCGGGGTCTAGTGAAATTTTTTTCAGCACCAGCAACTCTAGAACGACAATGCTCAATTGCTGAAAATGCAAGGGTAGAGAAGCCTTGATGCAAGGTTAAGGTTTCTTATCACCATGAGAGGGGGTTACCCTCGACATCCACATGATGCCACATAACTGTAATATGGCTCGTAGCTAACATATGTACACCGACCCTATCGAAACAGGAAGAATCTAATGTAGCCATTGTACATTGATAGAAATAATTTGTATATTAAATATTGTTATGGTTTACTTCAAATATCTTTTAACCTCATTTAATTCCTTCAAGACTTTGTAATGTATATTATTCATTATGTTATCTTAGGACATTTTCAGGTAATTCAGAAGCACACCATTTCAACTAGAGTGCAACATAACACTACTCATTATGTAGAGACATTACGCAAGATACCATTCAGGAGTAAGAGAATAGAACGTAGTCATAATCCTTTCCATACAATACCATATCAATCATAAATGCAATATAGCTATTTGTTGCACATATTAACATCATTTTAGAAAAATAAATGCAACCAATATTCATTGGCATTGCATTATGTTTATAAGGATACTTATCTTGTGATGTTTTAGGCAATTGAATTTGGGCCCGAGAAAGATTCCAAAGACAGAGGGGCTTTCTTAAGAGATGAACCACTACCAATGGATAAACCATGAACCAAGTTCTATCTTTATCCACAACATAATTGTAGTGCAAATAACGCACTAAGGCCCTATCATTTTACCCTAAATACAGGGATTCTAAATGTTTCTTTAAATCGTGCCAACCAAAATCTCAACCCCTTATTCTCTTTTGTGTTATTGTGCCTCTCAAAATCCTGGATGGATATCCTTTAAGTATCTCCGTGTGTGTCCCCTAATGGGTCCAAATTCCTTCTTTCCACCTCCTACGAAGTGTTTGACTGTCATTGTCCTAGCAAATCCACTTCATTAATTCCTTTCCTCCTTGCCTTGTGTGAGTTTCCCAAGGCAGCATGGTCTACATACTTCCATTGCATGGGTTTCCCAGGGTAACATGATCTACGTACTTCCATTGCATGAGTTTCCCAAGGCAGCATGGTATACATACTCCCGTTGTAGCCCCATTAGCATGAAACCTCCTCAACTCTCGAATTAGTGTCCCTCTCTCATCCTTTTTAATTTATAAGGATGAGAAATTGGGTTGTTACAAGAGACTTTGATTATGTAACTACACAATTTACACTTACAATTCCAAAAGAAATTTTCACAAAAAATTAGCAAGAAAATATAAAGAAAAAACAGACCAAAATTTAGAATAGTGAAACTACCTAAAATGTTTTAACCAAAAAAATTATTTTTTCAATAAATTTATATATAATTTAAAATAAAATATTATATATATATTAAAACATGGTTTTTCCTTATTAATGTATTTTTAAATACAATCCACTAAGCTTAGAGGGGATGGTGGTAGGGAATTTTGTTAAGGAAGTTCGAAACTATGTGGGAAAAAAACCTATCTCACAACGATTTTGATGTCTTAGATGTAAAAAGTTCATGGCTACTCAAGAAAAATGTTTTTCCCCCTTTTCCTTGCAGTTCTTCTTGACTTGTTAAAAAACTCTCATATAAATAATTTGTTGATTAAGCAAATATACCCATATTTGTAATATTGTCAATATAAAATATGTAAATCCTTCCCATATGAAAATAGAAATTAAATCATTATTTATTAAAACCCCAAATACATTAAGATTGATACAATGAAATACATTAAAATGCTTAATTATCAGTTTTTGATAGTCATTTTTAGTATGATGGCTGGTTTAATTAATAGATTAAACACTAAATTGATTTATAATTTTTTAAAGATTAAAAAAACAAAATATTGTTATAATAAATTAAATTTTTAATAATTAAAAACATATGGAAAATAATAATTAAAAAATAGAAAAGTGTTACAATATGTTTTTAATAAAAATATTGGAGATATTTTAAATTCAGAAAATTAACAATTATATTTTTTATTTTTAATTATAATATTCTATCAAAGAATTTATTTTTTAATAATAAAAAAAAATTCTTGATTACAATTTAAGCACAAAATATTTAGTTTTAATAATAAAACATATTTCATAAAAATATTAAGAATATTTTAAATAAAAAATAATGGTTATATTTTTCATTTTTCTCTTCCATCATAGTTATGGATAAAAATTTATTGCTTTAAATTCTCTATTTTGATGCCAAAACTTAATCATATATTTTAAAATTAGGTTTCAAGATTCAGAATTAATAAATTATCATTTTAAACATCTTAAATTAAATTTTTCTGAGAAACTCGTATTTATAATATTACATCTTCGATTAACTTTGATAAAAAACTTATAACTTTCAATTTAAGAATCTTCAAAATATTATTGAAGATCTAATTCATTTGAAAGGTTATAAAATTGTTCATAATTTTTTTTTAAAATGTTAATATTTTAGTTTTTCATATTTAATTAATATGAAATTTTATTTTATATATATATATATATTAATTTATATTGAAAAGGTAAAAATGAAAATTATCATATTAAAAATAACAAAAATTAAATATTTTTAAAATTAAATATTAAAAATATTATATTAAATAAATTTTCTTGAAATATGTTTTAGATATACAATAATACCTAAATTTATATATACAATATTTTACAAAATTGATAAAAATAAATATAATATTTTAATAACTAAATGGGATTGATTGTTCTAAGATAAATGATCACCGGGAAAGTCCAGTGAAAAACGTTTAACATCTCATTGAAATGGTCATAACACAAAAAAAAATATCTAAGTTATTAAAATATTAAAATATTTTTTTACTGCATATGAAAGGTAACCAAATTAAATTATTAAGCAAAAGGTACAATATATGCCTCGTCTAAAATTTTAACTTGAAACAAAAAGAACTAAAACTAAAGATGCAAAACAAGGAAATTACATAGCCAGATTCTCCATCCACTATTGTGTGAAGGAATGGGAAAAAGTGAAAACAAACAATAATCTACAGCGATTTGCAATACTTCTAGTTACTTTCTATGCCAAATAAATTCTGAAACTAATGAAGATAATGTCATAATAAAAGTGCTAACATAAAAACGTAATAGTAAACGAACATAATATTCATCATAAATTGAAAACTCAGTATTATAACCGAACAAAACCCAAAAAAGCTTATATTGGGAAATCTGTATTGATCGTTAAAACTTACATCTATGAAAATATTGAACATCTAGAAGGTGAAGGAATAATATGCATGTTAATTCGGAAATCTTGTGACTGAAAATATTGGTATTCTCACATTAAAATTTAAAAGACATTATATAGAATATTCTTTCGAAATAAAACTTTGTAAACAATGTTTTGGCAGGTTGAATGAAATCTATTGTCACCGATATAGAAGTTTCAAATTGCAGAGCAGTGCTATGCAAGCGAAAAACATGATATAGGGATTTCATCCCTATATCATCACAATTGTTTTATATTAAAAATCGCCCTCCACCTTTAGCCGAGGCTCGTGGGTCCACAGACCACGTGGCATATTTTAATAAAACCACAACCATGTTCTATATATCTAACAGCTATCATTTTATATAAACAATCGCCTTCCACCTTAAGCCTTTGGTCTTATATTACAATCCAATAAATCGAATCACAACCTCTAATATATGAAAGGTTTGGGCCCCACATCTGACGGCGGACAACACGTCGCAACGGTGATCGGCGGATCAAACAAAAAATCGCACAATGTAACATTTGCAATGTGCGATGTTGCGATGGTGTGATATTGCGATTTCGCAATGGTGCGATGGTGCGATGGTGCGATGGCGCGATGTTGTGATGTTACGATGGTGCGATGGCGCGATGTGCGATGGTGCAATGGCATGATGTTGCGATGTTGCGATGTTGCGATGGCGCAATGTTGCTATGTTGCGATGTTGCGATGGCGCGATGGCGCGATGTTGCAATTAGGAAGGGTCCCACCTTATATTACCAAGTTTCTTTGGATCTCACGCTGCATATAGCTATACATATATATATGCCTTGAACCTTATAATGAGATTTCAATACATCGAAAATCGTTAATGAACCAAATTCATTACATATATCTCCGCCGGGGCCCACAACTGCACGCACCGTACCTGGCTTAACCTCCACACACCTTGGTTAAACTCCGAGCATGTTCAACGAGCGATCACCATTCGATGGCCTTTGCCCAAATCAACGGCTTGTATTAATTTCGCTCAGCGTCCAACGCAAGACGTTAACACGCGAAGGCGCAGTTTAACAAGCGGTTTTGGAATGGGTCCATAGGCCACATGTCGATTCCTATATGGAATCGCTCCCCATTCCTGCAATACCACCTTCCGTATATGAGTGGTGTGGAAAATACCACCATCCAGCGCCAAACCGCCGTCACTGTTCATATGGGTCACGGTTCTACTTCATTCCACGCAAGGTTCCACCATTTTAACACTAATTTCTTCGCATTAACACTAACTCTGGGCAACATCAAACCTTCGCTGGTTCCGTCTTATTTACACAAGGTTCCATCCAAATCTCCATTGTATTATCGCTCCGTTGCATAGTTCATACACACACAGGATATGATTCTCATACTTTATTTATATGTATATAAATAACGCCCGGCTTGGAATTTTATAACTGATCTGCCTCTACCTCTGCTGCTTCTGTCGCTCTGCCTCTACCTCTGCCTCTGCCTCTGCTGCAGTGATAACGGCTCTACCTCTGTTATATTCGCTTCCTCTGCCTTCATTTTCTTCTTTTGTTCGTTCTATGCTGCCTTTCTGCCTCTCTACTTCTTTGCTATCTCTGTTGCTCTCTTTGCTGCCTCTGCTTCTTGTTTGCTTCTCCTTGCTTCTTCAAATGGCCATGTCTCTGCTTCTCTTTTGCTACTCTCTTTGTTTCATCTGCTCCTTGACTGATGCTACTCCTTAATTCTCCTTTTCTGCCTCTGTTATCTCTGTTGCTCTCTTTACTGCCTCTGCTTCTTGTCTGCTTCTCCTTGCTTCTTAAAATCGCCCTCTCTCTGCTTCTCTTTTGCTACTCTCTTTGTTTCATCTGCTCCTTGACTGATGCTACTCCTTAATTCTCCTTTGTTGCCTCTGCTGCTCGACTCTCTCTACATCTTGCTGCTATGCTGCTCTCTTTGCCTTGTTTCTGCCTCAGATGTTCCTCCTTTTCCATCTCCATTGCCATCAATGACAACATTTCCAACAATTGACTCCATAGCCCAATTGTAGCAAGTTTCCATATTTCAACCTATAAACATACAAAATCATAAACCATAGAGTTAGCTATCTATCTACATCTTTAATCAATATCATTAACCATTGAGAGAGCCCTCTTAGGTTGAGGCTAAGCCTCAGCTAAAAGATTGGTTTGAAATAGTTACACTGAGATTGACTTGATGAGCAGCCTATCAGGGTCCTATTTTGGTGATAACAACTTGTAGGGCTCTTTTCATCAGATTGTCAGACTGGACCCACTACACTCATTTAAGGCCAATACCATACATCAAACTGAAACATATAACTATACAAAAATTATTCACTAAATCATCAATCAACCAACTAATCACTGATATTTAATCACAATCAACTAGTGGCATAATCAATACTCAAACAAGCCAGATCTACATGAAGACATCATTAACAGACAGTAGAAAGACAACAAAACTGATCAGACATTTTCTTGAGCTTTTTTCAGCAAAACTCTAGCTTGCATATGTGCCTTCTAGAAGAATTATATGCGTATGTACCTGCTTATCCCAAAACCAACTTGCTTACAAATCTCAACATATTACTGAATATATATATATATATATATATATATATATATATATATATATATATATGTATGTGTGTATGTATATGCAACTCTGCAGAACAAAACCCACATGTATATGTGCCTTCCTTGTGTCAAACCTGCATACAGATCTATAAATAATTTAAGACTGTGAAATACTTCAGAACTTCAAACTTACTCAGATCATACCCTTCATTGCAGAAAAAATGCGCCATACCACAAATTTAAAAAACTCATAAGAAAATCACGAAAATACATATTAATTTTAGGTCTAAAGATCCTAATCTGTCATTGTATTCATGGATGCATCATTATTTCAGATCCATCAATCAACTATAGCCCATACCATACAAATATACTTCAGATTGAAGTATTCATTAATTACCCTTACTCAAGCACACTTTAACACTTTGATATTATCCTCCTTCTATAGCTTGAACCTTAGCCAATACCACACTAGTGTCGGTGGTAATCTTGGACAAGATCAAAGAATCATTACTACACTCAAAATTGTGGGCTAATACCATGGTAAAGATCCTTGGTATTATTAAATTAGTGCGCCATCATGTACATGACTTCTCTTCTTTGTACCCACGTGTATACATGACTTGGTCTTGACAAACCTGCATATATTTCTTCAAATATTCATCTTCATCAAACTTTTGATTCTAATCTGCCAACTTATGTTCCATCATTCTATCACTTTTGAACTGATCTGTGAACTCTATTACAAGTGGTTTTCCATCAAGGACAACACCTTCATCATAATGACAATAGGAGCCCACGGATTAAATGAAAGCATCATATCCATTTTTGTTCAATGAATAAATAATGTAAAAGAGTTGTTATTATAAAAATCACGTTTTTTTGTAAGAACATCGAGGATGGTGTCCCTTTTAAGGCGATGGGGTTTGTAACACCCCTACGTCTATGTGACCTCTCTAAAATTTTTGCATGATTGAACGACTCAATATAATATTTGAATAATAATGAAAGTGTCTTTTCTCTCGATATTGGTGACAAGGGAATGTATACTTGAGTAACAATAATTTAAATTTGATATTGAATAACTAAATTGTAAAGTAGATATAATTATATAACAATATAATAAGAAAAATTATGTTTTTTGTTACTATTTTAATTATATAATGGCGTTAATACAAATATACCCAAAATAAAAATGAGTAAATAAATAAAATAAATATAAAACAATCATGCCACGAGTAACGAGACAAGGAGAAGAGGTTTTAGAACTAAGAAACCACCACACTGTCACTGCCTCGATAATAAATAAACAAATTTACTTAACCTCCATGGCTTGAATTCCTCCTCGAAAATGAAAAGGTTAACTTTTTGCGAAAGGGGAATGCCTCCTCCAACACAGAAAGGGTAACTTAGTGGAGAGGCAACCTCAGGAAGATTTCCTTTAAGAATGAGAATCTAAGAGGAAGAGGGTTTTGGGGTTGCAAATAAATTTTTTTGAGCCACTCATCAGTTTCTATTGTATTATCCACCATTGGAAGTGATAGTTGTGCATTGAAGGAGATAGAATCCACAAAACAGGTGCTTACTGGCAACTAAAAAACCACTAGTAGTTGCTTGCTTCCAATTGAAAAACCACCTATAGGTTCTTACCAAAATTGAGAAACCACATGAATATTGTGCATATTCAGGTTGAAAAGCCACAAGTAAAATTACCTCTATTTCTCCTATAATTCAACAACTCTACACCATGGAGGTGAATGCTCAGGTATGAAAACAACACGGGGGTGGCATTTCGTGGAGGAAATTCATGACTTCCTTCCGTTGGGTGGTTAAGTGTTCCTCTTCTCCAGTCGCCAATAGGAAACCAGTTTATGAGATAAGTACTTTAATAATGTATGTGAATTTTCAAGCATTTAAATTTCATGAACATGTGAATAGTTTGGGCATAAATTAGATGAGTCGCACTTGTGTGTTTTGGATGTCGACTCCTGTTATGTTTTCAACTGTGTAAAATTACCTAGGACTCTTTCATGTTACAGACTGAAACTATAATGCTTATATACTACGTAGGACGAATACACTCAAGGAGATCAATAGAAAACACTGGACTCGTTGATGAAGATGGTTTGATATGTCGGATTAAATTTTTTAGCATAGATAATGTATATAGACCCTAACGTGGTTCAATGTTTGTTTCACCAACAACATGACAAGGAACTCTTCTCTATTACAACCAGGAACTCTTCATGATGCCCATAGCCAACTTTAGCTCTAATACCATGTTGAGAATTCTATCGGGCAATGATTAGAGTAATTTCTCTTTCTTTGATAATGGATTGTGATGAATTTTTACTTATCTTACTTGTTAGCTTCTCTTATTATTATTATGTTTGTGTATCATCAAACAACTACCAAAAATAAGAAGAACAATAAAACATAATATAGGCTACAAGTTAGGGCCAAAGCCTCTCCACTTGAGAGGAAAACCCACAAATCTCTTCTCTTCCTTATAGATTCTTCAATTGATGAATTCTAAGACCTTTAGACCAAGACCAAAACCCTCCAAGACCAATTCCAAGTCCAACCTTGTCAGATGATGCGCTTTCCTTGTCCAAGTCAAACCTAGTCAAATCTCTTCTAGTAGCACAACTTCGACATCTAGCTACAACATTTCAGCCTCCACTATAGATCTAAAATTTTCAGCCCTCCTGTAGTTGTTGTTGCCACACCTGTGAGCTTATTTTAGCCTCCCAGGACTTCCTTAGACCTTCACTTGGCTTTCTTTGACTTCTGGAACTTGAGGATGGCTTCTTGTGACCTTCGCTTGACCTTCTTGCCTTTTCTTCTTCAAGATCGAACATGTGGAGGAAAACCCTAGATTTGTTGCAAAAACCTTAGCCTTCCTTTGCATGTGTGAGAGAGAAATAGCCCAAAACCATGTCTTCTTTGTCCTCTTCCTTCTTCGCTTCATTCTTCCTCTTCTTCCTTCACTTGGATTAGTGAGAGATGAATGTGCTTCAAGGAGGTTGAGTTCCCTCCTTTATATAGGCTTCTCAAAGGTGGATGTGCCTCCTCAAATTAGGTCGACTTTCCAACTACTAGGCTGACTTGACCTTGGAGGGTATTTTGACACTTTTAAGGACAAAAATAATTTTCTTTACAAGTTACAATGTGCCCGAAGGGGTATTCAACTTATGATAATGACTCCCTTAACTTCTTGACATAGGAAAAACACTATACACACTCAATGGTTGCTTGACCTATAAAATAAAAGACCTTGAGCATGAAACCCATGCTAAGAAAATAATAATAATAATAATTCTATTTCATTTTGCAATTTACAAGAATAAAAAGTACGTTTTATATTTATGAAGACCAAATCTAGTTACACATTTTTCAATAGATCCAACCTCCAAGGTTTCATTCATGTAGATGGGATCTAAATTATTTTTTCTATAATTTCAAACTCTTCGAAACTTGAAATGGACAACATTTTTTTTGTCTCGTCAAGGCTTTACCAACAATATAAAATTTTCTTCAACCTAACTCTTTGATCAAAATATATAGCCATTTAAATATTTTTCCTATTAACTTATGGTAAGTCATTTTGGCCTACCATTTGGCACCTACGTGGTCCCCACGTGTGCATCGAAGTCATTTCCCACCTGGAAGTTGTCAACCCATTCATGACCAATCAATACACATGTGATCCCCAATCCACGGGGCTTATGAGGCATGTTGGCCCTCATAAGAACATGTATGAGGCATGTTTCCCCTTTTGCACCACCCCACTCGAGGAATAAAATCCTAGGGATTTCCTTTTGTAGTCCCCCATTGGAACCTTCGGGGAATAATCTCCGAGGTTACGTGGAACCCCACATTCCCATGCCACCATGTAAATCCATTGGGGGCATTCAACTAATTGCACAAGATCCAGCCTCCACCATTGATCTGAACGGACTATATTAGTTTTGTTGTGCTAAGTGTATTTTTAGTTTATAAACATGTGCATACTTGTCTCATTAGTTTGCTTAAGGATTGAGAATTTTAACCATGAATGGTAGATGATTTTAGTGAATTAGAAGCATGAAATAAGCACAAAATACACTGAACAATAGTGCAAAACAAAGAAATAAGTCACCACATAACATTTACACAGTAGGCATGATGAAGCAATTCACCCCTCCTGGGCTAAATCTGCTGGTCCAGCTCCCAATGGCATGTCCATCTTTCATTATGCTCACAATTTTGCAAATGCATGTAGTTACAGGCCTCTAGTGGTTGTTTTCTCTACACCAATGGCTCCAGAATGCTCCAATTAGTCAATAATGACTCTTCATTCACTTTGAATGGGCGAAAATTGAGTCTCCAACTCATTTTCCCAATAACACCTAGAAAAGCTCCACTAATTGTGGAGGACTCCACTTAACTGGAGTCAAAATAGTGGATTCTGCCTAAATTTGGGCACACTCTAAAAGTTCGCCGCATGTAACTGTTACAATAAATGTTAGTGGTTGGGTGGCCACATGCTAACTCAAACCACACAGTGATATTAACTATAGAGCATAACTATAGGGATAAACCTTGGTTACAAGGTGGAACTCCAGTTTAAAGGTGGTAGTTAATGAAACGGTCAGCTTAACTGAGCGGTAACATCACCATGTGACAAGGATTTAACATTATGTCAGATTTTTTAGTTGGTGGTTGGCGGTTGACGTTTGATGTTATGGTTTTCGTTGCAATATCATGTGATAACCCATGGGAACCGCTGACGGTTTAGGACTATCGGCAGTCCCCAACCCCCACTCCACTTTGAAATAATAGTACCTGACTGCTATAAGGGTTAATTATCAACATAACGCGGGTGGTTAAGTTGTGGGAATTCTCTATCAGAGGTTGCAGGGTTGACTCCTGCATCCTTGAAAAAATTTTACTACACCACTAAGGGGACATGTGGCAGCCTCGGGGCTGGCCACGTGTCACCCTCTGATTGGTCAAAAAACCAAAATGTACAAATCCATTCAACCAATAAAAATTGTTACATGTCAACCTAGGATTGGTTCTAAGGAAAGGAATATTCCTTAGGATATTCTCTTTGATGACTGTACACCTTCATGTTGAATGGGCATCCTAGTCAAACCTATCGCAAAATTTAGCTGTTTGGTAATTCGATTAGAATGAGATATCTCCCTCATACAACATCAATTTTTTGAACAGTTCACGGTGCCGGAATCAGGAAGACGAGATCTACACACCATCCTGGTTTCAACCCATTCCCGTAACTTTCAATTTTGAGAAAAATTTATGAACTCCTTATCACTCCTCCCCATTGGGAATATTTTGGACCCCAAAATAATTTATTACCTATTCAGTAGATGAGGGTACATCTCCCTCACCTTTCCAACCTCCATCCACTTTGCCTTGCTTGGTTTAGTGCCCTTGAGCCCAACTCGAAGGTAGTTGACACTTCCCCTTTTGGATGTTCTTGTCTTCCTGTCAAGAATTGTATCTTCCTTGAGCTCATCCAGAAATTATGGCAAGAAATATTAAATAGAAGGAAATTAAACATCACTTCCTTCATCATCAATCCAAAGTGGCTCATACAAACATAAGTTTTCAACATTAACAATTGAATTCACTTGCATATATGAAGGCAAGTCAAGTTGAAATGCGTTGTTAACAAGTTGCTTTATGATCATGAATGGACCATAGCGAATGGGTTTGAGCTTTTTACCTCCCCCTTGCATCCTTTCTTTGTTAATGTGTAACCATATCTCATCTCCCTCTTGAAACTTGGGATCAACTCTATGTTTTTCATGCCTCTCTTTGTATTTTCTTTGAATTTTCTCAAGTTGCTCTTGAACTTGTTGATGTATAATATGAATTTTCTCATTGAAATCTCGAGCCTAATGGAGATTTTGGCGATTTTTGAAAATACCCAAGGCATACTTCAAAATGTGATGTCTGTGTAGAAGAGTGCATTTCCCAGTTGTAAGCGTGCTGAATGTAATGCAGTTGCTCATCCCACAACTTAGGATGTTTGCTGCAATATCCTCTCAAAAGATGCACAACATTTATGTTCACCACCTCTGTTTGTCCATCAGTTTGCGGATGAAAAGCAGTACTATTTTTCAAATTTGTGTCCATCATACTCCATATATTGGACCAAAAATTCCCAATAAACCTAGAATCTTTGTCACTAACAATAGAAGTTGGAAATCCAAAATTAACCCATACATGTTGAAAATAAAGTTCAACAATTTTTTCAGCAGTAATGGTTTTCTTACAAGGCATAAGTATACACATTTTACTAAATCTATCCACAATTACATAAAGATAATCATGTTGCTTTCTTGACATAGGTAGACCTCCAAAAAATTCCATGGAGACACTTTCCCATGGCCTTGATGGTACTGGTAGTGGCGTGTAAAACCAAAGATTCCTATTACTAGGCTTGCTTGTTGCACACATAGAACAACCTCTTATAAAATGCGACACACTATCTATCATATGAGGCTAATATAAATACCTCTGTAGATGCGCCAATGTTTTGCTTACCCCAAAGTGTCCAGCAATAAGAGATGAATGAGCTTCTCTCATGACACTTAGCCTCTCTCCTTGTGGTATACACAACTTTCCCAAATGAAACAACAAATTGTTATGCATGTGATAATCTTTTTCTTCAACTTGATTCCCTTCACTCAAACTAGCATACACATCTTGAAAATAAACATCGTGTGCATATTGTTCTATGTAAATCTCATGTACAATAGAATCATTTTTGAGTAAAGTAGATGCACTAATGATTGGTCTTGAAAGCATATCAAGAAATTTATTGAAAATACATTTCTTCTACCTTATAAACAAGTGAAACTGTTGAAGAAATCTCATCCACCTAAAATGTCTTGATTGCTACAATTTTGTTTGCGACTGCAAGTACTATAATGGTTGGTGATTGGTATACACAATCGTCTCTTTACCCATCAAGTAGTGTTTCCACTTCTTGACGCTTTGTACCAATGCATATAGTTCTTTGTCATATCTAGGATAATTAGTTACAACACCATTTAATGTTTCAGAATGAAAAGCGATAGGCTTACCATGCTAAAAAAGTACTACACCCATGGCATAATCACTAGCATCAGTATGAATCTCGAATGTCTGTCTAAAATTTGGTAATGAAAGGACTAGAGCTGAAATGATCTTGTCTTTTAAAGCTTTGAAAGCTTGTTTTTTTTTCCTCCCCATTGGAAGCCTTTCTTCACACTTGTCATTGCATGAATAGGAGCTGCGATGGCATAAAAGTTACCAATAAACTTTCTTCAATACTGAGCTGCACCTAAGAAACTTCTTACCTCGGTAACTATTTTGGGTGTGGGCCAATGCACAATGGCTTCCACTTTAGAAGGATCAATTCTCAAATCTCCTCCTCCTACAATATGTCCCAAATAAACCAAAGAAATCTTTCCAAAATCACACTTCGACATTTTAAGAAACAATTTTTCTTTCTTCAAAACATCAAGAGCTCTATTCACATGCAAGACATGTTATTCTCTTGTTTTGCTGAAAATGAATATGTCATATAAGTACACAATCATAAATTCATCAAGGAATGGATGCAAAACACTATCCTTAACACGCATGAAAGTTTCCGGTGCATTACACAAACCAAATGGAATAAATAACCACTCAAAGAGTCCTTGTTTGGTTTTGAATGCAGTTTTCCATATATCACTTTCTGCAATTCTTACTTGATGATATCGACTTTGTAAATCTAACTTAGTGAAAAAAATTTCTTCTTTCAGCTGATCAAGAAAATCATCTATCCTTGGGAGTGGAAAATGATTCTTTACCGTTATCTTGTTCAAAGCTTTGAAGTCTACGCACATGCACCGAGTCCCACATTTCTTTGGAATCAAGACTATGGGTGAACTGCATGGCGAAGTGCTTAGCCTTATGATTCCTTTGTCTAACATCTCTTTGATTTTCCTCTCTATTTCAGCACTCTGCATTATCGACATGCGATACATACCTATGTTTGGAAGCGGATAATCTTGCTGCAACTGAATCTCATGTTTAAACACTCTTTTTGGAGGCAATCTTGTTGGATCTTGAAACATCTCATGAAGTGCATCAACTAAATCATATAAATATGATTTCAAATTATGATCACATCCCCACTAAAAGGAAAATACCCTCTAGCGTAGGTTATAAAGGAGTTTTTAGTGTTATAAAATTAGGCAAAATTGTCAAAAACACATTTGCTACAACATCCGTTTACAGTTACGGAGGTTTTGGCGGAGCTTTTAACGAAATTTCAACGTAACTAAAAAAATTGGGCAGCCGGAGGTTATTACGGATGTTTTCCTAGATAAGCATATCTCTGTCCATTATTCTCATGGACTCAACCAACCCTTTAGTTTGTAACATTACTTGATCATGGCCATATCATCCATTAGCTTGTGGCAAGTAAATCTAGCACTGCCCCCCAATAGCATCCCATTTTTCTTGGAATTTTACTCAGAATGTTCCCCTCCATGTGTATCAAGTAATGCCCTTTCCAATATTCCATGACCTTCCTGCCAAACCAACCTCCTTATTCTCTCATCCCAAAGCATGCAATTTGAATATAAAAAATCGAAAGCTAATGCAAGAGGAAGGGTAAGGGAATTCATTGCAAAAGGACATGAAACTCACAATAGAAGTCATACATAAAACCACAATAAAAAAAACTCATAAAAAAGAACAAAAATAACATGATAACTAAACCAAAATCAGCATATCCATGCACAAGTCTAAAATGAAATGATATCAATCCATGAAGCCTATAAAATAAAGCCGCAACACAAAAGCATAAAATAAAAAATACCCAAAAATCAACTCAATCTCCATGAGTCCAACATCCATGGCACTTTCAGCCATCATACAAGTGTGCATATGTACACTTATAAGTCAGTTCAAGGCTTCTTTATAAGGCTAGTAGCAACCTTAAAGTCTTATTTTCCCAAATTTCACAAGCAATATTTCCAACACATATATATGTGTGTCAAGGAGATTGGGGGAGTTCTCCCTCCTCATTCTAGACATATTTCATTGCTGTTGCATGTCCCTATGGGTCATAGGGGATACTTGGTTTTTGTTTCTTCCCATGGGGACAATTCCCAGATGTTCTTCTCCAAAGTTCCAACAAGAGAACATCTTCTTCTCCCTTTCAGCCTCATGAGGTCTCTTCTTGCTATTACCATTATTTCTTTTTTAGGATTCACCTTGGCATGTAATCCCTCGTAGCTTCTTTTGCAACAAAACCTCCTACTCTGCCAGTTCTTCTTATTTCTTGGTGAATTTTCTAAGTTCTGTCCTACATATATTTAGCTCATCCTCCAAGTTTTTGAGCTCAACCTTCATATTTCTGAAGGTTCTTTTCCTTTAGACGGATGTCTCTCCTCCTTGTTCTTGATGAACATGGTATAATCATGTTGCACAATGCCATGATACATGTTTCCTTTCACTCCCACCAATTATTGCTTTGTGATACCACATACACTTAGCTATTAATTCATAAAATAAATTAACAACACATATGCCAGTTATCGTACTTTATCATGTTATATCGAATATGTAATCCTACAACCATTACACATCCTTAACATCAAAATCAACCATGTGTCATAAACCAAGGCATTGGTTATCACATACATATGTTTTTTTTTTCAAAATTTAGCAATGCATGTGTGTTAATATTATTCAAAATCATCATCATGCCAAAGGAAAAGTCAAAGTTTAATCGTTGAACCATACTAGAAACACTATTTAATATCATCCTCTCTTTTGTGGCCACATTACTATTTTAATAAAATTTTGAGCATGAGAAGAATTCGACCCCTTTATCAAGGTCAACAATAACCATGGCATCTAGAAATTCAAATGGACAATTATAATTTATCATATTCACATATATGTGTTATAGGGTCTGCAACATACAACTCAAGTTAGCAAATTTCGTAAGATTGTCCCAAACAACATGCACCATGTTCCTGTAAATAGTTAATAACTAACGATGATCTTTGTTTCTATAAAAAATACCCGCAACCAAGTATGTACAAATCACTTGAATCATAAAAGTTTCACAAAATCATACCTCTAATCCATTGAGGCACTGTACCATATACAAGCCATTGGATGTTCCCATCCAATTTAGTATACCCATACATATATATGTATATAAAGTCAATAGTAGCAGCCATGCTAAGCAACAAAGGAAATCATATGATCATGAAAAAATTCACATGCATGTGGATTTCAATTCAAACGTTAGTCACATATCCCAAAATTTAGGACCTAAATGTGTGCATTTTATATCCCAGCATAATGTTCAAAACTCATCATTTATATGCACACACACACAGATATATATATATATATATATATATATATATATATATATATATATATATATATATATATATATATATATATATATATAACGACTCTATCTAGGAACTGTCTTTCCATAGGCACAGAGAAATTAATTCACCCAAACTTATCAAAGATTAGTTATGAACTGTCACTAATATTACCCAACCATATTCCAAATGAACACATTCCATCTTATAATATAAAATTATCATATTTAAAAAATCATATTGGGTATGCATGGAATCTTAAATCATCACATAAGCCATCCATAATAATGCTACACCTAGAATTCACTTCCACATGTAAGAAACCAACATAAGAAACAATCATCAATCACATTACTCTCTATAAAACCATAGAACATGCATCTACAAGGTCTACAAAAGACCTCTAACCTTGGGTTCATCCAGTTCTAGTATGACCAGTAAGGTATTAAACCCTGATTACCAAACAATGATAATACACTAAAGTAATCATATACTCAACCATGCCACATAACTAGAGCACAATGTAAATGTAGCAACCATGCATGTGATAAATCATTCGAAGACATCTTATAACACCTAAACATTTATTTTATTAATTTTCTAAAAATCATTACGAAATTCCCTTATTGAGGTACCTACCGCTACTTTCCCATGATAGAGACCATCTAGTCCAAATGTTGAACCTAGATGCTCTGATACCACCTATAACAACCCACCCCGGCTTACTTACCTCAGTGGGATAAGTGTCACATGGTAATCCAACTCCTCCTGTGTTGTTAGAGGAATGAGATAGTGAAATTTGTTTCATCCTTTTCTCATTTAAATCATAAAATCTCAGTCAAAGCTTTTGAAACATTGTCTGAGATTCTAAAACCATCCACAAAACCTCATATCGAGGCCTATTAACCCCACACAAAAAATATAATATAGATAAATACACACACACACACACACCTTAATCTACATGCACATAACAGTGCCTAACTTGAGCTCCCATATTCATTGTTGAAATGCATGTATAGACATATCTCATTCCCAAACATTCGTTGAGCCCAAACAAGTCCAACGACTACGATTAACGATATCATCCTCAGGCTTCAATCTATCCCTCCTTATGCCTCTCAGATGACCCTCCAGGACATGTCATCCTGTTTTCCTCCTCCAAACAACTTCTAAGTGCACTAATTTGTTATTCGTTAGGGCCTCTCTACTGGGATTACGTATGTAGTGGGTTCACACAACCTTTTTCCCCATTGATCTACCACTCTAAATCTCGACTACCACCACAACTTGTGCCACTTCACCTTGATCCCTCTATCCAGACACTTTCCTTGATTGCAACTCTCGATACCTATAGGATGGTTCCGTTGGGATGACGTGTCAGGTGGGACCATGACCCTGCTAATCAGGGTGCACACTCCATTAACAAGTTTGGGCTTATGTAATCTTACAATATTCCTCCTAACATATACATTAATAAGCCATTGTACCTCCAAGGTCATACCTCCATTTGTACATTCACTACTGGGTCTCACCTCTACATATATATTTACCTCTTCTTGGCCCATGTGGCTATGACGTTATGTCATCCTCTCCTTGCTACCCTGATTCCTTTTCTGGGTACTCTTTCTACACTTTCAGGACAAGGCCACTGGGACACGTAGAGAATTTTCTAGGGGATCCACTCCCAGCCAATGGGACACTCCTTTGCTTCTAAGTTATTAGCCTAACTTACCCAGTCCATTGTCAGTCATGCTATTTCATTATACTTCTACTTAATGCTTTTCGGAAATCATCCTCCAAGACGTGTGGTTTAGTGGGCCACACCCTTGCACGACCCTTTCTCCTAGTTGGGACATGTGGTGGCATTTCCACATCATCCCACACTGCTCACCCCGATCAATTCCACCTATGCCCTATGTGAATTCTCTAGGTAGACCTGATGGGACGACCTGTTAGGTGGGTCCATCCGTGTTTAATAATAAAGTTGTCGGGGTTACATGGAGGCCATCTTGGCCTAACAGCACGAAATTCTATTCCCCACTATGATTCCCTGTCTAAGATTTATAGGATTTTCGAATAGAGGAATGAGTCGTATAATAGGCTCTACTCCAACCAATGAAAATGCTTCCTGCGTCCAAGTTGTGAGCACAGTTGGCTAAGTGCCCAATCATCCCTACCAATCCTCGATGTGATATAGTAATAATCACAATGATATAAACCCTAGGATGAGTTATCCCATGAGTTCCACTTCCAGCCAATAGCAGAACCCGTCGAGCTTACATGACCAATAGCACATCATAGCTGACGTCATCCTTGTCGATCCCTTTTTGGATACACCTAAAGTACCAGGATGGAATCTCTAGGCCACATTGTCCTCTGGGCACCACTTCCAACCAATGGTAGGACAGTTGGGATTGCATGTCATCTAACTCATCTTGGTTGATGTAATCCCGGTCGATCCCTCTAATGCACAAAACAAACCTCCAGAGTAGTATTTCTAGGTCATGTTGTCTCCCTCTCATCGAATCACAATAATGGAAACTATATGTGCCAATACTAAGCCTCCACAACTAGTGGTACACCTCGTTGAAGGATAATGTTAGTTGACCACTTCATAACGTTAACCCCCTGCTCTCCTTCACTACAACATTTCTCATACTTGATATCTGCCATGGATGAATAGATAGGGCTTTCATATTTTGCGAAATCTGCTTGATTTCGTCCCAGTGTTCCTCACCAAGGCTCACTCTTTTTCGTGTGTCTCGCCTTCCACTAGCTTCCTTAGCCATGGCTCGGCCATGGGAGTTCAAAAAACACTGAAGTCTGCATCCATGTCTAATAATGGAAGGGGTGGCTTACTAAGCACAGGTTGGCACTAACCCTCTTGAGCTCGAACTAAATCCACTCCAACAAGTTCTTGGCCCTTGGGTATTCCCCATTTTGGAGTAGGGAATCCATTGCATGCCCGCGTTGGTGGTCTGTTGGTTGCCTGTTACAAAATATTTGCAATGAACTCCTAAAAGGGCTTCGCCTCTCTCACCACATGCTAGGTGCTCCAGACTACAAAGAAATCCTGTAATAAGCTCCATAGAATCACTTAGGGGTTTTAGGGGAATTTGGATATTAGTAGGGAGATGCAGCCTCCAACATCAGTGCCCCTAGGGTGAGAATGCAGGTTACTGAAACTGTAAGGTTGAGAAACCTTTAATGGTTTCTGACAACCCTATAGCATGCATCTCCTTCACTAGCTACACTATGGAACTTTTGGAAGACCTTCAAGGAACGCACCCCCAATGCATGGTATGAAGGGCGGGGTCTAGTGAATTTTTTTTCAGTACCAGTAGCTCTAGAATGAGAATGCTCGATTACTGCAAATGCAAGGCTAGAAAATCCTTCATGCAAGGTTAAGGTTTCTTATCACCATGAGAGGGGGTTACCCTCGACATCCACATGATGCCACATAGCTGTAATATGGCTCGTAGCTAACATATGTACACTGACCGTGTCAAAATAGGAAGACTCCAATGTAGCCATTGCACATTGATAGAAATAATTTATATATTAAATATTGTTATGGTTAGTTCAAATATTTTTTAGCCTCATTAATTCCTTCAAGAATTTGTAATGTATATTATTCATTATGTTATCTTAGGACATGTTCAGGTAATTCAGAAGCACACCATTTCAACTAGAGTGCAACATAACACTACTCATTATGTAGAGACATTACACAAGATACCATTCAGAAGTACGAGAATATAATGTAGGCATAATCCTTTCCATACAATACCATATCAATCATAAATGAAATATAGCTATTCGTTGCACATATTAACATCGTTTTAGAAAAATAAATGCAACTAATATTCATTGGCATTGCATTATGTTTATAAGGATACTTATGTTGTGATGTTTTAGGCATTTGAGTTTGGGCTTGAGAAAGATTCCAAAGATTGAGGGGCTTTCTTAAGAAATGAACCACTACCAATGGATAAACCATGAACCAAGGATTTTTCTATCTTTATCCACAACATAATTGTAGTGCAACTAACGCACTAAGGCACTATCATTTTACCCCAAATACAGGGATTCTAAATGTTCCTTCAAATCGTGCCAACCAAAATTTCGTCCCCTTATTCTCTTTTGTGTTATTGTGCCTCTCGAAAGCCTGGATGGATGATCCTCTAAGTATCTCTGTGTGTGTCCCCTAATGGGTCCAAATGCCTTCTTTCCACCTCCTACGAAGTGTTTGACTGTCATTGTCCTAGCTGATCCACTTCATTAATTCCTTTCCTCCCTGCCTTGTGTGAGTTGCCCAAGGCAGCATGGTCTACGTACTTCCATTGCATGGGTTTCCCAAGGTAGCATGGTCTACATACTTCCATTGCATTAGTTTCCCAAGGTAGCACCCCATTAGCATGAAACCTCCCCATTAGCATGCAACCTCCTCAACTCTCGAATCATTAGCATGTAACCTCCCCATTAGCATGCAACCTCCTCAACTCTCGAATCATTAGCATGTAACCTCCCCATTAGCATGCAACTTCCTCAACTCTGGAATTAGTGTCCCTCTCTTATCCTTTTTAATTTATAAGGATGAGAAATTGGGTTATTACAAGCGACTTTGATTATGTAAACTACACAACTTATACTTACAATTCCAAAAGAAATTTTCACAAAAAACTAGTAGGAAAATATAAAGAAAAAAAGGACCAAAATTTAGAATAGTGAAACTACCTAAAATGTTTTAACCATTTTTTTTTTTTCAATAAATTTATATATAATTTACATTAAAATATTTACTCTTATATATATATATATATATATATATATAGATAGATAGATAGTAAAACATGGTTTTTCCTTATTAATGTATTTTTAAATACAATCTACTAAGCTTAGAGGGGATGGTGGTAGGGAATTTTGTTAAGGAAATTCGAAACTATCTGGGAAAAAAGCCTATCTCACAATGATTTTGATGTCTTAGATGCAAAAAGTAAGTTCATAGCTACTCAACAAAAAAAAAATTCCCCTTTTCCTTGCAGTTCTTCTTTGGCTTGTTAAAAAACTCTCATATAAATAATTTGTTGATTAAGAAAATATACCCATATTTGTAATATTGTCAATATAAAATATGTAAATCCTTCCCATATGAAAATAGAAATTAAATCATTATTTATTAAAACCCCAAATACATGATACAATGAAATACATTAAAATGCTTAATTATCAGTTTTTGATAGTCATTTTTAGTATGATGGATTGTTTAATTAATAGATTAAACACTAAATTGATTTATAATTTTTTAAAGATTAAAAAAAACAAAATATTGGTATAATAAATTAGATTTTTAATAATTAAAAACATATGAAAAATAATAAATAAAAAATAGAAAAGTGTTTACAATGTGTCTTTAATAAAAATATTGGAGATATTTTAAATTTGGAAAATTAACAATTATATTTTTTATTTTTAATTATCACTTGAAATTTATTCTATCAAAGAATTTATTTTTTAATAATAAAATTTTTTTCTAGATTACAATTTAAGCACAAAATATTTAGTTTTAATATTAAAACATATTTCATAAAAATATTAAGAATATTTTAAATAAAAAAATAATGATTATATTTTTCATTTTTCTCTTCCATTATAATTATGGAGAGAAATTTATTGCTTTAAATTTCCTTATTTTGATACTAAAACTTATTCATATATTTTAAAATTAGGTTTCAAGATTCAGAATTAATAAATTATCATTTTAAACATCTTAAATTAAATTTGTGTATGAAACTCGTATTTATAATATTACATCCTAGATTAACTTGATAAAAAACTTTTAACTTTCAATTAAAGAATCTTCAAAATATTATTGAAGATGTAATTCATTTGAAAGGTTATAAAATGGTTCATAATTTTTTTTTTAAATGTTAATATTTTAGTTTTTCATATTTAATTAATATGGAAATTTATTTTATACATATATATTTTAATTTATATTGAGAAGGTAAAAATGAAAATTATTATATTAAAAATAATAAAAGTTAAATATTAAAAATATTATATTAAATAAATTTCTTGAAATATGTTATAGATATACAATAATACCTAATTTATATATACAATATTTTACAACATTGATAAAAATAATTAATTATAATATTTTAATAACTAAGTGGGATTGATTGTTCTGAGATAGATGATCACCTGGAAAGTCCAGTGAAAAACGTTTAACATCTCATTAAAATGGTCATAACAAAAAAAATATCTAAGTTATTGAAATATTAAAATATTTTTTTACAATGAAAGGTAACCAAATTAAATTATTAAGCAAAAAGTACAATATATGCCTCGTCTAAAATTTTAACTTGAAACAAAAAGAACTAAAACTAAAGATGCAAAACAAGGAAATTACATTGCCAGATTCTCCATCCACTGTGCGAAGGAATGGGAAAAAGTGAAAACAAACAATAATCTGCACCGATTTGCAATACTTCTAGTTACTTTCTATGCCAAATAAATTCTGAAACTAATGAAGATAATGTCATAATAATAGTGCTAACATAAAAACGTAATAGTAAACCAACATAATATTCATCATAAATGGAAAACGCAGTATTATAACCGAACAAAACCCCAAAAAAACTTATATTGGGAAATCTGTATTGATCGTTAAAACTTACATCTATGAAAATATTGAACATCTAGTAGGTGAAGGAATAAAATGCATGCTAATTCGGAAATCTTGTGACTGAAAATATTGGTATTCTCACATTAAAAGACATTATATTGAATATTCTTTGGAAATAAAACTTTGTAAACAATATTTTGGCAGGTTGAAGGAAATCTATTGTCACCGATATAGAAGTCTCAAATTGCAGAGCAGTGCTATGCAAGCGAAAAACATGATATAGTGATTTCAATTTAAATAAAAACCAAAAGAGAAAAACAAAGAAGGAAAACAATGGTGCAACGCTAACATTTCTGGTAGAGACAACCAACATGACATTTGCTTGCAAGTCTCATTTTTTTTTAATGTTTGATTAAGAAAAAGCTAAGATGGGCTAACAAATTTCTCTTTAATAACTTATCCATTTTTTAAAATTCTTTCCATAATAATCACCTGCAATTCAAATATACAAAACAACCATATATATAAGAAACCAGGAAATACCAGAATTAACAAGGATTTATTCAAATGTTCTTAAGGCATGATAGTGTTTCTTGATAGCACATGCTTCTTGGGTATTTACAGCTTATTAATTACAACCATGGAAGACAACCATATATATACAAGAAACCATGAAAGACCAGAATTAACAAGGATTTATTCAAATGTTCCTAGGGCATGGTGGTGCTTCTTGATAGCACATGCTTCTTGGGTATTTACAGCTAATGAATTCTCATAGGTACAAAAATCAAGATGCCAGTGATCAGAAGAACCAGAAAGAAACGGAATTAAAATGAAAGAATGCTCCATTAATTCACTATTACACTCGCATTCTGATCCACAGTATATGTGCGCTGCATCTGCATCTCATGATGGGGATGCGATGAGATTGCAAGGGGGCGAGCGATCTCGTGCACCGCTATCCATCTGTTCGTAAATACGTCCGGAATGTTAACGCCCACGTGATTGATGGAGAAAGGTTTGGTGTCTGTCACCATCAACGATTGGCCGTCGAGGAGAGTGTGCAGTATTGTGCCAGCGGGAAGATGGTTGAGGTCTGCCATTAACAACCTTCTGTTGGGAACCACATGGTATCTCACGTTGCTTACAAAATCTTGGCCGTCCTTCAAGAAAACAGAATCGTCGCTGAGAGTGAAGATGGTGAAGCTTTGCAAGCCCAGAAGCTCTGGAGACCTGGCGCGCATGGCCAACGCCGGGATACTGTAACCGCGATCTCTCAGACTGAGTGCCGAATCTTCCAGAATGAAGGGCATTATGATATTCAATGGGTGATCGGGAATAGCTGATAGTGACGGTGATATAGTGATAGCTGATAATGATGGTGATAATGATGGGTGACCAGGACTAGCTGATAATGATGGTGATATCATTGCAGAAACCGCTGGAACATCCGGGGATCGATATATTGAAGAATTGTCATCTGCGGGATCCGCAACAGCACCAGAAAAAGAGAAGAGGAGCATAATAATCACGCTCAAAGATAAACGCGTGTACTCCATCGTAATCTGCAATAGTTCAGCAGTGCAGAACACAAATTCTATGTATATATTCCAAGATCCAACTTCTATGTATATATTTCCAGATCCGATCAGCTCTGCCGCACGGCGCTGGACAAGTTCTATATATGTATATGTTCCAAGATCCAACCCGATCAATTTCTAGATTAGGAGAGGATGCTTCAAACACATTCCAATAAGATTTACTAATAGCAAGGGACGGATGGCTTTGAGTCTTTTATAGACGGCCTGTTTCTTGACAAACGGTTAAAATTTGAACAGTTAAAACGGCTTGGAGCGAGAACTCCGAGTACCCGCAACGCTCAAAAGGAGGATTATCATAAATTTCAATTACGTTTGAATTTCACAAGATTTTCAGGACACTTGATCGTTGGGACTTAAAGGGTTGCGTTATAGATTAGGCATAGATTATGGCCCAAATACTTCAATTTTTTAACTGAAGTTATAGCTTCAGCCACTAAACCCATATGTATTACACCTAACCTTTCACTATGATCATAGACCCCTATGTATTACATCTAACCTCTATAGCTTCAGCCACTAAACCCATATGTATTACATCTAACCTCTAACTATGATCATAGACCCACATGCATAACATCTAACCTCTAGCTTCAAAATCATGATCATATCTTATATCTCAAAGATTCATTTATACTCAAAATCATGATGACCATGATTTTCACCATATCATTTTATATGTCCAAATTCATTTCATAAATTTTATTATCATCCAAAGATTTTTGCATGGTTCATGAGCATTGAACTAATGGTTAGTGGCCAAGTCCTTGGTTTCTTAAATTACAAAAGATGCCCTTGTTCATAAGACTCATTTATATTGAACACTTGTTTCTCTACAATGCATTGTTGTGAGATATAATATTGTTGATATGTTTTTCTTTCTAAATCATTTCAAAGAATTATGAAAATAGCACATGCGTTTAATAATTTAGTGCAGTGACCTTGTTAAGTAGCACCAAGTCATTCAGAAATACGTTAATGCACACAAAGAAATAAAAAATAAACCCAAAAACACACTTTCAGTGTGTATAACTTTCATGCACATATCAATGCATCTAATTATCACCTTTGATCACATGGAAGAAAAACAATAATAAATGCAGCGGCATTTCATTGTGCCACTTCAATGCACTTTTAAGGAAGGACGCATAAAATAAGTCAATTCTGTACACCCACATCAATTGATAATAATGCACTTTTAAGGAAGGACGCATAAAATAAGTCAATTCTGTACACCCATATCAATTGGTAATATTGTTGTTAAACTCTGTTATCCATTGATGCATCATTATACACACTAAAAACACAATATTAATTGCAATTAAAAACAAAATATTAATGTATGTATTCTAATCACACACCTCACGAGTGCCAAAAACGTATTCCATATGTTAAACATTGCCTGTAGCGCTAGTTTAATTGGTCGACTCCCCATCATTAAAATATTTTTGCTATATGTGGTCACACGATTCATTTTTTTTTTTTTGACACTTTTGGTTCTAAGCTTTGTAGTTGAGCTGGAAAGAAGTGATATCTTCATGTGGATATACCAGATACAAATATTTCATGGCCGTAGTGATCACTAAGTCTATGAACGACATAAAAAATAATGCATGGGTGAATGCATGAAGATGGGTTACACTTTTGGGTCCAATGTGGCGACGAAATTTCAAAATTTTTCTTTTATATCAAATTGAAGCCCTTAAAATTTGTAAAAGCATTGTGAATTTTGATTCGGATTAAAAAATCAATTTATGCAGAATTATGTTTTTGTTCTAATGATATTTTTTGCAAAAAAACTTGTGTCATTATTTGTCAATATTTCATTAAATCAAATGCTTGTCCTTGCAAAATTTGGCACATATTAATAGGTATACGTGTGTTCATGTACCATAACTTAGTCTAAAAAGTGTAACTTAAAAAATATATATATGACCATGATCTACATGAAGAGAACTAGGGTATGCATATTAAAATTTTATTTTTATATGCAAAATTATAATTTTTTATTATTTTTCGAAGTTGGCGAATTAATATTTCAACTGCATTTTTTAGACACCTATGTCCACATAATATTTCTTTCTAATATTTAATAAAATTTAAAAATGAAGAGTACCCTTTTCAAGAGGACTTGTAAATGAAGAGGCTGGTGTTTTAAAAAAAAAAATATTTTGTATATTTTATCTTATTGATTTTTTATTCATCCCCTTTGAAATTGTCCAAAAAAATTTCAAGTATTAAGTTTAAGAGAAATTAGAGAAAAAATATCATATGAATTAGAAAATGTCAAACTCATATTCCATTGGATAGAGGATTCCTTCATGAATCCAACATGATGAAGTCGACCACTCAAGGACTAATTCTACCTTAATTCTTCCACATTACAAAATGGTGTTGTGGAGAAATCTGCAATGTGCTAAAACCCTATTTTTTATGCTCTCAACAATTCGATCGAGCACTTTAAATGCTTGGTTAAGTGCTCAAGGTAAACTTTGAAATAACACGATCAAGAGTTCAACAAACCCTTGATCAAGCTCTTGACATGGTTAAAAAAGAGCTCGATCGAATGCTTTGAACTATAAACTCCCCATTGTGTTTTTGGCAGAAATTAAAAAAATTAGTTCAATCAAACTTTTAGCTCAATCGAGCATGTAGCTCAATCAAACTCCTTTGTAACTGTGGTTTACATAGGAACTCGATCACGGATTTATTTTTAAAGCCTCAAACAACTTGATCGATAACTTGATCAAATTGCTTTTTTCTCACTGCGAATTTGTGTGCTTACTAAAATGTACAACTCATCTTCATACATTTACTCGCATATAAATGAATAATACACATTTTATTGTGTACTTTAACATTTTATAATGCATCAAAGGAGCAAAATAAATGCATGCACTAACATTTTTGAAATCACCAATGTACCTAAGGTGGTTAGGAGCACCGTGAGTTGTGTTACAATTAAACTTGTTGCATGTCAATGCATAAACAAAATTAAATTTCAAGTGCACCTTGTATCACAACACACAAGTGCGTATGCACACATTCGTGCTATCATGAATTTGTATGATTATACAAATTTATGATAGCACGAATGTGTGCATGCGCACTTGTGTGTTGCGAAGAGCTACTTTTTATATAATATATTTATATATAATCATACAAATTTATATATTAACATTGTACACGAAAAATAAAATAAATAAAAGTGTCTATGCACTAAGAACCTCCAGAGATTATTATTATTTTTTTTAAGTAACTATGAGAAACATTGTTTCCCTCGTAAGAACATCTTTTATTATTAATGCCTTTATTATTAGTGCTTCTATACATCACACAAACATCATGTGATATCGCCGACCAATAGAAGCATATCAATATCACACAAGGTTTCCCTCGTAATAATATCTTTTATTATTAATACTTCTATACATCACACAAATATCATGTGATATTGCCGACCAATAGAATCATATTAATATAATTTTAAAGATCTTAAAATGAAAATTAATTTCATTTATTGATTAGTGAAATCACTATTACAATTGAGTTTAATTTGGGTGTAATTATTGTTATTCTTCTACCGATTTTCAAGCCTCTTAGTTTGACATGTTGTAACACTAAAATAGAGTAACTATATCATGTTTTTAAGTGAGTAGCATTGTTTTATTGGATTTTATTGGTTTCATTTTTGTTATATTGTTGTGTATCTTAAGTTGAGAGGGAGGCTAATAAATTAAGCAAATGTTGTATTGGATTCTATTATTTTTTGCACTGAAATTTTTGAAATCACGTATGTGATTACCATGGTTACGAGCATTTTCAAGAGTGAAACTATTTAAATGTTGTATGTCAAAGGATGAAAGAAGTAAATTGCAAGTGATAGTAGCAACCAATTGTTTTAAAATTATTAAAGTATATATATATATATATAAAAGCTTTAGCTATATCATGTTTTTAAGCGAGTTGCATTGTTTTATTGGATTTCATTGGTTTTATTTTTGTTTTATTGTTGTGTATCTTAAGTTGAGAGGGAGGCTAATAAATTAAGCAAATGTTGTATTGGATGCTATTGGTTTTAGGTACTAAAAATTTTGAAATCACCTATGTGCTTAGGATGGTTATGTGCATTTTCAAGAGTGAAACTATTAAAATGTTGTATGTCAATGGATAAAAGAATTAAATTGCAAGTGATAGTAGCAACAAATTGTTTTAAAATTATTAAAGTATATATATGAAATCACGTATGTGTCTAGCATTTTCAAGAGTGAAACTATTAAAATGTTGTATGTCAGTGGATAAAAGAATTATTTTTCAAGTGATAGTGGCAAAAAATTGTTTTAAAATTATTAAACTAGAATTTTATTTTATTTTTTTTAAAGTGAGAATATAGATTAAGCTTGGAAAATAAATTAGCTTGTGTAGTTTCAATAGGGGGCATGATTTCCTCAAAAATCACAATCTAAACCAAGTGATATTTTTAGAAATTTTGAAAATAAAATGAAATTTATTATAAATGAAGATTCCTTGAAAAATAAAACAAATAAAAAGTAATCAACAATGTAATGTTTTAGAGGATCAAATACCACTACTATAGAGTATTGGAAGAATCAATAGATGGTAAAAAGAATAAATTAGATGGTAAAAAGAATAAATCAATTTGGTAATATTTTCATTTAAAAAATTGTCATAGTGCACCTTGTATCCCAACACAAAAGTTAATGTGCACATTTTTGCATAAGTGTAATTTGTTTTATATAAGTCAAGAATAAATCCTTGCCCCCATCAAAAGAAAATAAGTAAAATTGACTATGTACCAACAACCTCCACTAAAATAAAAACAAGAAAAAATAACTATGTGAAACATTGTTTCCCTTGTAATAATAACTTTTATTATTAATTTTTGTATGCATGACATAAAAATATATGGCATCACCAACCAAAAATTCCCTTACCAAAAAAAACCTACCAATACAATTTTAAAGGTCTTTAAAGAAAATTCAATTTCACTTATTAATTTGTGCAACCATATGTGTATTGAATTTAGCTTTGGTGGTTGTATGGAATCGTTGTCATACACCAACCATGTTTGATTCTCATAGTTTGACATTTTTTAGCTGTAGAATAGAGTAACTATGTCATTCTCTTAAGTGAGTATCATTGTTGCATTTTCTTCGGTTAGCTTCATTGTTGTATTATTGTATATCCGCGACTGAGAGAGAGGCTTATCAATTAATGAATGGTAAATGCTTCGTTGTTGTATTGTTGTATATCCGCGGGTGAGAGAGAGGCTAATCAATTAATGGATGGTAAATGGAAATAGGAATCAATCCTTGATGAGCATAAAAACACTTTATTAACTAAATTATTGTTAGTATTATTCCAAATTTCAAACGATAACAAATAATATTAAGAATATAAGAAGATACAAAATTAGAGTTGGAAACAGAAAACACAAAAGTTCCCCAATCTCATGAATTGAAGAAACCATTCAACAACCATTCAAAACCTAGCTACTAGCAAGCATCTATTAATACCTATCAATATCATTGCATGTTTGTTTAGAAGTTTGTGCAAAAATCTCATCCTAGAGCTTTTGGAAATTGTTCCAATAAACTATGACAAGCATGGTAGTGCTTCTTGATATCATACAAATTGCATAAAATTTACTGCCTCATTCTTGTAGCACTTCTTGATGAAGGATTGATACACATTGGACATTTAATGATTTGTTTTTGTAACACTTCTTGATGAAAGATAGCATACACATGGGCATTTACTGCTTCATTCTTGGTGATGAATTCTCATATATATAAAGATAAAAATGCCAACGACTAGAAGAACTAGTAAGAAACAAAATTAAAATTACATTATACATGAATACCTCCTTAATTCATTATCACATTCTCATCCTAATCCATAGTATATGTATATGTTTTGTTCCTAGTAGATGAAATCCCTTATATCTATTCATGGGGATGAAATGATTTTATTGTTGAGATTCAACAAGATGATGAGCTTAGTGAAAAGAGTCGCCTTCACTAAGTGGGCCCGCAGGCTATTTTTGGCGCAAGGCTATTTTTAGACTATGTCTATTTTTAGACATGATGATCATATTTTAGAAGTTGCAGGATGCTATTTGTGGATGGTTGATCAAGTTGGAAAAATAGATGAAATTCTATTTTTAGAATATTGGGCGAAGTCTATTTATAGATCATCAATCTAAAAATAGATGCATGTTGATTATTATTAGCTCTTAATAATAATCAGAGTCTAAACAACAACTTATTCTCTTGGAGCACTTCAGTTCAGTGCACAGATGTGGCACATTAGCTTACAGAAGGAATTACGCTATTCCTAAGGGTTTACTAGAGCTAATGCATGGAGGACTCTGTTAGAAATCAAGTGGTAGAGTTATGACACAGTTGGAAGAAGTAGTTATGGAGTTGTATTCAGTTTGACTCAGTTAGACTCAGTTGAGCTAGTTGTATCTAGTCTAACTAATTGATACACTAGTGAGAGTGGAGTGAAATAATTAGTTAATTAATTCATAAATAATAAATCATTAATTAACTGAACAATACAACAGTTAACTACAATGCATGGTAGTTTCAGTGGAGACCAATGGAGAGATAGGTGAAAGGGCAAGATAGACTATCTGTTGTGACTATAGTGATGCATTGATTGCATCACACACTCAGTGGAGATGCCAATGAGGATTGCGTAGTCAAGGATGGAGTAATTTGAATTCATTCAGAGTTATTCTTCAGCAGAGATTGCGCAGTGGAGGTAGGCTAGCAGGTGGCAAAGATCGCAAGATTAGGCCTGATTAGTGTATGACGATTATACTATACTGAGGGCTTGTGATAAGCTTTGTATGTTTGTATGATATTTTCATATGATATCCATGTTACATAATATATATTTGGGGTTTTCAGCTTCAGGCTTTCCCTGTTAAAAACTGTGTTATGTGCAATTGAATATTTCTGTTTATGCTTCACATGTGTGTGCAATTAATTTTTCCGCAAAATATTAACAAGTGGAATAGATTCAGTATCTTGCATAAAGTTAAATAGTGTGAGATCAGGTGGATCTTGGACATATGCATGCTTATTTCATATAATTTATACATGGTATTGGAGCGTTGTTGATTGAAGATTGCAATTGTGAAGTGAGTTTGTGCTGGTGGACAATTCAAATTTGCTACAGAAGATTCTTGGTGCAGAAATCGAGTATACATTGAAATGTGTTTCAACAGGTTGATATTGGAGTATGCCCTTGATGGGAGCTCTAATTACATAGCCTGGAAGGACAAGATGGAGGTGGTGCTGGAGGATAATGGGTTGAAGGAGTTATAGAAATGTTCCTAGGCCAGGATCTAGCGATGCTGCATTACTTGATGCATGGAAAAAGAAGACTGCAAAGACGAGGAGGATTCTGTTGGAAGGTGTGAAGGACCATATTGTGTCCAGCCTTCATAGGAAAGCCACTCCATTATTAATGTGGAAGGCTTTAACAGAATTTTTCCAAATCAGAAGTGACCAGAGGAAGTTGGCGCTTAAATACAAGCTCAGAAAAATAAAATTGGAGAAAGGCGACAGTATTCCAAAATACCTCACGAAGTTTGTCCACTGCAAGGATGAGCTAGGAAGTGTGGGGGTTACTGTTGATGAATAAGACTTGGTGAGCTTGGCTCTCCTTGGGCTTCCAAAGAGTTGGCATAGCTACGAAGGCTCTGTCAATGGATGGGAGAAACTGTCGGGATGGGAGCGACTTTGGTCGGATCTTGTGTGGGAGGAGATAAGGTGGGGTACCAGGGATGGATCTTCATCGAAGAATGAAGATGAAGAGAATTGCGCTTTGGCTACCAAAGAAAGGAAAGGGAAGGGGAAGAAAAATCCTTCAAAATCCGGTGGAAAGGCAAGAAGTAGGATTTGTCCAAAGTGAAGTGTTTTCACTGTCACGAGCATGGAAATTTTGCCACTAATTGTCCACAGAAGAAGAAGAATAAGCAGGCTACTAGATCTGTAGCTGGAGAGGCCTTAGCCTCGCAATTTGAGCTGGATTTTTCCTTGATTTCATGCTTGGTTTCAAGCTGCATGGGATCAGTGTGGTATCTTGACAGTGGTGCATCTTTCCATATGATGGGAGACAAAGAGTTGTTTAGTGACTTGGAGGAGAAGGACCTCCAGATGCATATAGAGATGGGTGACGATGGTTGGTACAATGAGACTGGAATTGGTACCATTACCTTTGAGAGGGAGTCTGGTAATACATTCTTGTTGAAGAGTGTCATGCATGTTCCAGGTCTAAAGAAGAACTTGGTCTCAGTCGCAATGTTGGAAGACAGAGGTTATGATGTTGTTTTCAGTGAGGGAAAAGCCTTCCTTAGACATAAAACAACGGGTCAAACCTAGAAGATAGGGGTTTGAATTAAGAATCTCCACAAGTTGGAGGTAGATGGCTGCGTTAAAATGGTGGGCAAAGAAGAAGAAGTGGTGAGCTGTGATGAGGGCGAATTATGGCACAGGAGATTCGGCCATCTTCACCATGGCACTTTGAAGATTTTGTAGAAAATTTCTACTGGACTTCCCAAGGGTGCCCTTGCGCAGTCAAATCAATGCAAAGGATGTACAATGGGTGAGTTTGTGAAGACCACCTTTCATGAGAAGGAGAACCGTGCTTTGGTGATCCCGGAGAGAATTCACACAGACGTGTGTGGACCATTCTCGGTTGCTTCAACAGAAAAACACAGGTATTATGTAATAATTTTTGATGATTATTCTCATAGATGTTGGATATTCTTTGTGTAGAAGAAAAATGAAACGTTCTCAAAGTTCTGTGAGTTCAAGGCATTGGTGGAGAAGGAGTCGGGGAAGTAGGTGAAATATCTACGGAGTGATAATGGTGGTGAATACATCTCGGGCGAATTCAAATACTTCTGTAGCAAAGAAGGAATTTGAAGAGAACTCATAGCACCTCATAACCCAAAGTAGAATGGGGTCACGGAGAGAAAGAATAGAACGATCATGGGTGATGCACGAGCGATGTTGCATGACCAGGGCCTACTGATGCACTTGTGGGCAGAAGCATGCAACACTACAGTTTATGTGCAAAACCATTGTCCTCATAGAGTACTTGGCATGAGTACACCCGAAGAAGGATTTCTGGTAAGAAGCCTGATATTTCTCATTTGAAGATTTTTGGCTCACCTGTTTACATTAATATGACGAAGGAAGCCAGGAAGAAGTTGGAGTCAACTGTAGAAGCTAGGATATTTGTGGGGTACACAGAAACACCCCCCACCCCATAACTATCGTGTGTATTTTCCAAACAGTCAGATGACTGTTATGCGACGGGATATAAAATTAAATGAGGTGAAAGCCATGAAGTTGTCGCTTGAGAGGGAGCTACACTTGCATGCGGAAGAGGAACTTCTTGTTCCCAAAGATGAGCCTCTGGATGTGGATCAACCATAGGAGGAGATTCATGGAGTGGAGGAGTCCACTCATGAAGAACCAAACATCAGACAAGGTAGAAAGCATACCACAGAAGCTGAGAGACTGAAGCTTGATGCGGCACAGAATGTAGGAGTCCTTACATCACATCGCAGACAGAGACAGTCACCTGACTGATATACTGGATACATGGCTCTTATGAGAAAGTGTATCATGACAGAGCCATCTTATTTTGAAGAAGCAGTGCAGGAGCCCACATGAGTAGATGCCATGGTGGAGGAGTATGACTCCATTGTTAGAAACAGTGCTTGGGAGATTGTTCCAAGGCTGGTGGGAAAATCAGTTGTAGGATCAAGATGGATCTACGAGGTAAATCAAGCTGCTGATGGGAGTGTTGAGAAGTATAAGGCAAGATTTGTTTCCCGAGGCTTCTCACAGATTGAGGGGATTGACTATGAAGAAACCTTTGCACCTGTCGCATGGTCTTCTTCCATACGGAACATCCTTTGTCTCTCAGCGTAGATGGGTTGGCACATTCATCAAATGGATGTGAAGATTGCGTTCCTTAATGGGATCATTGAGGAAGAGGTGTACATTGAGCATCCTGAAGGATTTGAGATCTTCAACAGTGAGTCGCATGTGTGCAAGCTCAAAAGAGCGTTGTATGGGCTGAAACAAGCACCTTGTGCTTGGTACACTCGGATCGACAGCTATTTCACTAGACTTGGCTTCACCAAGAGTGAGGCGAATTCAAACCTGTACCAAATTGTGGTTGAGGGTAAGCTTTTAATCATTGTACTTTATGTTGATGATTTAATACTAACAGGTGATGAGCAGTTGATACAATCATGCAAGGTAGATCTTGCAAAGGAGTTTGAGATGAAGGATTTTGGCCTCCTTCATTATTTCCTTGGATTGGAAATATGGCAGTGGGAAGGTGAACTGTTTGTGTCTCAAGGCAAGTATGCCCGGGAGATACTGGAGAAGTTTCACATGCAAGGCTGCAAGCCTATCGACGCTCCTCTTCCAAGTAATTGGAAGAAAGAGGATGCTACATCGGCAGAGGTAGTGGATGCCACTTTTTATTGATAGTTGGTGGGTTCGCTCATGTATTTAGTCAATACAAGACCAGACATATGCTATGCGGTGAACCAACTTTCAGAAGTGATGGTTAAGCCTACCAAGCTCTTTTGGAAGGCAGGCAAGCATGTCCTAAGATATCTCAGGGGCACATCTGAGTATGGTTTATGGTACAAACAGACGGATGAGGTGAAGTTTCATAGTTTCACAGATGCAGATTGGGCAAGAAGCCCAACAGATAGAAAGAGCACATCAAGAGGGATTTTCAGTATCAGATCTACGATAGTTTCTTGGTACAGTAGGAAACAAAGATTTGTGGCACTCAGTTCAGCAGAAGCGAAATACATGGCAGAAATTTTAGCTGCATGTGAGGCTATCTGGATGAGGAAGATCCTAGTTGGTTTGTTCAATTCACATTTAGATCCCACAGTGATTCATTGTGATAATCAGAGTTGCATTAAACTCTCAGTTAATCTTTTGTTTCATGATAGATCTAAACATATTGATATCCGGTATCATCATATCAGAGATTGTATGCAGCAAAAGATCATGTTGCTTTAGTACATTCCCACAGAAGATCAGGATGCAGATATTCTGACGAAGGTGCTCACTAGGAGAAAATTCGAATACCATAGAGGCAGGATCGGGGTTAAGGATAATCCGTATATTTTTGAGAGGGAGTGTTGAGATTCAACAATATGATGAACTTAGTGAAAAGAGTCACCTTCACTAAGTGGGCCCACAGGTTATTTTTGGCGCAAGCCTATTTTTAGACATGATGATCATATTTTAGAAGTTGCAGGATGCTATTTGTGGATGGTTGATCAATTTGGAAAAATAGATGAACTTCTATTTTTAGAATATTGGGCAAAGTCTATTTATAGATCGTTAATATAAAAATAGATGCATGTTGATTATTATTAGCTTTTAATAATAATCAGAGTCTAAACAACAACTTATTCTCTTGGAGCACTTCAATTCAGTGCATAGATGTGGCACATCAGCTGACAGAAGGACTTACTCTATTCCTAAGGGTTTACTGGAGCTAATGCATGGAGGACTCAGTTAGAACTCAAGTGGCATAGTTATGACACAGTTGGAAGAATTAGTTACGGAGTTGTATTCAGTTTAACTCAGTTAGCCTCAGTTGAGCTAGTTGTATCTATTCTAACTGATTGATACACTAGTGAGAGTGGAGTGAATTAATTAGCTAATCAATTCATAAATAATAACTCAGCAATCAACTGAATAATACAGTAGTTAACTACAGTGCATGGCAGTTTCGGTGGAGACCAGTGGAGAGATAGGTGAAAGGGCAAGATAGACTATCTATTGTGGCTATAGTGATGCATTGATTGCATCACACACTCAGTGGAGATGCCAATGAGGATTGAATAGTCAAGGATGGAGTAATTCGAATTCATTCAGAGCTATTCTTCAGCAGATATTGCGCAGTGGAGGCAGGCTAGCAGGTGGCAAAGATCGGTGCATGGATTTGCAACATTAGGCCTGATTAGTGTATGAAGATTGTACTGTACCGAGGGCTTGTGATCAGCTTTGTATGTTTGTATGAGATTTTGATATGATCTCCATGTTACATAATATATAGTTGGATTTTTTAGCTTCAGGATTTCCCGGTTAAAAACTGTGTTATGTGCGATTGAACATTTTTGTTTATGCTTCACATGTGTGTGCAATTAATTTTTCCACAAAATATTAACAAGTGGAATAGATTCAGTATCTTGCATAAAGTTAAATGGTGTGAGATCAGGTGGATCTTGGACATATGCATGCTTAGTGCATATAATTTCTACATTTACAAGGGAATGAGTAATCTCGTCCATTTCAATCTATATTTTTGTAAATGCATCCATAATATTTACACCCACATGACCCACGAAGAAGGGTTTTTTGTTAGTCATCATCAGTGATTGGTTGTTAAGGAGAGTGTGGAATGTTGGACCTACCAAAATATGGATCATATCTGCCATCAATGGCCTTGTGGTGGGAATCACATAATATCTCACATTGTCCACAAATTCTTGAATGTGCTTCAAGAAGATGGAATTTTTGCTGAGAGTGAAGATGTGGCTAGTGCTAGGATGTTGTAACCATGATATCTTAGAATAAGTTTCTCATCTTCAAGGATGAAGGGAGTTATGATATTCAATGACTAATCAAGACTAGTTGATATTGATGGTGATATCATTGCAGGGGCAGCAGGAGCTAGAGCTAGAGCTAGAGAACTCTTAACTGCATAGTAATCATTGTGATGTGTCAAATATGAGGATTCGAGAACAAGAAAGTAGCATACACCATGTATTGTGAATAGTATATCATTATGCAAGTTCCACCTAGTAAACCCATGTGAACCTAATCAACCAGGTAAAACTATTAAATATAGTAAACCTATTAAACTTAGGTCCACATAGGTGAAGACACTAAACCTATAAAACTTAGGTCAACAGTGAAGATACTGAACCTAGGTCAACCTAATAAAACTAGTAAATCTAATCAACCAAGTAAACATATGTCAACCTAGTAAATATGCGTGAACCTAATAAAGCTAAGTCAGACTAGTAAATCTAGTTGACCTAGTAAACCTAGTAAACTTAGTCAACCTAGTAAATATAGTAAACTAAACAAACCTAGATTGATGTAGTTAAAATTAATTCAACCTAATAAATCTAGGTCAACCTATAAACCTAAGTAAACCTAGTAAAACTATTAAAAATATATCAACCTAGTAAACCTAGGTCAATTTCGTAAACCTTGTAGAGTTATGTCAACCTAGTAAACATAGCAAACCATGGTTAAGCTAGTAAACATAAGTCAACCTTGTAAATCTAGTAAGCCTAGTAAATGCAGGCCATCCTAATGAACATACATAGAGCTAATAAAGTTATGTCAAAGTAGGTCAACCTAATTTAACCTAGTAAACCATTGTTAAGCTAGTAAACCTAGGTTAGTCTAGTATATGTAGGTCAACCTAGGTCAACCTGGTCAACCTAGGTTAACCTAGTAAACCATGGTCAACGTAGTAAACATAGTTCAACCTAGTAAATATAAGTCAACCTATTAAACCTATTAACCAAAATTAAGCTAGTAAATATATGCCAATCCTGTGAACCTATGTCATCCTAATAAACCTTTTCCATGCAAGTAAATATAGGAAATATAGTAAATGTACATCAACCTAATAAACTTAAGGTCAACGTAATAAACGTAGGTGAAGATACTAAATCAAGCTCAACCTAGTAAACCTTGTAAATGTAGCTCAACCTAATAAACCTTATTGATCCTAGTAAACATAGGTTAACATAGTCAAGCTACTAAACATAGGTCAACCTAGTAATTATAATGAACCTATAGAACCTAGGCCAACCAAGTAAGCCTCGGTCAACTTAGTAAACCTAGGTAAACCTAGTAAGCCTAAGTTAAATTAGAAAACCTAGGTCAATGTAGTAAATATGCTAGACCTAGTAAACTTAGGTAAACCTAATAAACCTAGGCCAACCTACTAAACCTAAGGAAAACTATTAAACCTAAGTCAACACACTAATTCTGGTAAACATAAATCAACTTAATAAACCTAGTAAACCTAATAAACTTAAGTTAACCTAAAAACATAGGTTGATTATGGTTGACATAGTAAGCCTAGGCCAACCTACTTGACTATGGTTGATCTAGTAAACCTAGGCCAACCTCATTAATTATGGTTGAATATGGTTTATTAATGTGGTTGTCACATTATGACATTGTTTCTTATTCATCATGTCGTGATATCATTTCTTTTCCATAAATTTACAACATTGTTCCATGTTCATCACATTGTGAACTCATTGATTTTTCCAATTGTGAGGTTCTTTTTTGTTTTTCATTATAGTAACAATGTTAAAGTTAATTCCCATGTTAACTATGGTTGACTTTGATGCTCATTTTGACTATGATTTACCATGTTGAGCATAGCCAACCATAGGTGACGTGTTAATGTACATAATAATGTATAATTAACATGTTATCAATGCATAGTATACCTTGTAAACCTTGGTCAACCTAGTTAACTATAGTTGACATAGTAAACTTGGGTCAACCTAGTAAACATAGGTTAACCTACTAAACCTAGTAAAGCTAGTTCAAATTATGACGATATTTATTTTTAATGAAATTGTGATGTCATTTGTTGTTCATCATTTTACAATGGAATTTCTTCTTTTTTCTTTGAAATGATGCTTGTTGTTTATCACATTTCAATGTCATCACATTAAGACATGGTTTATTTATTTTCACATTATGGTGTTGTTTTTTTTTCATCACATTGCGATGAAATTTCTTGTACATCAAATTATATCATTGTTTCTTGTTCATCACATTGTGGCGTCATTATTTATTCCAATTTTGACACCATTTGTCACATTGAAGTGTTGTTTACTATTCATTACATTTCGATGGTTTTTACGATTTGTCACATTGGGAACAATACTAAATTAAAAGCCCATATTGGCAAGGTTCACCATGGCAACCATGTTGACTATGGTTGACATTGATGCTCAAGTTAACTATGGTTGACCATATACTTAACCATAGTCCACTACATCTGACAGGTGTTAAGGTATAGAATAATGTATATTTAATATGGTTGACCATATACTTAACCATAGTCAACTACATGTGACAAGTGTTAAAGTATATAATAATGTATATTTAATATATTAACGATATATTAATGTGTAAATTTATGCATTATAGATGTATTGTCAATGTTTTAATGTGTTGTATAGAGCAATGTACAAATAAATATGTTGTTAATATCTATAATTATTGATTTTTCCACATTATATAATTTTGTTTCATAATCATATCTCATTGTGTCAAAGATTCATTTCATAAATATTATTGTCATCCAAAGCCTTTCGCATAACCCATAAGCCTTGAAGTAATGGTTAGGGCCTGAGTCCCTAGTTTCTTAAATTACAAAATATGGGTTAGGCCAAAACACCCCATTTATATTGGGCACTTGTTTTTATACATTACACTTCTATGATTCACATGTCATATAAATTTCTACATTACACTTGCTATGAAACACATGTCAGATAAATTATCATTAACTTGTTCTACTTTATAAGCATGTTAATATGAAACTAATATTATTGATAATTGAATTTCTCGTTCTTATATAAACATATAACAACAAATAATGAAATACTAGAGACTCCCCTGCTTGGCAATCCTCAACCAACTAACGCATCCACCTCTGCATGTTTTGTCATGTGGGGATTATTTTGGAGTCTTCCTCTTCCTTTGCACAAAGTTCAAACTAGACATGCCATGTAATCAGAAAAATACAAAATGTAGTGCAGATTCAGTGAGACATTTAGGACAAAGGATGATGCAATTTCACAGAGTTCTTTCATCTTCATGTTGGTTAGATTCCCGAAAATTATTTTAATTTAACACTGCAAAATTGTATTAAATTTGCCCAATTTAATACTATAAATGATTAAAATTTCCATTATTCGAGACATCCAAAAAATTTATGATCTTAAATAATTATACAAAACCCTTAGAATATTTTTCTACTATAAACTATCGTATTTATGCTAGATTGGAGGTTTCCGTGGTGTAGTTTTTCAGATATAAAACTCGGAATATCCGAATATCATATTTATATTTATATTGGATTTACATATTCAAATATTCAAACTAGAATGTAATAAAGGTAATTTTGTTTCATATTCAAAAGATACATAAAATCTCTGATACACAAAATATGTCATAGACATAAATATTCTCCATAAACGAATCTCTATAACTTTAAACTTATCTAAATTCTTTAAGAAAACTCTCATTTGATTTCATCCCATTCAAATTATGGAAGATGTTACTTACCTGTGAGAGTAACGATAGAGTATTCGAGGAAGTCCGATCTGATTGTGAGTGGATATTTCATATAGTTGACATTGTTGATGTAGCCTTCGAGATACTAGGCGGCCATAATTCTCATATCCGATGGCGGAAATAAATTATAGATCCTCGTACATAACTTATATAATCAATGGTGTTAACTTGAATATTCGATATGTGATATATGCGAATTACCATCGCCATTAAGTACTTGATTATACTCATTATTAACCATGACCATTTCTCATTGTAGGTCAAAGATTCATTTCATAAGATATTATTGTCATCCATAGCCTTTCACATAGCCAATGAGCCTTGAAGTAATCGTTAATCCCTAGTTTCTTAAATTACAAAATCCACATCTCATTGTAGCTCAAAGATTCATTTCATAGATATTATTGTCATCCATAGCCTTTGGCATAGCCAATGAGCCGGGAAGCGATAGATTGAAGAATAGTCTTTCGTCGCATCCGCAACTGGACCAGAAAAAGAGAAGAGGAGCATAATAATCACGCTCAAAGATAAACGCGTGTACTCCATCGGAGTCTGCAATAGTGTTGGTGTACTTTTACAAATAGCTAAGCAGTGCAGGACACAACTTCTATATATATATATATTCCAAGACCCAGCTTCTATGTATATCTTTCCAGATCAGATCAGCTCTGCACGGCTACTGATAATAACATTCAAGAGAGCAAATTACTCAAATTGAGAGAGCATGCTTCAAACACATTCCGGAAAGAGTTACTAGAGTTACTAATAGCAAAGGACGGATGGCTTGGAGTCTTAATAGCCGGCCTGTTTCTTGACAAACGGTTCAAACATGAACAGTTAAAACCTCTTTGAGCGAGAACTACCCACAACGCTCAAAAGGGGGATCGTCGTAAATTTAGAAAATTCTATTACGTTAGAACTTCACAGTTTGTTAGCGTACTTAATTGTTAGAACTTAAAAGTATTGTGTTATAGATTATGGCCCTATGACTTTAATTTTTCAACCTAAGTCATAGCTTCAGCCATCATTAGACCCATACAGATTACATCTAACCCCAAAATCATGATCGATCATAGACCCATATGTATTATATCTAACCTGTAGCCTCAAAATTATGATCATATATCTCTATATATTTCAAAGATTCATTTTATACCCAAAATCATGACGATCTTGACCATATCTCTTTATATGTGAAATTTTATTTCATAAATATTATTATGATCCAAAGTTTTTTAGTCTGAAGTAAAGGATAGTGTCTAAGTGCAATGTTTATTAAATCACAAATTAGATGTGCTCGGTCATAAGACCCATTTATATTGAGTACTTGATTCTCTACATCATAGTGTTGTTGATAGAATATTATTGGTATGTTTTGCTTTCTCAACCATGTCAAAGCATAAGGTATATGTTTCGAGTAACTTAGTGTATTGATAATGTTGGGCAGCACCAAGTCATTCAAAAATGCATTAATCATTAATCTATATAGTGAAATAAAAAATTGACTAAAAAAACACAGTATAGCGTGTATAAGTTTTGTGTACATATTAATGCATCTAATCATTACAGTTGATCACATAGAAGAACAACCACATTAAATGTTGCAATGGCACTTCATTGTGCCACTCCAATGCACCTTAAATGAAAGAAACATACAATAAGTCAAATTTGTACACCCAGATCAATGGATACTATTGATTGTGCCATTCACCAATGCATCATTATACAAAGTAAAACACAACAAACCAAAAGCTTTCTTTTAATGAATTTCATTTTTTTAAAATCAATATATCAATTCCAACCACACACCCCACATTACAAACCATGTTCTTTATTAAACAATGCACATAGATGTATAATCCACATAAAAGATGGTGTACTTTAACATTTCATAATGCATTAATGAGCACCATAAATACACACTAAAATTTTTAAAATCCCCAATGTTATTAAGATTAGGAGCACCATTAGTAGTGCTAATATTAAACATGTTGCATGTCAATACATTAAAAAAAAAATTGCAAGTGCACCTTGTGTCGCAACACACAATTACATATGCAGATTGGTGTTATCGTACAACTAATTTTCACTACCTCACTTATATATATATATATATATATATATATATATATATATATATATATATATATATATATATATATATATATATATAATAATATACACATCAATATCAAATTATTTTAGATACATACAAAATAAACCTTTCACCCACAAAACCTTCATTAACAATCTCCACTAAAAATAAAATATGTAAAATTTCTTATGCATTGACAACATCCAAAAAAAATTAAAAGAAGTAAAAAGTAACTATGAGAAACCTTGTTTCCCTTGTAATAATATATTTTATTATTATTCTTTCTATACATCACATAAATATTATATGATATCACCAACCAAAACAATCCTAGCAATACAATTTGAAAGATTTTCAAAGAAATGTCAATTTCATTTATTACGCCGTCCACTTTGTATGGTTTGATTTCGTGCACCCCGGCCCATCCATCCAGCTAGCTAACCATCCATATTTTGTAACAAAATAATAATCAATGTATGAATCATGTCTCTTTTGTCCTATCCCAAGTTGTTCTTAAAGGGGGTTGTAATAATATTAGACATTAGGAGTTGCTTAAGACCAACTTGTCTGATGTACTATAGTAATGTGGGATTTTAGTGTGCTTTTGTACTTCATTTATTCAATGATTTTAGTGAAGCCACACGTGAATTGAGTTTAGCTTGGGTGATTGAGTGGAATCATTATCATCCTCCCGACCATGTTCAAGTCTCATAGTTTTACATGATGTAGCTCTAGAATGGAGTAACTATGTCATGCTCTTAAGTGAGAAACATTGTTGTGTTGGATTTGATTAGCTTCATTGTTGTTGTATTGTTGTATATCTCAGGGTAAGAGGGAGACTGTACTAAATTAAATGTTTCTTTTGTTGGCTTCTATAGTCTTCATGTACTAAAAACTTTGAAATCCCCAATTTGCTTAGGATGGTTGGGAGAAATGTTAGTAGTTATACTATTAAATACATTTCATGTCAATGCATAAAATAATTAAATTGCAAGTTATACAAGCAATAATTTATTTTAAAAACATTAAAGTGAGAAGTTTTTCTTAAGCGATAATTTAAATTAAAAGTGGCAACAAAATTAGATTGTCGTGTTTCAATAAAGGGGGCATGATTACCACAAAAATCAAAATCTAAACCAAGTGGGAGTTTTAAAAAATCCGAGAATGAAATGAAATCTATTACAGATGAAGGTTCCTTGCAAAATAAAACAATTAAAATGTAATCAATTATATAGTGTTGTTAAAGGACCAAATTAAACTACTATAAAGTGTTGAAAGCATTAATAGATGGTAAAAATAAGAAATCAATTTGGTAATTTTTTCATTTAACCTGGTCATAATGTACTTTGTATCCCAACAAACAAACGAATATGCACATTGGTGCTATCATAGTACTAATGTCCACTGCCTCATTATTATATCTATACTATTAATATAACACACACACATATAAACATGGTGCATTAGTGTATCAATTTGTTTTAGATAAATAAAATAAACCATTTACCCATGACCTTTACTAACAATCTACACTAAAAAAAGAATTAAATTGACTACACACTAATTGTTGGACAATGTAACTACTTTTGGTCTTCATAATTGTCATTTGACTCATGCGATGATGTAATTTTTATGTATTGATCAAAAGAAGAAAGAAAATGTAAAAGGAAAATTATTTCTAAAGCATGGGTTCCATGCTTATGTCATTCAGTCAATAGGTCAAGCATCCATTATATGCTTACAAGGATTGTAATGAATCAAGAGTCATTATCATTATGTAAAAGAACCATTCGGGAATTTATATATTGAAGAAAAATATTATTATATTTTATAAGTATATTGATGCTCTCTAAAGACCAAGTTGTCCAACCAGCATATGTTAGCCTCGAGTGGGCTTGAAGAGAAACTTTGAAGCCTATATAAATGGAGGAACACAACCTCCATTAGAACACAAGAAGATCACATATCTTGGTATCTATTTTGCAGTTGGTGAAGGGCATGTGAAGGACCTAGAAGGCTAGAAAATCCTTGTGAAGGAGGTGATCTATTCTTGAAGAATTCAAAGATCATCTATCTTCTTGAAATAGCTCTCTTATGTGAGGTACATATGGTTACCTCAGGTTCAGGGTTACAGGAAGTACTAGAGTTCGTGCTTGGAGAGTCTTGAGGCTAAACAAGCCTTCATTTGAACATAACCTTTATTGCTATACTTTGAAACCTTTTGAAGGAAGTCTGACATCTTGACTTGATTGTTGGTGGAAGCAGGGGTCTTCTCTTGGTCTTGGAAGTCTCCTTTGAAATTGGTTCTAATAGAAGAGAAGTTATTTTGGTTTTTCCCCTTGGAGGGGTTTTTCCCTCTCTTGGATCCTATATATTTTGTTCATGTGATCTTCATTGTTTTTATTTTGGCATCAATTTGATGATAGGAACAGAAGAATAAACCGAAGAAAAATAATATAATATCACAAATAATTTCAAAGTAAGGAGAAGATGAATAAATATGTTTCCTTTATCTATTTTTCAACATGGTATGCGAGCTAAGTACAAGGCTATAGGCAACTAGAAGGTATTTTTTTTCCAAGAAGTAGGGTCTAAGGTAAGATCTTTGAAAATATGGGTTAATTAAGGCCTAGTTCATGATTGTTTTTCATCACCAAAGACCAAATCTGAAAATGGCATCAATAGTCTCATAATCAAAACTCTGAGTTGAAGCTATAAAAGCTTTGTTTTAATCCAATTAAGTTCGGCTTGGAGGAAGTAATATCTCTGTGGTAAGACCATAATCCTACATCAAGAACATTGAAGACTTTGAGTGACTGAGAAGCAATTTTCCAGGGGTTCAAAGTCTTGTATATTTCATAGGTATCTATAGAGGCTGAAAGGCTCTCCACTTCATCTTTTTCAGAGATTGGACAGGACTAAATTATGCTGAATGTTAGAAGGCCAAGCCTAAGAAGCACTATGAATTGACCTAAAATTTATGTGCCTGAGGAGGACTAACACCTAACAGTGGTATAAAATTAATGTTTAAAACTAGTGAATAGGTTATCATAAAAGAGAATAGAGGCTACAATGTACAAGTGAATGTTAGTAATACTTTTATTTACAAAAAAAATAATGTTAGGCATACTTTTAAGGCCTTTGCAGTGACTGTGCTAGCCGTGACAAGAGGGCCAAAGTCACCTTCTAAAATTATGAGAACTATATCGTTGAAAAAATCCAAAGGGAAAAGAAGAGGCCTAGTGCAGGCCACAAGTTATATCTCCTTTGTCAAAAAAAGCAAGCACCGTGATTGTGTGTCTAAAATAACAAAAAATCTTTCTCATCATTAGAAATCCAAAAGGCATAAGTCCTAGAGTTATATTGTGAAGGAACAAAATCCTACAAATAGTCCTAGAATCTAGCAAACATAATGCATAATAGGTCGGCCTATGTGAAAGTATTTCTAAGAACATATATAGTAAAAAATTTATAAGTTATGAAATTGAATATTTTAGAAAATAATTTCGTGAAATTTTGGAGTGAGTAGAAGTATATAAGTATATTTTGAAGGATTGTAGTAGTAATCAATAGATAGTCACCTCAAGAAGAGTATTTTGATTTGGCATTTCTCTCAAAAAAATTGTGGAAGGGATAATTATGATGGCTTAGTAGCAGCTTCCTGCAATGTCAAAGGTATTTTTTTCATAAGGTATGTGCATTTTATTTATGCATATATAAATAAAGGGTATGCATGAAATGTTTTAGGATTTTTGGAATCTAGGGTTTATAGAATTCATCTAGTTGAAGGCTTTTGGTATCTAGGGATTACAAATCCTATATTGTGCTTGGATTAGAAACTTTAGTTATGTGTAAGCCCCAACACTAATCTAATTGTTACCTCATAGAGACCCTAACTCTTGAATTTTAGGGTTTGTAGATAATCTAGGGTATATGGTAATCTTGACTGAGTGTAGAATTGAAATCTAGGACATGACATCAAAACCCTAGGGATGATGTTTCTATGATAAATATCAAAGGAATTAAGGTTTTGTATCTAAGAACCCTAGGAGAATACCCTCCATGAAACCCTAGGTCATTATCATGCTCTTTTACTTGTATTTTTCTTGGTCATACTTGTCGGTGAATGTTGCAGGTACATAATGAAGGAAGAAAAATGACAAGGATGGACTAGTAAAGCAATTCCCTATTAATAATAAGCATAATAGAGGGAGGAAGCTTAAATGAACCTAAAGGAAATAATGATTAAAGGATTAATAATGCAGCTTGATCTAGTATGGAATCATATATAGAACCATGTGATGGTAGCATATTTAAATTCCACTTGTTTGAATTGCTTGGAATCATCTAGTCCTTTAAGAATGAAAAAATTTTGGGGCCATTATGCATAATTTTTCATCCTTACATTGTCTAAAATTATGTTAGAGGATGTAATTTTTCTAAGGTGGATCATCATAATCCTGTAAGAGTCATCATCTTGGAAGGCTCTTGAAATAATCGTTATGAAAAGGCATGTATTTCATATTGTATGGAAAAAATACTCTTAAAGAGGATGAAGGAATGTAGTTGGTCAAGTTGCAGGCTTAGTGTGAAATACAAATAGCTAGTTGGTTTCATGAAATATTAAGAACACATTCTTAAAAGTAACCTTTGGGTAGGTGTTAGGCAGATAAATCTTTCTTGCGGACAAGAAGGATCTCCCTAGTATCACAAGGATAGCTAGAAACAAAAAGGACAAATGTAAACTACTTTCTCTAGATTATGTATGATTTAGAATTTTCTATGATGAAGAAAGGACCTACCTGTGATCCAATGCTAGTTGTATTCTTCCTTCCCGTTGCTCCAAAGAATTCACCTCTTAAGACCTGCAATCAAAGACATGGAAGAGAATAAAAACACCTGCACAATATACTAATTCATAAATCATAAATATATCTTAATGATCAAGGAATTTAAGAAATAAGTCATTCAAGTAAACACATAAACAACTTATTGAGAAAATAGGATCCATTTGTATTATCTTTAAATAAAATAAGGAGTCTTACAACCACATTTTCCTTGATGTCATACAAGTCCTTCTAGGGTTCAGAACAAGCATTTTCCTTTGGTATGACAAGCCCTTCCACTCTTTGAACTAGCCTAAATATGAGTGTGTAATCGTTCTCGCATGGATAATGGCTAGAAAAAAGAGTATTTCTCCTCCACAATTCTCTTCTCTAATGTATATGAAGTAAAAAGCAAGTACTTTTTTACATATCAGTAGCTACCCTTGAGACTGAACCATGGCTTCAATTTATAGGAGAAGGGAAGCGATTTTAGTTCCAAAAAGGAAGGGATAATTCCTCTCGTAAGGGGATTAAGCTCCAAATACCAAGGGATAGTTCCTCTAATAAAGGGATTAAGCTCCAAATACCAAGGGATAGGCTCCTTTAATGAAGGGATAAAGGTTCATGAATGGAGGGAGTGAAGCTTCGACCAGATAACACCTTCTAGAAGCTTCCAGTTGGGAGAATATTCGATCAGCTAGGCTTCTAGAACTTACTTTTTCTTCCATTTTACCTTTTACGGGGGTACGTAGTTTTAATACACAAAATGTGTGGTAGGTACCACATTTTTTCTTTACAAAAGGTGCGGTACCACAGGTAATGGCTAGGAAAAGTGCAGAACTAGGGTTTTTATGATTTTTATGAGCTTTTCTCCAAATACAAGAATTGGTTTAGGAACTTTAGGGTTTTAGACCTATAAGGGAGCATTATATAGGTATTGATGAACCCATATAGACATTAAAATGTCATGGTGACAAAATAATGTGTAACAGATTGCCCCATAAAGCGCGAAGTCTAAGATAATTAGAAGAGTGAAGTGCTTTATCATTCCGAGGATCGGCTCGTGGACACTCTGGTTGAGACCTGTAAAAACATTCAATGAAAACACACACACACACACCCACACACACACACACACACACACACACATATGTATATAGATATATCATCGCTGAGGTAGGCATTCCCATACTCAGATCAAAACTAACTAAATTGTTGTGATATAGAAATGATTCTAATATTACATAAATAGTAGACACAATATGGAAGAAGCCATATGTTATGAATATTCTACTACATAATGAATAATACTCCTCGCAACCTAGATGGTGGAAACTAGATCCAGGGTCTTGATTTCCGCTACCCAAACTAGTACGATTATATCCATGCGATTGATTGTGTCGAAGTCGAACATGGTAGAAACCACTTGATTACCAGTCAATGATGTGAACTGTTAACAAGTGTAAGAGAAACCACCAATAATGAAAATGGCTCTCAAAGTACTCAGTACAATCCATGAAGTGTGAATAAATGATTTGAAGTTGAACACTTCATGAAATCATTTGATCGAAGGTCAATGATGCAACCTATCATCAAAGGCGAGAAACCTACCATTAGGGCATGCATATTCCAAGGTACTGATAGGATTCTAGATCAACTTCCTAGATGATGAGCTGTCATCGATAGAAAGTGACTCGTCGTAGGAAAGCCCACGACACGAAACCATTAGGTCAAGTTTTGTAGAAATATTTTGCAAGGAATGACTCAAGGATGGTCAACGCGAATGGAGACAAATGTTTGCAATGAATGGTCTATTTGAACTGTCCTCTTGAACACATAACGACAGTGTAGATGGTTTGGTAACAATTGACCTAAAGCTAATACCCAGAAACCGGCTGAAGACTTTCAATATGGTTTGATTAACTGATAGGCAAAGGATTTTCCCAACCCAGGAAAAAAAGTGTCGTGTTCAAGAGTGGTATACTACTTTTAAAAAAAGTTTAATAACTGGATACATTTTCTCTCTTTTTCCCCCACCATTTCTGGCAAGTACCTCTTTATTTTTGAAAATCTTGAGGAGGATAACATTTTCTTGTTATATAAGCTATTCCTTCAGATGAGTCCAACTTAGTATAAAATTGAACCCTAAGAAGGAGTGGTTTGTTCCTGTTTATAATCGATAGGTCCTTTACTGTTAAATTTTAACGAGTCAAGTATAGGAGAAACTCGGTGTTTTTCAATTTTAGAGAGTCAGAAGAAAAACTTAAGAAAACTCTGTGGGTGTACTTTTTCATAAATTTAGTCTCTCAAGCCCAAAAAAGGATAAATTAATACAGGAGAGAACTCTATTGACCATGATTAGTCAACGTATACCTTTTTCATAAATAGTCCATTTCAGTCTAGAAAAGGGGTAAAATTATACTGAAAGGAAGACTGTTCATTTCCTTTAACGAGTTCAAATAGTCAAGTACTCAGCAATATTTTCATGTTTAAAGAGTCTGAAAAGGGCTTAAAAGAGAACTCCATGATTTCGTTTTTTCGTAATTTTCAAGAGCCATAAAAAGTGATAAAATTATACTCATCATTTTCACTTTTTTTGTAAATTTTAATGAGTTCTAAAAAGGGATAAAAATGTACTCATATGGCCGACTTTAAATTTAATTTACAAGCAGGAAAAGACGGAAAGAAATTGAAATTTTCATGTGTTTTACGAGAATGAAAGCCTTAGCAAAATAATCTCTGGATTTTCATGAGTTTAATAGGTCTTGAAAATAATAACAGAAATGGACTCGAGATAGGTTTCATTTTTATACAAGCTTGAAACAAAGTAAAAATCATGCTTAAGATAGGTTTGTTTCATTTTTACACAAGCTTGAAACAAAGAGAAAACTATGCTTGAGATAAGTTTTGATGCCCCCCAAGCGAAACTTGCTAGAGCGCATGCCCCCCAAGCTTCATTTCATTCAACTAAGTAGACTGCTAGTTACTAATAGCTAGATGGAATGAAGGTTCATTTACGAGATCAGATGAAAGACTCGAATTTGACTTGGAGAGGATTTCTTTCATTTTTTAATGACCTTAACACAGGAAAAGAACTATGCTCATCAAGAACCGATTTCATTTTTTAACAAGGTTGACACAATAACAGGAGCATTCCTCAAAAGGGATTATTTCATTTTTTAACGAGGTTGACATAGTAAAAGGAAATCTCCTCATTACCCATTGATTCATTTTTTAACGAGGTTGACACAGTAAAAGGAACTTTCCTCTTGGTATCTGTTTCATTTTTTAATGAGGTTGACACAGGAGAAGAACCATCCTCATGGAATCTATCAATCTACTCTCTACAATCTACCTACATAACCTACTAATTCATTTTTTAATGAGGTTGACATAGGAAAAGAATTGTCCTCATGGGTCTATTTCATTTTTTAACGAGGTTGATGTAAAAGAACTGTCCTCATATCTACTCTCTGCAATCTACCTACATAACCTACTAATTCATTTTTTAATGAGGTTGACACAAGAAAAAAACTGTCCTGATGGGTCTGTTTCATTTTTTAACGAGGTTGACAAAGTAAAAGAACCGTCCTCATATATACTATCTACAATCTACCTACATAACCTATTGAATCATTTTTTAATGAGGTTGACACAAGAAAAGAACTGTCCTCGTGGGTCTGTTTCATATTTTAACGAGGTTGACTCAGTAAAAGAACTGTCCTCATCTAAAACACATTTCATTTTTTAATGAGGTTGACACAGGAAAAGAACTATCCTCATGGGTCTGTTTCATTTTTTAACGAGGTTGACACGGGAAAAGAATTGCCCTCATATATTCTCTCTACAATCTACCTACATAACCTACTGATTCATTTTTTAATATGGTTGACACAGGAAAGGAACTGTCCTCATGGGTCTGTTTCATTTTTTAACGAGGTTGACACAGTAAAAGAACAGTCCTCATCTAAAACATGTTTCATTTTTTAATGAGGTTGACATAGGAAAAGAGTTGTCCTCATGGGTCTGTTTCATTTTTTAACGACGTTGACACAGTAAAAGAATTGTCCTCATCTAAGACATGTTTCATTTTTTAACGAGGTTGACACAGTAAAAAGAAATTTCCTCTTTAATCCCTGATTCATTTTTTAACGAGGTTGACACAGTAAAAGAAAATTTCCTCTTAAGTGACCTTGTCATGTATTCCAACTGGAAGAAAGACATGTCAAGGGATACTCCTCGATCATGGCTTCCAAAAGGTATACATCAGATGGAAGAACAATTCTCTGGAAGGAACACATGTCAAGGGACTCAAAAGGGATAGGAACATTGCGTTAAAATAATCCCATAGAGTTTCCATGTCAATTACCGGATCTAAGTCAAAGAAATTCGAGCAAACAATGAGAGGATCGCTTGCATTGGTAACTGAAAACATGCGACTGGTTTCCACATAATTAACCTGTGGCGGGGTAGATACCATTTCCATATAAGGAACATTTAGGGGTGTCGAATTATTGGTAGTTGAATCAAGACTAGTGAATGAAAGTTGGTCAACAGTCACAATGTTTCCATTGTGAGGGAAAGACATCACATGAAAGAGTGTTGATACGACAGCTTTCATTGTATAGACATAGTCTTTCCCAAGGAGTAAATTTAAATCAAAGGGGCCTCGAACTACCATAAGATCAATAAAGACAATTTTACCATCCAAGGTAATAGGAAAATTAGGAAGGATCCCTAAAGGTTCACTAATGGTTCTGTTAAAAGCTGACAGATTCTACGTAACAGGAACAAGTTGAGGGGAACCCAAAGCTTGCCAATAAGTTGAGGATAAAATACTAACAGAAGCACATTCATCTGCATTTGTGTGACGCACATTCTTACCACAAACCTTTACAATGATTTGGAAAGGGATAGAGGAAGGAAGAAGAGGTTCTTTCAATCTATTCCAATCAAAGGAAAATACCTTAGTACTTGGAGGGGGTGCTGTAGAAACAGGTGAAATGCCCCCTGGCGTAGAAGAATATGATGTAACAAGAAGAACCTGAACGGTATGAAGTTAACTCTCTACAGGGAGAGTGGGATTGACTGAATGTGAAATCGAGTCGACCACTTTATCAACTAATGAATCATCAACCTGAGTGATATGAGTTTCACACTTCAATGGAAGAGTGGGATTGATTGTATTTGGAATTATATCAATCACTTCGTCATTTGACGGTAGGTTGGGAGAAAGTTTGTGGTAACTAGTTGGAAGTTGTTGCTGTGGAATAGTAAGGTTTTCTAAAAATTTTGAGGCTTCATCCATGTGAGGGCAAATGTGAGTTTGATGACTCCCTTTGCATAACCTACAAGGAAACCTAACTTTACCCTTTTTCCTAGGAACCTGAAAATCACTGGTTTATGAATCAAAAATAAGTTGATGAGAATTTTTGAACCATACTTCCAAGAACTTTGAAATACCGGGACAATTGATAAGGAAGTGGTCACCCTTACAAAGCTTGCAAGGGAATTTGGGTTTACGATGCATGTTGGAGGTTTCTTAAACACTACTAACACTTACAACCATGGTTGGTTGGTTGACTTCTTTCTTATCTTGCTTCTTCTTCTTCTTCCCGTTCTTCTTCTTCTTAGTCACCTGGTTACTAGCGTCAAGGCTTTTACCAAGCGAACAGGAAGAAAGGGAGGAAGACATATTGGGCGAAGAAGGTAAGGGGTCAACATAAGGTTGGTGATGTTGAGATGGTGAAATATATTGAGGTGAAGCATTCAGTTGAGGTGGAACAATTTGAGTATTCGGGGCCAACGAAGTTGAAAATAACCATACCGGTAAACCTGTTGTAAATCCAGGTAATGACAATGTAGCCATATAAGGAGGACCAACATTTCCAAAGCAAGGAAATGTACTAGGATTCTCATTAAGAGGGGTCCCTTGGTTGGTAAATTCTGGAACAGTTACTATTAGATTCAACTTCAGTGAATTTTATTAACAATTCAAAAATAAAATTAACAATTCACAATTCACACCTAAACAATTAAAATTCACAATTCACACCTATGGTCTCTAAAAATTAAAAACAAACAAGTGAAAACGTGCTAACAAATCTAGGAGTCAAACCACACACAAACAGTAGATTCCCGCACTAAAAACACTAGTTGGTGATTAAATCCAACATCGAAGAATTTTAATGCGGAAATGGCGGTTGGAACAGTTACCCTGACAACCTGCTTACTGAAACAGATTAGTGTAAGTTTATCCACTTAAACCATCTTGAGTGAAGAGAACCCTCCGGAGAGTCCAAGTGAGTCTAGTCGATGTCTGCTCCAGGTACAGTGGGAATTTCCCTCCACCGTCACCTTGGGAAAGAAACCTAAAGCTTATAGCCACTAAGGTCACCAATGGGAACAAATATACCTAGGGGAACATTCTATGATCTGACATAGAAGCAAAGGCAGAGTAACTAGCTCAATCCTCTTTAAGGTTCCTTGACATAATCTAAGGTTTACCGATAAGTGACCCTAGGATCCTCGACAATGGTCTATCCGAGGTTTACCGTTTTTAATATGTGCACACCTTCTATCATTCCCAATGAGATAGGTATGATTACCTCACTAGTTTGGATATGATCTTGTGCTTGACTCCTTTAGGAGGAGCTTCCCAGAGCATACATGCTACAATTGGGTTTTCCTACTGCAAGATGCTACTGTTTGTTTAATTTCTTTGTAAAGTTAACTATGACCTATTCCAAAGCACTAATCATGAGCTAGATTGGTGGAAAGAGCACTAAAAATGTAAAAATTACTAGATGAATTTTATTAAGTGTTGTGTTATTTAGATTGTTATTACTCAAAGGGTAAATGGATACGAAACCAATGGTCTTATGACCCGACCCAAAAATGAATTCAATCGAATATGATAATGTAATATTTTTAATTCGATGAATCCTAACTAAAGTAAGGAGAGAGTTTCCATTCACTTCCAACAATGCGGAAAATTGATCAATAAGAGAAAATATAAAAAATTCTCTAATGCACTAATTTCATCAAGAAAAACTAATGCTAATCAATTCCAAATTTTTTATTTTTATGTTTTTAAAACAAGCATAAAAAAATGTAAATTAAAATCAAAGAAACTGATCTAAATCTACGATTGACTTTTCCAGAATGTAAACTATGCAGTTGTAATCTATGCACAATTCACATGAAAACTCTGCAAATGTAATCTATGCACATTTTTCATTGATATTCTGAAAATGAGAATTCTAATTATGAAATTGTGATCTATGCAAGATAATTCTCAAACATAAGATGATTCTAATGTAATCTAAGAACCAATCAAGTGTAAGTAAAGAAAATTGGGTGAGATTTCCAAAGATCAAAAAATAAAAACACTCAAAGGCAATTAACACTCAGACACAATTTAGCCCCCCCAAAAACAAAATAAAAAAGATGCAAAATTGTTAACAGACTGAGACAAACCTCGAAGTAATGACCAAAGGAAATCAAATTAAGGATTTCTCAAAAAGAATATTCAAAACACCCAATTAACTTAGCATAGACTGATGAGATTGTAAGAATTGCTGAAATAAATTCACACAAGGCTTTTGACAGTCAAAACAAGTTTGGATAAATACAAAGAATCGTGTAATCTGGTTCCAGAAAAGAGAATTTTTAGTTTTTCAAAATTTTTCCTTAAGTCCGCATGTTTTAATACAAAAAGGTGCGGTATCGCACTATTTGTACATAAAAACTGCGGAGTTTACCGCACTATTTTCAAAGAAAAAGTGCAGAGACCAGAAAACATAAAGAGATAAAAAATTCTAATCTACTTTTCAAGGATTATAAAAGATAACTTACCCAACCCAGTGCAGACTAATCAAAACTAGGAAAATTCTTTCAAAAGTCAAAATAAAAAAATAAAAAGAAATCTAGGTTCAAGATGTCCCTAGTGGAATCGCCATTTTGTTAGGCGGATAAATCTTTCTTGCGGACAAGAAGGATCTCCCTAGTATCACAAGGATAGCTAGAAACAAACAGGACAAATGTAAACTACTTTCTCTATATTATGTATGATTTAGAATTTTCTATGATGAAGAAAGGACCTACGTGTGATCCAATGCTAGTTGTATTATTCCTTCCTGTCGCTCTAAAGAAGTCACCTCTTAAGACCTACAATCAAAGACATAGAAGAGAATCAAAAGAACCTGCACAACATACTAATTCATAAATAATAAATCTATCTTAATGATCAAGGAATTTAAGAAATAAGTCATTCAAGTAAACACATAAACAACTTATTGAGAAAAGAGGATCCATTTGTATTATCTTTAAATAAAATAAGGAGTCTTACAACCACATTCGTCTTGACTGTCGTACATGTCCTTCCGAGGTTTGGAACAAGCGTTTTCCTTTGGTATGACAGGCCCTTCCACTCTTTGAACCAGCTTAAATATGAGTGTGTAATCGTTCTCGCATGGATAATGGCTAGCAAAAATAGTATGTTTCCTCAACAATTCTCTTCTCTAATGTATATGAAGTACAAAGAAAGTAATTTTTTACATATCAGTAGCTACCCTTGAGACTGAACCATGGCTTCAATTTATAGCAGAAGGGAAGTGGTTTCAGCTCCAAAAAGGAAGGGATAATTCCTCTCATAAAGGGATTAAGCTCCAAATACCAAGGGATAGTTCCTTTCATAAAGGGATTAAGCTCAAAATACCAAGGGATAGGCTCCTTTAATGAAGGGATAAAGGTTCATGAATGGAGGTAGTGAATCTTTGACCAGATAGCGCCTTATAGAAGCTTCCAATTGGGAGAGTATTCGACCAGCTGGGCTTCTAGAACTTACTTTTTCTTCCATTTTACCTTTTACGGGGGTCTGCAATTTTAATACACAAAATGTGCGGTAGGTACCGCAGTTTTTCTTTACAAAAGGTGCGGTACCACAGGTAATGGCTAGGAAAAGTGTGGAACTGGGGTTTTTATGATTTTTATGAGCTTTTATCCAAATCCAAGACTTGGTTTAGGAACTTTAGGGTTTTAGACCTCTAAGGGAGCATTATATAGGTATTGATGAACTCATATAGACAGTAAAATGTCATGGTGACAAAATAATGTGTAACAGTAGGATTCATATAATACTAGAACAAAGGTTGGTCACATGCATAGTGAATCTTTCATTTGGTTATGTGATTCCTAAGTAGATGAATTTGACATACTCTAGAGTGGATCGAATGCTAAGACTTCCACTCTATAATATATTTACTAATGATGAACATCAAGTACAATCTCTAGAAGCAAATGGTAACTTCGTAATAAATTTCAATCATATGGAATAATGATCTGGAGATGGACCTTGAAGATGTTAATGATGAGAAAGTTGTCACAATGAGTTAAGTCTAATGTTAATATCTATTGTTGGTTATATGGTTAAAATATTGTCTTGCTACCTAGTAGAATGTTGCAGGATGATTGTTGAGCAATTTGAACTGCATGAATGGAATGTATGAAGAATTGTGAGAGAAGCTCAATATTTGGTACGTGCCAATAGTGAATTCAATATGTTCTCATCTTGGGAAGGAAAGGTAGCAGTGCGAGAAGATAACTTGAAGGTCAAAGGAGATCACTTTCTGATGGAAGCTATGATCAACTGGAAAATTGGGAAGGCCCAATATAATGCCTTTAGTGAAAATGACAAGTTTAAAGTGATGTACAACAATTAATGACTTGGAACCTGTCACAATATTGAAGAATATGGCTCCATGATACCTAGAAATAAAGCAGTCTCGATATGATGAGATGCAGAGAAAAGAGGGAGTCAGGAAGTTACGAAGAATTGGTAGTTTATACTCTTATGAAGAAAATCTTGAAAGCTAGTGGATATGACTTCCCAATTATAAAGGAAGTCAGGAATCTACTCTAAATTTGAGAGGGATTGAAGGATTATCCTTGAATAGGAGAAAGGATATATTCTCAAGTTAAAACACGAATAGTGATATCCTCTTTGGTTAATATGGATTGATGTTGGACATCACTTGTGCATTCTCTATTTAATCTATTAAGAACTTGACTAGGAATAAAAACCATAAGTATTAATGAAGGCCTTAAAGAGAAAATGGTAGAGTATTTGATAAGCATATGTGGTTTCCTTGAGGATAATATATCCAAGAAAGGAAAGGGACCGACACTCTTTGAGGATGTGACAACTATTCAATATGAGAGTGGGAAAAGATGACCAATATTATTTGAGGATTCAAGGCCAAGAATCCAAGATAATAATAGTCCTAAAAGGACATATTTTAAGGACATTTAGATGTGATATGTGCCTTGTATAGGTAGTGCGGTATCACACATAAAGCATCCCAACATAAAGCTCTTGAATAAAGTAGAGAATCTCTAGTTAGGTCTCAAAGACAATGTTGATTGATCATATTGTTGATGCTTATAGTTGGATTATCAATCCAACTCTTCTTATGAGAAATTTTCAAAAGGAGTATTGTACTTGTACTAGTTGGAAAATTATGAATACCTCCCTAGTTAAGAGGGAGTGTTGGATAATGTAACTATTTTTGGTCTTCATAAGTATCATTTTACTCATGTCATGATGTAATTCTTATACATTGATCAAAAGAAGAAAGAAAATGTACAAGGAAAATTATTTATAAAGCATGTGTTTCATGCTTATTTCATTCTATCAATAGGTCAAGCATCCATTGTATGATTATAGGGATTGTAATGAGTCAGGAGTCATTATCATTATGTAAAATACCATTTTGGGAAATTCTATCTTGAAGAAAAATATTATTGTAGTTTTAGAAGTGTTTAGATGCTCCCAAAAGACCAAGTTATCCAACCAGCATATGGTAGGCTTTGTATCCTTCCTTATTTTTTGATTGAGAAATTTTGTTTGATATATGGGTTTTTATTATGTGTATGTGTGTGTGATCTAGTGGATCAAGAAAGTGGTCAAAATTAAAAGTGCTCAGATTGGCTCTAAAATAGTGCCAAAGCATAGATCTCATCACCCTGAATCCAACACAACTCATTTCACTGAAATCTGACATCGGATGCTCCTGATGTCGCATTCTATTTGTTTTGGGAAACAATTAAAAATTTGAAAATTGGGTTGCAAGTATGCCCAATCAGCAGTCTGTACACTAATTGGGCCATGACTTGGTAGGTTGACTGAGTCCTCCATCAGCCAATGGATGGTCAATATTTGGCAACACTGAACTGGTTGTGGAGTGGTGGTTTTTTATTGGTTGAAATATTTTTATAGTGGCCCAATGAGGGAGAGCCACGTGGGCCAACCAATGGCTTCCACGTGGCCTCCTCATGGCCAACCAAAATTTTGTATAGAGGTTGAATAATCTGCAGGGAATCGAACATTGGACCTCGCATAAACCAGGATATACCCGCGCCAATTCTGTTACAATGTTACTTGACATATATGATCACCGAGTTCTATTTAAAGTGTCTCGATTTCATAGTTGGAGGTGGGGATCGGGGTTAACCACTGACTTCGGTCCGCCAACTAGATTTGTGCTAGAGTCAAGGGTTAACCTCGACCCAAACTATATGACATGTGAATTAAATGTATTAACCAAATTTTATGAGCCATATATATTGGTGGAACATACCACAACATACACCGCTAAAAAACTATGTATTAAAACCTTAACAAAGGTCTGGGTGGAGTTTGGAACCAACGATCAGAGCCAAAACATATAATGCTTCTTTCGAATGTTTAATGCCACAATACAACATAAAGGCGAGGAGAGAAACCTACCTTGGGTAGGGTTCTAATAACCTCCAAACACAGTTACACTCAACCAGCGAGAACGTTTGTCTATTCAAACCCATACTACCTCCAGCGGGAAACGTACCAATCCCCAATATCAATGGAGGATCATTAGCCACTCGCGAATTTTTAGTCAGATATGGGCCAACCAAGAGTGATTAATGATTCAACAATTTTCACAGAGTGTGGCAAGAATCTCACCGGCATGGAGAAAATTTCTGCTCCATGTGGTCGCAAAAGGAGGAATTGTAGAATAGATTGCAGGGAAGTGAAAATTGTAGGAAAATTAGCAGAAAAATTCATTGGAGCATAACTCAATCAGGTTTTAACCTTTTTGAGAGCAGAGAGAGCCCAAATAGGGATTTCTTACTATATGGAGCCACTAGAGATATTTTCTTAGAATTCTAATCATTGTAACTTGATGTAAACACACTTTTTTGAGCATAATGGAAGAGGCCCAACATTGGAAGATGGACCAGGAAATGTAGACCAAGAGGGGTGAACTCCTTCATCATTTTTTTTTTTGTGTATACTGTTATGGTACTGATTTCTTCTTTATTTTATGCAAAAACTTACTTTTAAAGCATGTTAATGTGTTAAATAATTTTACATAAGTGTTTAAAAACTCTAATCAATTCACTTTAAAATTTCATCATAAACTCTCAAGCTTTCGCATACATATAAGTTTGGTATTAGAGCTTTGGTTCTTTGTGTCTTAGAGGATTTAATTTATTTGCAATTGTTTCTGATGCTTACAAGGTTGAAGATCAAAAGAGGAGAAGGAAAGCTTGTGGTTGCAGTTCCTCAAGTTACTTAAAGGATAGGGATAGCACCATTTCCACAATATCCACCACAAATTTCATCTCAAGTTGCACCTAAATCTTCAGCAGTCATGGCACATGAAGTAGAGTCTGACAATATGTCAGAGGATGGAAAGCCTTCAAAAGGAGATGGGGAAAAGACTCCAAAATTGAAAGGAGGGTATGGTGACAAACCAACTTTGACTCCACCATTCTCCTCACCTCCTTCCTTACCACCATCTTCACCATTATCATCTTCTACATAAGCCCCTTCACAAACACCTCCACATTCTCCAAACGGACATGGTAAAACTCCACTGTTATAACTTGACATAAAATTTAAATTTCCTATGTATAATGGAGAGGTAAATGTTGAGATATTATATAGTTAGGTTCATCAGATTGAAGTGTATTACAAGATACAAAGGATCAAGGATGATGAGACTAAGATTCAACTCACTTCATTAAGGTTGGAGAGTTCCACTTATTTGGTGGGAAGCCAAAACTCAAGAGGACATGAAGAAACATGGTAAGGTTTTATCTTCTTGGAATGATTTTGTTGTTGCATTGAGAAGACCATTTTATCCATTAGCATTCATGGAAAAAGCTATCATGGATTGAAAATCTTTAGGAAATTAAAGGGTCACAGTGTGAAAATTTAAACCCAAGAGTTTAGAATTGATACTAGGTGTAGATTTTTCATCTCAAGATACTTCACTGAAATACATTGGAGGTTTGCATTGCTATTTGAGATATATCATTCTCATGTTTAACCCTAAAATTTTAGATGAAGTTTTTGTATAGGCAACACATATAGAAGCAAGAGGGAAAAATGTTCCACATGAGGGCAACAAAAATCCATTTAAAAGTGGAGACAAAGGAAAGGGTAAGTTCAAAGGAATAGGGAAGAAGAATGATTCCATCAAGAAAGAGGGAGAAAAATTAACATGCAAACATTTTTCAAAGGATAGAAATGATGAAGATCATTGTTGGAAGCTTCATCTTGAGATGAGACCCAAAAAGTTGAACAAAAAAGGAAAGCAAAAGACAGTTGCAACTACACAATATGATTTAGGATCCGATTCGGGAGATGAAACAAAGGTCAAAAATATGAGACTGAAAGTTAAGGAATCCATTTCTAGCACTAGTTCTTCAAATAGTCACAATGAAACTCAAAATGAAAAATAAAGAATAAATATTTTCCATATTAGAGTCATCTCAAAACATAACAAGATTGACACTCTGTTTGACAATGGCTCACAAGCAAATATCATTTCTGAAAACATTGTCAAAAAGTTGAATTTGGAAACCATTCCAAATCATAAACCATATCCTTTAGGTTGCGTGTGTGACAATTCAAAGCTGCATGTAACTAGAAAATGCAAACTGAAATTATCCATTACTGCAAACTTCATTGATGAGGTAGAGATTGATGTAGTGCCATTAGATATATGTGCTATATTTTTGGTAAGCCCATATATTCATGACATGAAATCTATCTTTCATCACCATGCAAAAAAATATCACTTGTTCAAATATGGTTTTGAGTAAATTGTCAGAGCACATCGCAAGAAACTTAACCTTTCACTTGTGAATGATGGAAAAATGAAGAGACTTGTTAGCTCTAGCAAGAATTTTTTACTTCTAATTATCAAACCCAAGAATGATGTTGATAATGAAGCCTTTCAAGGTTGCGATTCAAAGTTTAAATCTAATTTGGTTGAGGTTATTAACCAAGATGATGATATGTTTCAGGCGCCTAAGGGATTGCCTCCCAAAAGAGGAATCCAACATGAAATCTAATTGGAGCAAGATTGTCCTCTTCCTAAAATTCACATGTGCAAGATGTCACTGATGGAAAATGTAGAAATTTAAAAAAAAATCCAATGCAGAAATAAAAAAACAAATCCAAGAGTTTCTTGACAAGAATTAGAGGAAATTTCATCCTAAAAGTGGCCTCCTAAGGAAAACTAATAAAATAATAGCTAAAATAATAAAAAAAGAGGAATGAATTTTGGAGGGAAAAGAAATAACTACATTTTTTAGTTGTATTTTTGGGCTTATTGCCTTATAGTTTTACTCAAATTTCAAGTGTAGAGATGTGGAATAAAATTTCACATCCAATGAGTACCCATTATGGATACTTTTGAAAAGATCCACATTGATAAAATTTTAAGATACGTTAAAAAAGAGTTTTCAACACACTCTTTGAATGTATATTCATTTTTTATCAATGTTGGTATTCTAAAAAGTATTCATAAGGGGTACTCATTGGATGTGGAATTTAATTCCGCATCCATCGAGTGTGTACACTTCAAATTTGAGTAAACCTATAAGGAGATAAGCCAAAAATACAATTAAAAAAAGTAGTTTTTATTCTTTTCCCTTCAAAATACTAACATGTACGTCTTTTTAAATTTAAAGGATTTTGATTGGTTTACATATTATGACATGGAAATGATATGAAAATTTCATCGGAACTTTTAGGCTAAAACTTCCTTTAATGGGGATCATCTGACCAAGTACTTCACCATGTGTTTCACTTATTGTTTTAGTGCCAAAGAAAGATGGAGCATGGCACATGTGTGTGTACTTCCATGCATTGAACAAGATTACGGTAAAGAACCATGACCCACTTCCTAAAATTGATGATTTACTTGATCAATTGAAATATGCTTATTTCACCAAGTTGGACTTGAGGAGTGGTGATCATCAAATTAGAATCGTTGAAGGAGACATATGGAAGATAACATTCAAAACAAATAAAGGTTTTTTTTGAATGGTTGGTTATGCCATTTGTGCTTTGTAATTCTCCTAATACTTTCATGCGTGTCATGAAAGATGTATTGAGGCCTTTTCTAGATGAATTTGTGATAGTCTACTTAGATGACATATTAATTTTCAGAAAGTCCCATGAAGAACATGACATGCATGTCAAGCAAGTGTTAGATGTCTTGAAGAAAGGACAGTTGTTTTCAATGATGTAGAAATGGGAATTTGGAAAAACTTCTTTAGTCTATTTGGGCCATATTTTTGGAGGAGGCGAGTTGAAAATGGACCCCTCTAAGGTTGATGTGATATTGAATTGGCCAAGGCCCAAACCAGTGAGAAAGGTTAGAAGTTTTTTGGGAGTAGACCAATATTAGAGAAAGTTTATTGCTAAATTTTCTTATATCGCAGCTCCATTGCGTGCATTGAAAAGTGTGAAGAAGGTTTTTCAATCGGGAGGTAAAAAAAAAAGACATTTGATGCGTTGAAGGAAATTATCAATTCAACTCCTATACTTGCACTTGCCAACTTGAGACACTCATTTGAGATACATACTGATGAAAGTGACTATGCCATGGGTGCAACCATAATGCAACATGGTAAGCCCATTTGTTTTCATTCAGAAACTTTTAATAGTGCAGTGATTAAATATCCTACATATGAAAAGGAATTGTATGCATTGGCATAAAGTGTGAAAAAGTGGAAAAACTACTTGATGTGTAAGGAAAGAATCATTCACATGGATCATCAGCCATTGCAATCATTTCAATCACAAATAAATCTTAAACAAGCGAGGCACTTTCGATGGATGAGATTTCTTCAAAAATTCCACTTGGTGATAAGATATAAGAAAGGTATCTATAACAAGGTTGTTGATATGTTTTCTAGACCAATTGTTAGTGCATCCATTATTCTTAAGCATAATTTTTTCATGCATGAGATCTCTATTGAACAATATGCATAGTGATTTCAAATATGTATATGTGACTTTGTATTAAGGTAACCAAGTAGAGGAATTGGATTATCATGTGCATGATAACTTGTTGTACCATCTTGGTAAGATTTTTATTCCATGGGGAGAGAGAGTGAACATCATAAAGGAAGCACATATAACTTCTCTTATTTCTAGTAATATTGGTGTAGGTAAGACAATGACACAATTGCAGAGGTATTTTTATTGGCCTCGTATGCTTGAAACTATGCCACAATGTAAGAGGATGTTCATTATGTGCTATTAGTAAGTTTAGCAATAGAAAATTGGGATTTTATACATCACTTCTAGTACCTTCTCATCCATGGGAGAGTGTTTCTATGGATTTTGTAGGAGTTCTACCTATCTCTAGGAGAGGTAATGATTATCTTTATGTAGTTGTGGATAGGTTCAGAAAAATGTGTGCTCTGATGCCCTCTAAAAAGCATGGTATAGCTGAACAAACTGCTCAATTATTCTTTCCGAATGTATGGGTGCATTCTGGGTTTGCCACATCCATTTTTAGTGATCGATATTCTCCATTTGTCGAGAACTTTTGGTCATGCTTGTGGGTACTCATGGACACCAAATTGAAAAACATAACAACATTCCATCCACAAACAGATGGAAAATTAGAGGTGGTGAACAGAATGGTGATACAACTTCTTCGTGGGTGTTGCGGAAAGCATCCCAATTTCTAGGATGAACATTTTCACTATATTCAACATGCTTACAACCGGGCCAAGAATTCATCGACTCAAACATCACCATTTCAGGTATGCTTTGGATACTTTCCTAGATCTCCTTTAGATTTTATCTCTGGGAAAGATGTTTCTATTTATGGTCATAGTGACATAGGCAAAGCCAAAAGCTTCATTGAATAAGTTCAATTGGTACATCAAACAATTCAAGAACGGTTGGAGAAGAGTCAAGTCAAGTACAAGACAATACATTATAAGCATTGTGTAGATCACAGTTTCCAAGTCGGTGATGAAGTTTGAATTCAAATTAGCAAAGAGAGACTCCAAGGAGAAGGTAAAAATCTAAAACCAATTCGATATGGTCCATTCAAAATTATGGAAAATATTGGTAATAATGCCTTCAGGTTGGATTTTTCCTTCATATATGCAAATTTAGGCAATTGTTAATGTTGAGAATTTAAGATTGTATGAGCCTCTTTTGATTGAAGATCTAGAAGAGAATGTTAATATTCATTCCATTGAATATTTCTCTCCTGAATATCTTTAATTATTGCAGCAAGTCACCATCCTTGAGAGAAAAAAAAGGCAAAATGAGGGAACTTGGAGTACCTTCATGTGGGGATCAAGGGAGAAAATCCAAACAAAGCCAAATGAATTGAGATTGAAAGGGTGAGGGATCTATACCCTCATAGATTTTTTAATTTGAAGTGATCTTTTGGGGTCCAAAATATTCTAGTGGGGAGGAATGATCTAGTGGATCAAGAAAGTGCTCAAAATTCAAAGTTCTTGGATTTGATCGAAACTAGCACCAAAGCATAGATCTTGTTACCTTGAATCCAATGCAACTCGTTTCACTCAAATCCAAAATCATATTCTCCTAATATTGTGTTCTGTTCGTTCTGGAAAACAACTAAAAATTTGAAAATTGGGTTGTAGGGATGCCCAGTCAGCAGTCCATACACTAACTGGCCCATGATCTAGCAGGTTGGTTGAGCCCTCCATCGGCCAATATATGGTTGACATTTGGCAGTATATTATTGGTTGTGGCATGGTGTTTTTTTATTGATTCAAATATTGTTGTGGTGGCCCAATGAGGGAGAGCCATGTTTTCCAACCAGTGGCTACCATGTGGCCTCCTCATGGCCAACCAAAATTTTGTATGGAGGTCGAACATCCCCCCAGGAATTGAACACCAAACCTCACATAGACTAGGAAATACCTCAGCTAACTCTATTACAATGTTACTTGACATATATGGTGACCCGGTTCTATTTAAAGTTTCCCGATTTCAAAGTCGGAGGTAGGGACCGAGGTTAACCCCCAACCTCGATCCACCAACCAGGGTCAAGGGCTAAACCTGACCCAAACTATATTAAATGGTAATTAAATTCACTAACCAAATTTTATGATCCATATGTATTGGCGGACGATACCACAACATACACCACCAAAAAACTATGTATGAAAACATCAACAAAGGTTTGGGTAGAGTTTGTAACCAACGATCAGAGCCAACACATGTAATGTTTATTTCCAACGTTTAATGCCACATCCCAATAAATAGGAAAGTATTGGAACATGCCTTAGGCAGGGTTCTGCTAACCCCGAACTAGTTAAACTCAACCGATAGGAACCTTGATATATTCAAACCCACAATACCTCTGGCAGGAAACGTACCAAACCCAGAGATCAATGATAGACCATTTGCCCCTTGGTGCCTTTTTAGCTGGATACGGGCCTACCGAGCATGATTAACAGTTCAACAATTTTCACTGGTGCCGCGGGAATCTCGTCAGCGTAGGGTAAATTTGTCGAAAATTGTAGAACATATTGGAGGGAAGTGTGAATTGTAGGAAAATTAGAAGAAAACTTCATTGGAGCATAACTGGGACACCTTCTTGAGAGCAGAAAGAGCCCAGCTAGGGGTTTTTTACTATTCTGGAGCCATTGGAGACATTTTTTTAGCATTTTTAGCAGTCTAACTTGATGTAAACACATTTTTTTGAGCATAATAGAAGAGACCCAACATTGGAAGCTGGATCAAGAGGGGTGAACTCCTTCATCATTTGCTATTTTATGTATAATGTTTTGGTACTTATGTCTTATTTATTTTCTGCAAAAATTGAGTTTTAAATCTTGTTAATGTGTTAAAGGAATTGACATAAGTGTTTAAAAATCCTACTCAATTCACTTGAAAATTTCATCATAAACTCTTAAGCTTTCACATACAGATCAGTGTGTTAGTTGTAAATATTGCAATAAGTTGTCTTATAAAGCACCAAAAGGCAGTATGTTGTAAATATTGCATCAAGTTGTGTTATAAAACTCCAATAAGAATTATGGTGTTCATGGTTTCAGCGGTTTGGTATGATATAAATGTTGCATCGATATATGTTATAAAGCTCCACGAGAATCATGTTTTTTTGGTTATAAGCATAATCAAATACCGAGGATGGTGTTCCCCCAAGGGGAGGGGTTTGTAACAACCCCTAGTTGATTTTACATGTAAATAAAATATGACCAAGGTCATGGGATACATATTCCAAGTCGAATGGTGGGAAAAAATTATAGAGCGGATCACTTGTAGTTTCATAATTGCTACGGAAATTGACCAAGGAAATGGAAAAGTAAAAGAGGTAATAATTGGCATTTAATTATGAAAATAAAGGAAAATAGGAGAAAATGAAGGTGAAGAGACACACATTTTCATGCAAGGGAAATTAGATGAAAAATGAAGGAAAATGAAGAAGGAGGAGATAGCAATAATAAAAATGAATCAGAGAATCAGTAGCTAGCTTTTTACAACTTTTGGTCATTACAATCTATCTATCTATCTATCTATCTATCTATATATATATATATATATATATATATATATATATATATATATATATATATTCCAGTTCAATTTTGGTTCTCTCCTACCACACTCTCATTCTCTCATACACTATTTCACACTTAGATTTCTTGGAGCAGTATAGCATTCATTTGGATTTGGAGAAAGTAAGGAAGCGCAAGTATAATTTTGCACAAACAACTAAAACAGGATTACCTTGCAGGTAATAAGTTGTCTATGTGATATGCTTGTTGTTTTTTAGATGCATGGTATATGAATATGATTCCTTGGTTATGTGTTGTCATTGGCATGGAAATTTTCCTGGATTGTCAATGATTTCAACCTTTCTTTAACATTTATTGGATAGCCATGGTGTAGTGGGTTCCACATTTGGTTTTCTAATTGGTTCTCATGTTTCCTATGGTTGCGGGTTGGGAAAAATTCTTTGGAGCCTTGAATAAACTTAGATTCCCTAGAGGTTTTAGGTTGGGTTAATTGTCCCTATATCTTGTTGTTGGGAAAAATTCTCTAGAACCATGAAACAACTTGTGTTCACTAGAGGTTGTGGGTTAAGTTACTAGTTATTGGAGCCCTGGATAACTTGGGTAGAGACCAATATGGTTGATGTTAGTGATTTCTGCACCATATATGTGAGATCACTATGCTTGAGGGTTGAGGTGGTTTGGCCTATGGAAGCCCTGGTTGGTTTTATTTTGGTTTAACCCTTATGATCCCATATTCATGCTTGGAATATGATGTAGGCCAGGTGATGGGCTGAAACTGAGATTTGGTTAAGCCAAATATATGGTCGGGTGGTATGTCAAAATCCCTAGCTTGGTTGAAATTTTCATATGTTAATACGAGTTATTTTCCTATTGTGATCTATGAGAACTTGTACTAGTTATTATGGTGATCTTATGGTTGAATTTTCATAGTTTCTATTTTGTTTATATGTTGGTTATATGCATGGTTTTATGATGTGCTCTAGATATTTCTCTTTTTCATGATTTGATAAGTTATTGGATGCTTGATGGATGCATGGGCTAACAAGTGTTGTTACAACTATATTAAGAGGGCATTGAGCGTTCTTGGTGATTTTCATATGAAGTTAAGAATTTTGTGTTCAGATATGCATTCATGACATATAGCTTATATGTTTACTATTTTTTGACAAAATGTCTATCTTGTATCAAGCATGTATTGGTCAAGATCTTGCTCAAGTTTTGATTGTCTAGAACTATTGTCATCATTGTCATGATTCTAGAGTTTTAAAGGTAGTTTTGGGCAATGGCCTGGAGCATATCTTGAAAACGTGGCATAAATCGCGTGACCCCATGCACTGAAAAAGGAAATTTGGGTCATAACCACATGCAGGAAGACTTATGGGTGTAGTTGGAGCCTCATAACCACATGCACAGTGTGTCAAGGGTGCGGTTGAGGAGTAAACCTATTGAAAACGAGTTCTAGCTCAGGGATTAATCACCTGGGATGGTTGGTAACCTCCAAAGTGATATTCAGTTTCTAAGGGATGTCATTTTGTTTTTTATTTTTAGGCTCCACTTCCATAAATAGAACTTGGAGGTTGTGTCATTTCATAGTGACACTCTGCTCATGTTTAACCTAGAGAGTTAAAAAAGTGGGTAAATGTGGGAGGAGGCGTTACATTGTAACTACCACATCGATTTGTGTTTTAAATCTCCATGGGTAGTGTGTATTGTTGGTAATAAGCATCATCGAACAACGATTATGGTTTTCCACCAAAGGGGAGGGGTTTGTAATCTAGTTGATTTTCCATGTAATAAAAATAATACCAAATTCATGGGACATGTATTCCAAGTTGAGTGGTGGGTAAACTTCACAATGGGCATCACTTGTAGTTTAATAATGGCTATGGAAAATTGGGAAAGGAAGAGAGGAAATTAATTACATTTAATTAATAAAATAAAGGAAAATAAGAGAAAATGGAGATGAAGGGACACAAATATGCATGCAAAGGAAACTAGAGAGAAATTGAAGGAAAATGAAAGAAAAAAATGGAAAAGGAAATGAAGAGACTAGACATAAATGATAAAAAGGAACTAGAGAAACAATTCACAACTTTTGTTACTTCTAGATTTGGACAATTAGTTTTTGGTTCTCTTACTCTTGCACACTATGAGTATTCTTGGAGCATCCTAGTATTCGGTTATATTGGGAGAAAACAAGGAAGCAAGAAAATGAATTGGTGGAAAACGGAAAAGAAGGTTGGATCAATAGCTACAACAGGAGCACATTTTTGGTAACATGTTGCATGTGTGGCTTCCTTGTTGAGATTTTGATGCATGGTACTTGCATGCGGTTTTTGGTTATTTTGATGTCGTTGACATGGGATTTGATAGGATTGATAGTGGTTTTAGCCTTGCAATTCCATTTCCAAGATAGCCATGGTGTTGTGGGTACCTTAGGTTGGTTTAATATTTATATGGCCAATAGAATTTGGATCCTAGTGATGTGGTATTAGGGAATTCCCAAGGTTCAAGGGTGGAGATGGGATTTCTCCTAGAACTCTTGAAAGGTGGGAGGAGATAGGAAAATTCCTCTAGATATGGTCAAGAAAGTTGGAGGAATCCAAGCTTGTTTTGGTGTTAGTGATTTATGGATGATTTAGGTGAAATCAATGTGATTTGTTTCTATTTTGGTTTAACCCATACAATCCCACATTCATGCTTGGAATATGTCATGGGGGTGATTTGTTGAAATAAAGATTTGGTTCAGCCCAATATGGCTGGGTGGTACGTGGAAGTCCTTGATGTGGTTGGATTTTTCATAAGTTAATACAAGTTATTACCTTATTGAAATTGATGAGCACTTTCACATGTTATTATGTTTAACTTGTAGTAGATTTGTCATGGATTCTATTTTCATTATACGTTGGTTATATGCATGATTATATGATGTTATCTTACTATGGATCTTGTTAATGATTTGACAAGTGATTGAATTATTGATGAATTAATGGGCTAACAAGTGTTTTTGTAGTTATCTTTAGAGGGCATTGGATCTTATTAATGATTCTCTGATGTAGTTCAGGAGTTTATGATCATATATATATTCATGACTTGTAACTTCTATGTTTAACATACGTTTAACGAAATCCCTATCATGTATTCGACATGTTTTGGGAAAATTTTAGCCCTATTTTAATCGTTTAAACTTTTTATCATCATTGATTTCATTCTGGAAATTTCCGGTCACTTCTGGGTAGTGGCCTGAAGGCCATCCCTGAAAAATTTCCATATATCTCACCATTGCATGCACAAAATTGAGAAATTTAGTCATAACTGGATGCAAGTAGGCTTATGGGTTTAGTTGGAGCTTCATAATTGCATGCATAGTGTGTCAAGGGTGAAGTTGGGGTGTTAGGATTGTGAAGAATCATATCCAGCTCAAGATCTGATCATCAGAGTTTATGTACTGACTTCTGGGTGATCTAGTGCTCCTGAGAGGTATGAGTAAGCTTCCAATTTGTAGGCCCCACTTTCATAACTAGAACTTGGAGGTTGGGTCATGTCATAGTAACTCTCAGCTCATGTTTTCCCTTGAGAGCTTGCAAGATCAGGTGAATATGGGAGGAGGAATTACACCTTGCATGATTCTTGGTGGGACATGGGACCCTCTTAAGAAAACTAAATGCCTATGCTATGTTCCAAATATTGGATTTTTTATGTTGAATTCTAAAGGGGGGATAATTTCTTACTCATCAGTGGAGTTGTGGGATTTACTTTGATGAATTATATGCCCCTAGGTCGTGTTTTCTTAAGACATAGGTCAAGCCTAAAGGAACACATACAACTTGACCAAAAAAAATACATAAAGATGAATTAGGAAAAGGTTAAGATAAAAATAAAAATGGAGGATGACAAGTGGACCATGTGCATGGAGTTCTTTCCTTCATTTTTAGAGAATAATTTATATTTAATGAATGAGGAGAAGGATTCCAAGAATATTCTCTTTCTAAGGAAATCTATTGGGAAACAAAGATTAGATCTCAACAAATGTAATTGATAAATGGGGATTGAGGGTGGAATGTTGCAAAGAGATATGGTGGAGTTGATCCTATGGTTGGGTGGAGATTCATCCATCACATTTTAGTTATATTCAATTAGACCATAGATTGTTGGACAACGTGTTGTCATTTATATACATATAAGTAAGTTTATTTCTTCATCTCATCTATTAGTTTATCACCAATTACTACTCTTTTGGTCCTTGGATTATTTAATTTTTAATGAAATCTTCATTACATTTATCACTCAATGGTTGTAATTTATGGTACATCAACATAATCATATTATGATATAAAATAAATCTAGGTGCCATAAAATAATATATACAATACATAACATAATCAATCACTGGAGTGTGTGAAGGGATTTCAACCTAAGTGTATACTCTAGATTAATAAATTTTTTTATAAAAATGATTAATATAGACACAAACCAAGAGGATAAAAAAATCTCTCTTATGCTAATATTTCTGTAGAAATTAAATTTCAAAAGGTCCACTAAAAAAATACCGGTAGATTGTCGAAATTTGAAATAAACAAAAAAATGTGATTATGAGAATATATGTATTACGTTGAAATTATGTATAAGCACACGTAGTTTGAAGGACAATTTCCCAAATGATAAGACCTTAATGAGAAAAAAATGGAAGAGTACCAAATAAAATAAATGGGTGGATAGCATGATTAACCCCTAAGGGATCGAGCTAAAAATATTCTTAGATTCATATGCCAAAAAATGGTACAACTCCAAGCTTGGATGGTATTCCATTAACACGAATCCATATTTAATACAATGAGATAACTCATGGTTTCATGTTCCAAGGGGTCTCATGATCTTTGATATTCACCTAGCTAATCATATTTATATTAATATTTGAAAATTATTTATAGTGAGACAAAAATACCAAAGGATTATGTGTTCAACATCCCCCTCCATAAGCCAAAGGGATGTTTGTGAGACCAATCATCATTTTTAACGTTTCAAAATTTCTCTTTGGAGTGCTTTGTGAATATTTTTGCAATTTTTTCAATTGTGGAACAATTTCTCGAATGGATATCCTTGGCATATATGTGATATAAAATAAAATAAATATTTATTATTATGTGTTGAGCTCAATCATGGAATCCATGATTCTTAACAAACTTGATTACAAAAATATTGTCAACTACAAGAGAAGTAGAACTCACTTGTTTAACATGCAAATAGTCAAGTATTTTCTTGATCGACATGATATATTGTATTTCTTCGGTAGAGACCACATGTTCTACCTCTATTATGGAATATAATAGAACAAAATATTTGCATAACTCCAAGAAACAACAACTAATCCAAGACTGACAAGCCTATCTTAAAGTCAATACTTCATTTTCCTTATCTCTGTCAATGTTTATATCATAGTATCCAATAAAGTTAAAGTCATCCACTTGGTAATATTTAGGTCTAAATTCTTGAATTACCATTAAATATTTTGCAATTATTTTTTCATCAAACCAATGTCCCTCAAAATATTTTTACATGAACTTGGAAATAATCCCAACAACAAATAAAATACATTATTTGTGGGTCACAAGGTAGATAATATTTCCCACAAATTTTCAACACTTGGTTGCATCCTAGAATGAATTCCCTTATTTTCATGATATCTTCAAATTCCATTCCATTAGAGTAGAAATAAGGTTACATTCAGCCATGCTAAACCTATTCAATAATTATCCAATGTTGTTCCTATAGGAGGTTAATATGCAGTTTGGAATTTGAGACACTTAAATACCCCAGTAGTAGAGAAGACCTCCCAAAGTACTAATCTCAAATCCCTTCTTTAACTATTTCCCTATGGATGAAATATAGCTTTCTGTAGGAATTTACAGGGTAATTTCCTTAGATCAAACACCAAAGGTCACTGCTCACAGATAGATCACAAATCATTATACCAGTATTTAATGTGGTTAAAACCCTCGAAGAGGAAAACAGTCCACGATTTGATCGAACGCAACCACTTTAGGCAATTTATTAAATTAAAGAAATAAAATTTACATAAGCTTCTCTCATAAACAGTCGCCAGAAAAATGACCCTCCATGCTCTTTACATAGAGATCATGGACCAATCGGGTGTTAAGCCATAGATCAAGTGTCGATAATACCTAGGAGATAAAAAACCATAGAATCACTACATATTGCAATCATTAGATTATAAGTTACAAAAGTACATACAAAATAAACACACTTTACCTAACTTTACGCTAGACCAAGTTATACTTAATTATTTCCTATGTTTCAGTGTATCCTAATATCCCTCGTTAAGAACAACTTGGGATAGGATTGATGGATTTACAAAGGTGACATAATAGGAGAAGAAAGGAGGCCTTAGAGCTTATCCCTCCTTAATTACCAATTTCCTGAACTCCAAGAATAGATCGAAGTTTGGAAAACTTCCTTCTGTGAGAGCGTTTATAAAGATATCAACTCTGATACCTCCCTCTTCAAGGGTTTTAACCATGTCAAATACTGGTATACTAATCTGTGATCTGTTTGTGAGCCACTACCTTTGGTGTTTGATGTAAAGAACTTACCCTGTAGATTTATACATGGTACCAGAGTTGTTTGAGGGCTGCATCCGTTGTTGATCAAAATCTGAAGCAAATTTTGACTACATGCAACTAAGTTTTCCAAATCTATTTTTTCTGACCACTTTCGGGCTGAGAGAATTTCTCTGGTGTGCCTGGAACCTTTGTACTAGTGAGGAACCCCTTTCGTTTCATACAAAAAGGTTTAAAGTTTCCCTAGCTATGTCATTTTAGATCTTGAGGTATAAAGTTATTTATTTTAGATATATTTATTTATCCCTATTTTTATTTCAGTTGATAATCATTCTGTTATTATTGGATATACATCGCCTTCTCTGTGTATGCTCTTTGCTATGCACTCAGTGCGATCTGGAAAACCAGAAATATGAAGATGAGATTTTTTCTCCTACGTATGCTCTTTCCCCGCAACTTTATGCAATCTTGAGAAATTAGAAATAGTGAAAAAAAATATTTAGTTTCTAGACGGACTAACCAGAAATCTAACATCAAGTCGGATGACTTGTTTTTTTTTTTTTTGTTTTTTTTTGCATGGTTGTTTTTTTTGGAGGAAAAAAAACACACACAAAAAAATCTCTTTTTCAAGTTACTTTTTCTAAAAAGATTTTTGTCAAGTTATTTTTTTCTAAATTTTTTTTGTCAAGTTACTTTTTTTTTAAATGGTTTTTTGTCAATTTATTTAAAAAAAAGAAGCACATGTAATGTATGTTTTAAAGTTACTTTATGTAATAGTGTTTCTCACCCATTATAAAATGTGAGTCACTTACAATCTAAGGTCACTTTATATTTTATTTAAGTTACAATCTACTTGGTCATTAGTTCATAAAGTAACATAAAGTGACTCACTCATTTATAAAAGTGGGTCACATAAAGTAGTATTTCTTTTTTAAGTGAGCTTATTATATTAAGTTTGGAAAGCAGGGGAATTTTTTTTTTTAAAGGACAACTTCATCATCAAATTTCAAACTATCACATGACTACTTAGCATCTACTTCAACATTTATTCAAAAAGGCACAACTTCTTCATCTGAAAGTAGTTTTTAGACCAGCCTAATTTTTCGAGATCTTTCTATTGGAGAAGTTAGTTTCAAACTTTACAACTTTAGCTTTTAAAAATGGAAAGTGCATGCCTGGTTATTCTTAACAACACCAATTATTTCCAATGGATATCCTACATGGCATACTTACTTAGAAGTAAAGGGTTTTATAGAATACCCTCAAGACTATAATCTAAACCTACCGATGAAGATAAAAATACTAAATGGGAAAACAAACAAGATCAAGCATGAGGGTTGATAGGAATGTCCATTGCTCAAGATCTTAGATTTCAAATCCAAGAAATAGACTCCCCTTATGAAGCTATGAAAAAGCTAAATATTTTTTTTGGCATTCAAAAGGAAATCAAAAACCACCATCTTGAAAATGAGTTGCTTACTTTGGACCCCAATAATTTCTCCTCTATTAAAAATTTTTTGTCCAAATTTGATCTAGGTAGATATTGGTGCCCACCTGCCTATTCCACTTGGGGCTTCACAATTTTTTCTTTCAGTTTTCCAGTTTCCTTAATTGCAGCACAATTTACTATTTTTAGCATTTTTTCAGGTCTTAAAATTATAGAGCCATTTTGACGCCATAAACGATGTTTTTTGGGAAAACCGAGAGAAATTTGGGACTTTAATTGATGTTTCTCTCTAAAAAGTTGTAGTCCTCCGATATATTTTTCTAACGAGGTATTGTGCGCATCAAATGGAGATCGTATGACAAAGTTACATCCCGGGGAAGTTTATGTACCAATTTACCCAAATTGGGCCCATAGTTTTGGTGCTTCATCTCCTAGGGTTACATTTTTGGATGCTTAGGGCTTTCCATTGTTTCTCAATAATAAATAGGCCTCTGAGCCTCATTATAACATAATTCAGAGGCCTGTAGCTGCCACATCTCTTTTTAGGGATAAGCTACTAGCACCCTAGCTAGTTTATTTCCATTTCGTTTGTAAGCATATTTCAGTTATGTGATATTAACGAAATGAAGTCTTAATTATGTGGCATCTCTGTATTTATGTGTATTTTTGTATTTTATTGAATTCCTATATAAGTCTGGATCAGTGGTATAAGAGCGGTATGCTCTTTCTTGATCCTTCTTTGCATGTCCCCAACGAGGTTGGGTTATAAGGAGTTAGGGCTCGATATGGTTGAACCTTTGCAAGATCAACATCACAAACCCTGATGGCCGCCCATGGGGGGGGAAAGAAAGATGATGGAGTAAGATATTCTACCAAAATATTGCTCGAGGGGGCCCTCAAGAAATAAAGGAACACGATGATGGATAAAATTTCCTATATCCTTCAAAGACTTCCTATCGGTGGCACATCTGCATCCAGCAACCACTCTGGAGGCGCAACTCCTTTTAAGGTAGAAGTAAATTTGACATTCCCATATTTGAGGGCTCAATAGATGTAGACATCGTAGATAGAAGGTTGAATATATTAGAAGGGTATTTCCCTTTTCATGACTTTTATAACCTGGAAAATATTACTTTTTCACTCCTCAAAGCTAGCCCCCATGTCAAGTATTGGTGGGAAACCATTGTGAGCAAAAGGATGAGAGGGAACCCTCTCTCTTTTCGGCCGCACCCACTTGGAATTTTTCTGAGACACCATCAAGGAATAATATTGTCCCATGGGGAGCTATGAGGACAAGTACATATAAAGGACTACGTTGTGGCAGCAAAGGGTTCAATATGTGCATGAGCTGATGAATCTGTTCCATAATCTACGCACAAAATTGTGTATTAAAGATTTAGATAAACATTTGGTGCTGAAGTACCGTAGTTGTCTGCACATATATATTTAGGAGGAAATGAATTTCCCCGACATCTCCTCGCTTGGCACATCATGTCAGTATGCTTCCAAGATTGAGCAGAAGTTCAAATAGAAGAAGCGAGACTTTAGATCTATGAATCAGAAGCAAGGGAAAGATTCCCCAAAACTGCAGAACAAAGGGCAAAGACAAGGGCGGGGCGGCCTAGGATAACCCTCTAAATCTGCAAGAAAATAACAACACTGCGAAGGAAAAGAAGGACACAGGAAAGTGGTGTGAGTTCCATAAGAGATCCACTCACAACGCAAGTGAGTGTCAGGCCAAGTAGTCACTCGTGGTTGAGCTAAAGGCTTCTGAATCAGATGCATGCTCTGAATCTGAATCAAAACCTGATAAGGAGAATGATAAAGGGAAGCATATTATCAATGTAGAGCCCAATGCCATTGTTTCCATCATGAAGATCCGGAAGGAGGTACTGGAAAATCCAGAGGAGGGGGAGTGCCTCTTCCATTCCCATATGTGGGTAAAGGGTTCCCCGCTATAGCTCATTATTGACAGCGGGAGCCAAAAGAGCCTCATTTCATGAGAGGTCGTAAAGTGGTTGGGCTTGCCAACCACAACACAACCACAGTCGTACACCATCGGTCAACTTCACCAAGGACAGGATATTCACCTCAGTCATCATTTTTTCCTTCCCTATAGTATCAAGCCCTTCACGGATGATGTATTATGTTACATTTCTAATCTTGATCTTTCTGATGTATTATTAGGCCAACCATACTAGTCAAAGTGACATGCTATGTATGAGTCCCGACCTCACGTTGTTATTGTTACGTTGGGAAATAAGTGGTATAGGATACCAGAGGTAGCACTGCCTGCCTCTATCTCTTTAGTTACTGCAAACAAATGTAGTAAGCTCATTTCCAAAACTGGTAAAAAAAATTCCTAATGATACGCCCTCAGGGCAAGAAGAAGACTGTGGCCACGACCTCCAGACATAGATCCTCCACACGACAAAAAAAATGTACAAGGCCATGGAGGAGTACGAGGAAATATTCACCTCACCCATAGGGGTGCCTCTACACTATCAGGTCAGTCACCCCATCGATCCGATCCTGGGTGCATCGCTGCCCAATGGACCAATATATTGATGCTATGTTATGGATAACGACAAAATCAAGAGGTAGATTCAGGAATTGTTGCAGAAAGTTCACATTTAGAAAATTTCATCACCCTTTGGGAGCCCAATCATGATGGTGCATAAGAACAATGGGCTTGGAGACTCTGTATTGACTATCAGACGTTGAACAAGATCACTGTATAGAATAGGTACTCGATCCCACAAATTGATGACCTTATAGACCAACTCAATGGGGAAAAATATTTCAGCAAGATTGACTTGAAGTCCAAGTATATCACCACGTACCAATCGAACCCTCCGATGTGTGGAAGGCTGCCTTCAAAGCCAAGGAGGGCCTTTTTGAATGGTTTGTCATGCATTTCGGGTTGACGAATTCTCCCTCAACCTTCATGATGCTGATGGAAGACATCTTGTAGCCATTCACCAACTCATTTGTATTAGTGTAGTTGGATGACATCCTGATATTCAGCTAGACATGGGAAGAGAACCTCCACCACATCCGACAAGTCCTCCAAACACTGCGACAACACAAGTTGTGTGCTAATTTGGAGAGGTGTACTTTTGGCATGACCTAGGTTCGGTATCAGGGATAAATTATTATTGAGCAGGGGTGCATGTGGATCCAACCAAGATTTTTGTCATTCAAGATTGGCCAGACCCAACCACTGTAACAAAGCTCTGAAACTTTCTGGGTCTTGCCAATTTCTATTGCAGGTTCGTGTTGGGATTCTCTCATATCACTTGGCCCTTGAGCGAAGTCACCAAGGGAGGAGCAAAATAAAATTTCTTCTGGTCTAAATCTCAATAGAAGGCATTTGTTGAGTTGAAACATCTCCTCTGCTCTTCCCCAGTCCTCACATTACTAGACTTACAAAAACCATTCAAGGTCGAGAAAGATAACTCATAATATAATATTGGGGAAATTATTACTCAATAGAGGCATCCAGTGGCATATAACAATGAGACATTGTTCAACACAATCCAGAAGTATCCCACTTATGACAAAGATATGCATTCCATTGTGAAGGATTGCTGACAATGGAAGCATTACATTTTGGGGAAGAAAACGGTCATCCATACAGACCACTGTCCCCTGAAGTTCATACAGACACAAGGGAAGTTGCAAGATGATCGACATGAGAAGTGGTCCACATATTTGCAACAATTTAATTTTAACATCAAGTACAAGAAGGGAAGCACCAATAATGTTGCAAAATTCCTCAGCAGACCACTAATCATGGCACTAACCACTGTGCTCAAATCTTGTGGGCACGAGACTTTTGATTGGCCACTTCTCTACAAGAGCTATCCAAAATTTGGCCACACATACATGGCACTCTTGGGAAGTAAGGAAGTTACAAATTTTCACCTCCAGGATGAACTGTTATTTCACATAGGACACATTTTTTTTCCTCCAAGCGAGTGTGCCAAGATGATTTTGGAAGCACACTATAATCGGGTAGCTAGGAATTTCAAGGTTGACAAAAAATTGGTAGTACTGCAAAATTATTTCTATTGGCTGACCCCTCGACTAGACATTAGGAAGTACATCAAATCTTGCACTGCTTGCACCATTTCCAAGCCAAAATTAAGAAGCAAGGCCTCTATACTTCGTTGCCTACCCCTATTCGACCTTAGGAATCCATCTCCATGGATTACATGTCGTGCCTCCCTTCTACTAACCATGGAAATGACTATGTTTTCGTGGTCATCGATAGATTCTCAAAGATGGCCATTATGGTGACCTGCAAGTAGAATATCACAACAGAAACCACTGCTAAAATGTTCTTTGAATTATTGTGGGTACAATTTAGGATCCCATAGTCTATCATATCAGATCAGGACATCCGGTTCCTAAGTACATTTTGGTCGAGCCTCTGGTCAATGCTGGACACCAAACTCACCAAGTCCACAACTATCCATCCCAAACCTGATGGCCTGATAAAGGTTGTCATTATGTGCATGTAAAACTCAAAGCATCTATGCACATGGGATGACAGCCTCCCTATGTACATCATATATATAACTGGGCCCACAACTCAATTGGCCACAACCCCTTTCAGGTGGGCTTGGGATTCTAGCCACTATGTCCCATTGACGTAGCCATGCCATTTGCAGCTACTCAGGCCGATTTGGCTCATGTCTAGTCTAAATCTCACAAGAATAAACTCATTGAGTGAATTAAACACATCTACGAATAGTTCATGGCAGATTGAACAGAGCCAATGCCAAGTAAAAACAACGACATGATTAGGATCGGGTGCCACACAACTTCTAGGTGGGCGAAAAAGAGTGGCTACATTTGCAGAAGGAGCACCTCGCTGGACCCCACCGTAACCTTCGCCCACTCTGACATGGGTCATACACCATCACCAAGGCTATAGGGGACAATGCCTTTGAGCTCACTATTCCACCATTCCTTGGTCTGCACCAAGTGTTCAATGTGGACCACCTTTGGCCCTACTAGCCACCTCTACTGGACACCTTCGACATTGCAGAACAACTCACACCAACAAAGTTAAATAAGCCACCATGGATCGTATCATGAACATTCAAATCAATAATAATATCTAGTAGAAGATCTAACTGTATCGGGTTTTCAAAGCTGGCTAACTCCTGCACCAAGGCCAGTGGCTCACCAGGGACCAAGTTCAGCAGAAGTTTCCTTATCTCATGGAGGAACTCAACGAAATGGGGACCATTTCTTCCTAAAGGGAGAGGAATTATCTAGGTGGATATTGGTGGCCACCCACCTATTCACTTAGGGCCCCACCATTGTTTCTTTCAAATTTTCAGTTTCCTTAACTGCAACATAATTTACTATTTTTAGCAGTTTTTCGGGTCCTAAAATTCCAAAGCTATTTTGAGGCCCTAAAAGACGTTTTTTGTGGAAAAATAGGCAATTTTTCTTACTTTGAAGTTGTATTTCTCAGATATATCTTTCTAACGAGGTATTGTGTGCATCAAACAGAGATCGTATGCCAAAGTTACGTCCCCGGGAAGTTGATGTACCAATTTAACCAAATGGGGCCCATAGTTTTGTTGCTTCATCTCCTAGGGTTAGGTTTTTAGATGTCTATAGTTTTCCATTGCTTATAAATAATAAATAGGCCTTCGAGCCTCATTTTAAGATAGTTTATAGGCTTGTATCTGACAAATATATTCTCAAGGATAAGCTAACAACACCCTAGCTAGTTTATTTCCATTCCTTCTGTAAGCATATTTTAGTTATGTGATATTAATGAAATGAAGTCTTATTTCTGCTACATCTCTACATTTATTCATATTTTTTTATTTATTGCATTCCTGCATAAGTCTGGATCAATAGATTCAAGACCCTTTGACTTCTACAAGGTTGTAAGATCAGAAAGGAAGATGGTACTCTTATATATTCCATTCTTACTGAGTTAGGCCCAACATACTCTGTATTTGTTTCCACCTTTCATTCCACTAGAGAAGCCCTTATTTATCAAGGAACACCCTACAAGTCCCCCTCTATTGATGCCTTTTGTGATTATTTGATAAGAGAACAAGAAAAACTCTTACACCTTGGTCTTATTATTACTGGAAACTCTTCTAAGAAAGCCTTAGTAGCCCAACAACAACCAAATCCAAAGAATCCTAAGAAGAATGGTCTGAAACCAAACAAGGGTATTAAGAAATCTCAGCCGCAAACTGAAAAAAGAACTCAACAAACTGATAAGGAAAATAAAAAATAAGGGAAGAAGATAGATAGACATTGCAACTTTTGTAGTCGTGATGGTTGTTGAGGCATAAAAAGGTATCTTTTTAACATCTATTTATCTCACATTAATTATCAATCCGGGAGCGACTTTTTATTTCAAGAGTGTACTCTGTCTGAGGTTGCAATTTATCCAAGAGCAATGCTATGAAGATGTATTATAGAATAAAAAATACAAAAGTAACAAATTCTTGTAAATAAACCTAATTACAGTGACATGAATGGAAAGATTAAACTACATCAATCTTGAAAAACATCGATCAAGGATGCAGTAGCAGTAAATCTTTCCTTTAGAAATCAATGCAAGATAACCAATCTGGGGACCTGTAAGCAATAACCTCTATCCTCTACAGTTGGAGATCTTGAAGCAATCGAAACGAAAGGAAATTCAATGAACGTAACTTAAAAGAAACGAAATCTAGAAATGAACAACAACATGTAACTATAACTCATTTGTTTGCTAATCGAAGACTATGAATAAACAATGAACAGAAATAGAACAAAAACATGAAATGAACAACAATTACAATTCTAACATACTCAAGCAACTAGATTTCCATGCTTTAATTCTATCGACAACCACTCACCACGCAACAACCAATTATAGAAAATTATAAACTAATGGAACAACAACTTAAATCAGATACAGAACAACAAAATTTTATGATAATAACAAGATAATCGAATGATAGATGTGCTTCTTGTAAAAGATGAAATAGAAATGACTCTGTATTTGATCTAACAACAGTAAACCAGTTCTGTAATTGAAACAAACATTAAACACACTTCACATAACAGAAATAAAAGAATAGAAATACAAACCATGGATCGCTCCACCAAGGCCGGGCCCTCAACCGCCGGTGAAAGCGTCGTTGGGCTACTGTAGAGCTTGATAAATGGAACAAGAACTCCTATTTGTATTAATCAAACATGAATAGCTTTTACATAAGTTTCTCTTTTCTCACAAGATTCAAGGAATTACAGTGATACAAAGGGAATTCAATAATCATCCATTGTTCTCCATTCACCCCCAATACACAATACATGCTCTCCTTTTATAATTAGAAGGAAGAGAAATTAAATAGAAAATATGATCTCCCATAACAATATTGGATTTTTCCCAACAACTTGATCATCTAGAAAATACATTTTCAACAATCTTTCAACAATAGCAAGGCGAATTTGGCTTTGCAGCTGAGATTTGCAAGACGACCGCAACAACAAATTTGAGAAATCGTGCTCAAAGAACCCTGCGTTTCTCTCAATATAGGCTAAATTTGGGCAAACCGTTCTTTCAAAAAGTTAATCGGGCCCGTTCTGGACAAAACCCATGTTCCGGATTTTCCATATTCTTCTTCATTTGCCCAGAATCTTAACCGCAAAACTATCACTTCTTATTCCAGTGAATTTTTGAGTTGGAATATTTCATGATGATTTGGAAATCAAATCTGTAGTATGGAAAATATCTTGGAGGCTAAAATGGTGAGTGATATTAAAAAATATATTAATAAACCATCATTGATAAAATTATGCATAATAATTATCACTTTATTAAAGATAAATGAGAATAAATAATATTCATCCATAGGAGCATAAATCATTATAAAATGGATTTATATGATAAATTATAATAAATGAAATGATTAAGAAGAGTAAAGATGGATGAAATAAGTATTGAAAAGTGGTCGTATTCACGGCCCAACATACCCCCAAACTGAATATATTGTATGCCCTCATGCAACCCAGAACTGAATATATTGCATGTCCTCATGTAATCCAAAGACAAAACTCATGTGTTAACCAAGCAAAGAAAATTGTTCATCCCAACTCATGAAATGGATGGAACAAATGCTTGTTTCCTTAAATAATGAATATTCAATTTTAGCAATAGAGGCATAACAATTTTTACAGTTGACGTTCAACTATATGTATATGAAGTTGCAGAAAAATGTGACATAAGTAACAACAACCTTCATTAATCATTTTCTCAAAAATCAGATCGTTTTGATGCACGGATCATGAGATATAAAAAAAATGGTTGTAGGTGATAGTGCATAATTTTCAAAATTTTATGAACTAATTTAGCGTGAAATTATCTGGGTTTGTGTATTTTTATGATACCTCTTTACTATCTAGAAATCATAAGAATTCAGTTCATAGTTTTAAAGATATATGCGAAACACTTTCTACACTATATACAAATGAAATTGTATGCTTTAAATGAGAAAGAAAGTGGAAAACATCCATCATGTGTAACAATTCCCCCCCCAAACTGAACAATTAGCATGTCCTCATGCGATGCTAGAAAACAAAAAGAGGTGGTTGCTACAATCTGTTGAAATCGATGCTTGGTATAAAACAACATGGAATAATGGAGGTGTTGAGAATGAATAAAAATATCAATGGATGATAAATAATATTACTGACATGGTCATAAGAAAGAAATGAAGGAAATCAACACTCCCCCAAACTGAAAGATGAGACGTGTCTAAAAAAAAATGGGAAGTGGTAAAGATATGGAATGAATGATGATAAATAATGCTCAATGGATGTTCATGAAATCCTCCTAAATTCATAATAAATCAGAAAATTATGCTATTTTACCTCAAGTGTTACCTCCGAAAAAAAAATGTGGAAGGACATGTAGGGACTGACCTTTGTTGAAGCTGATGTAGGCTGAGCAATTACTGAAAGTGATGCAAAAGGTGGAAGCCATGTGCGCGTTCACGAGCCTTTGCTGTTAGTTGCAATAGTGTGATCGTGCTGCAAATAGAATTTCCCCCCATACTTGTTGTTCTCTTGTAAACAAATCACAATTCTGTATGCAATTTTCTTGAATCCACAGTTTTAGTTTTGAATGGCAACAGATAAGATGCATGCAAAAAAGTTCAATCAACAAAAATTCTGTAGAAATGCAGTATGAATATTGTGGCAAAATGGCAGCGTACTGCACAACAATTATACAGCATGGAAAGACATACATAGTTATGATACAATCAATGAAATTATAGCATTTACTGAAATCCATGCATGTGATAAATCGTAAACAGATATAGAAACGTTATGTAATGATTCAAGGATAAGGAGAAGGGACAACTTAAGATAAACATAAGTACAAATGCATTTATTACCCACTTAAACTAATGTGATCGATTTATGATGATTTTCATGTATAATAGGTTCGAAATCAAAAGTTAAAGATTCATACTTTCATCTGATATTTAAATAGAGATATAGGAAAAAGAGTTTAATATTACCATTGATGTGTATAAATGTGACTCCAATACCATCAGCAGAGCTCTGTTGCCCATAGGTTTCCATAACCTTGACAAAGTTGCTCTCTCACCCTTGGAACCATTGTCCTTTATTTATGCTGAGGAAGTGCTTGTGAATTGTCATAACAGAGGCCATTGTGCTGGCTTGGTCACAAGATAAATCACCATTCCATTCACTGGGAAGAAGTGAAAAGTGGGCAGGCCGGCTCGTGATGAGACCTCATGTTCCAAGGACTTCTTAATTTTTTCAATTGTCCATTGGACCATATCCCTGGTTTGGTGGCCATGATGGGAATGCCACTTCACCTGCTTCCTTATGAACATGGTAGGCCAGCTCTTGATGAGACCCTCTATCCTCCATCTGTAAAATTATAAAATTATTAATAATATATATAAATATTTTTCTTTTCATATAGCACTTTCCTATTTATTCATAAATGATGGCTCAGCACTCCTTAAGAGTAGGGATGGTGGAAGAAGTCTGAACAGCTCAATAGAAAAGAATATTTCCTTGTTCCTACTCCATAAGTAAAAATCAAAGAAAGTTATAAAATATGGGAAATAACCAACATGATAAATATAATCGATCATATGAATTTAGTGGTAATAAGACAACAAAATCATGTTATTGATTGTCCCTTTTTCCTTTTTCTTATCATTACTAAACAACTTTCTTAAAAATGACGATTTCTTTTGATTTGCTGATTACAGTAAGCTCTAATTTGTATGATTGTGTATCATTTCATAAATTGTATGTTTGCCTTTCAAAAAGTCATGAAAATTTCAAAAAAAGTTCTAAAAATGTTGTTTAGAAAAGCAAGAAAAATGCACTCAAAAATTGTTGTTCCTTTGGAAAGGAACAACAAAAACATTCTACGAAAATGTTGTTCCTTTGGAAAGGAAGAGCAAGAATAATCGGCGAAAATGTTGTTCCTTTTGAAAGGAACAACAAGAACAGTCGGTGTTGTTCCTTTTGAAGGGAACAACAAAACTGATGTTCCTTTTGAAAGGAACATCAAAAACGAACGGTGCTATTCCTTTTGAAAGGAACAGAAAAAACATGCGGTGATGTTCCTTTTGAAGGGAACAGCGAAATCATGCAAAAAAATGTTGTTCTTTTTTAAAATAACAACAAAACTAATTAGCGAAAATGTTGTTCTTTTTGGAGGGAACAACAAAAATAAACACATAAACGCACTGCTTCTTAAGAGGAACGACTGCTGTTCCTTAAGAGGAACAATAACTGTCCCTTAAGAGGAACAACAAAAAAATATAAACACACAAAAGCAAAAAATTAAGAAGAAAGAACAAAGCTAATATGAAATCCATTGCCAAGCAAATCCAATCAAATAGAAAAGAAAGTTTATGTACAGGTTTCAAGAAAAAATATTTTTTTACAGAATTGGTGCTACTGAATAATTGTCTTCTGCAATTGAAATTTGCATGGTGGGGTCTTTATTGTTTAATTGCCACTAGAGCAGAAATTATATTTGAAGAGAATGACCCCTAAAACACAAAAACATAAAAGAAATCAGAAAAGAAACAACACTTTTATTAAGTTACAACAGCTATGATGTTATTTCTAAGAGAATATCAAATCTATTAATGGAAAAAAATGATCTCTTTAAAAAAATGTTTTGGTAGTAGTGGCATGAATCTTCAAATTAATTCTTCATTTCTTCTGTTATGAATCCGTTAGGTAATGAACTGGATGAAATGCCCTTGTTTTACTAAAATTTCTTTCAAGAGTCGCTCGTCCATAAATTGACCTTCTTTGTTCTGCTAAGACCTGCAAAAAAGGAGTGTCTACCTGCAATAAAACATTAAATCATGGAGAAAGAAAGGTGATCGGGCTCCCCTAATCCAAGAATTATGAAAAAAACTAGCAAATAGTTACTCTGTAGAAAAAATCCATGGACAAAGTAAAATTAATTTATTACTTGCGGTGGAGCAATGGCCAATCATGCTAACCTGCGGTGTTTCAATCATAAATTCTTTGTTTTTCGTCCGATTCGATTGATTCCAAAGCCAAATGATAAATAATTCAAATATTTATTTCCAATAGAAGCAGGGTTTAAAAATTCCATGTAATGGTATGTTAAACTTGCTTAGAACAACCTACATAATAGAGTCATTTTCGATTTTCCAGTTCAGACCAAAAGTTGGTATTTCAAGCATAAATTATTCGTTTAATGACAGATTGAAATGATTCAAATTGGAGCTTAAGTTATATTCATTTATTTATCTCCTATAGAAATAGGTTTTAAATACAAAAAGAATTGATGGGTCAAATATGTTAAGGAACATCCGTGAAAACGGAGTTTCAAGAGTGCTGATTTATGATAGGCAGACAGTATTTTGGTCATAAATTCCTCATATGATATCGAAATTGAGTGATTCAAATTGATTTGTAAGCAATATTCATAGATGAATCTACCATGGAAACATTTTTTAAAAATATAATCATTTAAGCCTCCAAAAACAGACTGTCCCAACTCTGTTATTGAGCTGCTTACTAGACACCCTGTCAATGTTTTGGTTCTAAATTTTTCGTTTCAAATCCAAATTGAGTGATTCAGATTGGGTTAGAAAGTAGACATCAAGGGATACTTAGGATAGAAACAGGTTTTAAAAATATTCACTATTTTTCCCCCAAAACATGACTGTCCCAACTTTGTTTTCAGGAATTTCATTAAGCCCGCAAGACAAAAAAATGATATTCAAACAAATTTTTCATATTGATGATAAAAATGAATATGAGTGTTTGTAGAATTGTTATTTATAATATAATTAATATAAATACATAAATAAATTAGAATATTTATCATCAATGTTGATTTTCACAGTGTGTTGCAACAAAGAAACAACTATTTTTACAAAAATAAATTAATAATAAAAATGTGTTTATTTTATTTCTTTATTTATTTTATTTTCTCCACTAATATAATCTTATTTTAAAAACAAATATGCTTATGTATAAGAGTATTCCCAGTGGATCCATTTCCAAAATAATGCCTCTAATATATACATACCCAAATTTGAAAAATGCATGTTGATAAATAGTAGGGTATAAGAGGCCAACTTCCCTTCTTGTAAAAAAAATTGGGCAAGAATTCTCCATTTCTTGGGAATCTTGCTCAGTATCTTCTGTTTGGATATATACGTCAACAAAGGCTACAGATGGTGACTTTGTGGCCTGAAGGGAAGTAGTAGGTTGTCTAGAAATAACTTTCCTAGGTCCTACTAATGGCTGAGATTTAGTTTTCTTAAGAGTTTCGTTAATAAAGGTCCTTCTCCCAAGGGTCACCAGTCCCTTAGGTTTTTCAGGTTTGGGAGGAATTTTGTCTTGTTTAGATTTTCTAATCATTCAAAAAAACAAGCCTTCATTCCTACCTAAAGAAAGAAATTTACCCAATTCTGCTGTGAAGCGGGCAGTGAGCAAGTATGTTCCTTGCTCGGTGCGCAGGTTCTTACCTTCCGTCTTTAAAACCCAATTCTTCCCAAGCAGAAAAAAGGTCAAATGTGCATCACTCCTTTTAAATGGCATACACTCTCCCCGGCAACGGCGCCAAAATGTTGAGGCATAAAAATGTATCTTTTTAACACCTATTTATCTCACATTAATTATCAATCCGAGAGTGAATTTTTATTTCAAGAGTGTACTCTGTTTGAGGCTGCAATTTATCCAAGAGAAATGCTATGAAGATGTAGTATAGAATAACAAATACAAAAGTAAAAAATTCTTGTAAAGAAACCTAATTACAGTGACATGAATGGAAAGATTAAACTACATCAATCTTGCAAAACATCGATCAGGGATGCAGTAGCAGTAACTCTTTCCCTTAGAAATCGATGCAAGATAACCAATCTGGGGACTTGGAAGAAATAACCTCTATCCTCTACAGTTGGAGATCTTGAAGCATTCAAAACGAAAGCAAATTCAATGAACGTAACTTAAAAGAAACGAAATCTGGAAAGGAACAGTAGCATATAACTATAACTCATCTGTTTGCTAATCGAAGACTATGAATAAACAATGAACAGAAATAGAACAACAACATGAAATGAACAGCAATTATAGTTCTAACATACTCAAGCAACTAGATTTCCATGCTTTAATTCTGTTGACAACCACTCACCATGCAACAACCCATTATAGAAAATTATAAACTAATGGAACATCAACTTAAATCAGATACAGAACAACAAAAATTTATGATAATAACAAGATAATCGAACGACAGATGTGCTTCTTGTAAAAGATGAAATAGCAATGAATCTATATTTGATCTAACAACAGTAAAACAGTTCTGTAATTGAAACAAACATTAAACACACTTCACACAACATAAATAAAAGAATAGAAATACAAACAATGGATTGCTCCACCAGGGTCGGGCCCTCAACTGCTGGTGAAAGCGCCGCTGGGCTACTGCAGAGCTTGAGAAATAGAACGAAAACGCCTCTTTGTATTAATCAAACATGAATAGCTTTTATATCAGTTGCTCTTTGCTCACAAGAGTCAAGGAATTACAGTGATACAAAGGGAATTCAATAATCATCCATTGTTCTCCATTCTCCCCAATACACAATACATGCTCTCATTTTATAATGAGAAGGAAGAGAAATTAAATAGAAAATATGATCTCCCATAACAATATTGGATTGTTCCCAACAACTTGATCATCCAGAAAATACATTTTCAACAATGTTTCAACAAGAGCAAGGCGAATTTGGCTTTGCCGCTGAGATTTGGAGGACGGTTGCAACAACAAATCTGAGAAAATCGTGCTTAAATAACCCTCCGTTTCTCTCAATAAATGCTGAAGTTGGGAAAAAATATCTACACTAAAGTTAATTGGGCCCGTTCTAGACAAAACCCATGTTTCGGATTTTCCAAATTCCTCTTAATTTACCTAGAATCTTAACCGCAAAACTGTCACTTCTTATTCCAGCGAATTTCTGAGTTGGAATATTTCATGATGATTTGGAAATCAAATCTGCAGTCTGGAAAATATCTTGGAGGCTAAAATGGTGAATTATATTACAAAATATATTAATAAACCATTATTGATAAAATTATGCATAATAATCATCAATTTATTAAAAATAAAGGAGAAGAAATAATATTCATCCATAGGAGCATAAATCATTATAAAATGGATTTATATGATAAATTATAATAAATGAAATGATTAAGAAGAGTAAAGATGGATGAAATAAGTATTAAAAAGTGGTCATATTCACGGCCCAATAATGGCCACGTAGATTCAAAATTTTTTAAGAATATGGAAGCCTTGGAAGCAACAATGAAGAAGCACAACATCCATTTGGAGAACTCTTCAACTTTATGTTCTATAATGGCACTTTCTGCATGTGTTTGTCAAGCATCAATATCAGGTTATGCATAGAATGTATCTTCTTCTTCTCATTCTCATGAGTGGCTCATTGATTCTGGAGCCTCTTATCACATGGCCAAAAATAAAGCCATGTTTTCTTCTTTAAATGATTGTGACACCAAAAATATTTATGTTGGTGATGATATATCTCTTAATTTTGTAGGGTCTGGAACCATTGATCTAGATAATGGCTAGTTTAATTATGTATTGTGTGTTCCTACCTTGTCCTACAACCTTCTATCTATTTATCAGATAACTCATTCAGGTGAAGGGAAAACCATAGAATTCTCACCTCATAATGTTGTAATTAACGACCTAAGAGATCCTAGACATATTTTAGCTACTAACATTACTGATGATTCCACAAGGTTGTATAAGTTTGACAACTTTGGGTCATCATTTCTTCCCTTTGTTTTTGTTGTTCATAATGATGAAGTGAGAAAACTTTGGCATAAGCGATTTGGTCACTTAAACTATCGCTCTCTTCAAACTCTATGTAAATAAAATATGGTGATAGGTCTTCCTATGGTATATTTCGAGATGGTTTTTGTGCTGGTTGTGTACTCGGAAAACATCACCGAGATAGTTTTGACAAACGTGCCTCTTAGTGCACTTCAGCCCCTTTACAGCTTGTGCATAGTGATTTATGTGGTCCACTTCGAGTTGTTTCTTTCTTTGGCTATAATTACTTCTTAACTTTCATTGATGATTTTTCTTGATGCACTTGGGTATATTTGTTAAAACTCAAGAGCAAAGTTTTTAACATGTTGTTGGCCTTTAAGGCCTTTGTTGAGAAACAATCTGGACATCAAATTCTTAAGTTAAGATCTGACAATGGAGGAGAATATGTTAACAACAAATTTATCAACTTTTTCACTGAGCATGACATTCAATTCAAACATATTTTTCTATATACTCCATAACAAAATTGTGTAGTTGAAAGCAAGAATCACACTAAAAAAGAAATTTCTAATTGTATGCTTCAATCTAAAGGACTTAGTCTTATTTTTTGTGGAGAAGCAATAAACTCTGAAAATTACATAGTAAATCGCACTCCTAGTAAGGTTTTAAGGAATATCACTCCAGAGGAATCTTGGAGCTCAATCAAACCATATGTAAGTCACTTTTATGTTTTTGGAAGTGAATCTTGGGCCCATATTCTAGATGAGAAACATAAAGCCTTAGAACCTAAGAGTGAAGAATGTATTTTTGTTGGATATTCTGAAGATGTCAAAGGATATAGACTTCTTCAACCCAAATCCAAAAATGTAATCATTAGAAGAGATGTAAATTTTGATGAAAATATATCGGTGTGCGAGCCTAGTTTGGCTGGTGTTCCACCTTTGTCCTGTGAGTCTGATTCATCATATGTGCCACCTCTCTCTATCTCTTCTACTTCTGAAATATTCCTTCTACTTCGGATGATGACATCGAGGATGAAAATCCTCCTCCACCTTCTCGGGATCTTCCTTCAGCTCCACAACTTCCAAAATGGGTCCTCTCTACTCGAGATGAAACTGGTTCTCTTGCAGGTGACCCTGCAGATCAACGTCGTACACGTTCTCAGTTCGATAGAGCCTCTTCTTTATTGGCTCAAGTTCCAGAAAATTATGATCCAGATACCTTTGAAGAAGCTTCAGGTCATCCATATTTGGATGCATCTATGAATGAATAATATCATTCCTTATTAGAAAACGATACTTGGGATATTGTTCCTCTTCCAAAGGGAAGAAAACTTGTTAGATGCAAATGGTTTTACAAAACAAAGTTTAGACCAGATGGAAAAGTGGATAAAAAGAAAGATTGTCTTGTTGCTAAAGGATTTTAACAATTTGAAGGCATTAAATATATTGAAAAATTATACTCTATTACCAAAATGAATTCTATCCACCTTTTTCTTTCCCTTGTTTCCTCCTTTAAATGGGAAGCCCATCAAATGGATGTCAAATCCGCCTTCTTACATGGGGACTTGCATGAATAAATCTACATGGAACAACCCCATGGCTTTATAAAAAAAATACTATAGCCTTTTTTGTCGCCTTAAAAAGTCTCTATATGGTCTCAAACAAGCCTGTCGGGCTTGGTATGCCAAAATGGATAGCTTTCTCTTAGATAATGGCTTTTCTAAATGTCATTTCAACAAAACTGTCTACACTAAGAAAGCGGGTAAGTCCTTAATAATCCTTGTTCTCTATGTTGATGATCTTATCATTACTGGTAGTGATCCCAACCATATAAACCATGCCTCAAAAAGAAGTTTGAAATGATGGACTTAGGACACTTGCATTATTTCCTTGGTCTTCAAGTCTTGCAATCGAAAGAAGGTATGCATGTGATCTTCAACACCACTTTCACATGGAAGACTGTAAGTCAACCCCTTCTCCCTTCTAGCATGGAGTCAACATTTCAATCACTTGTACATCCCCTGAGGTTTATGCTACCTTATACCATAAAATTGTTGGAAAAAGTTTGTATATAACCCATACTCACCCTTGCCTTTCCTTTGGTGTTGGTCTTGTTGCTCGGTTTATGTGCAAACATCATGAATGTCACTGGAAACAAACTAAAAGAATACTTAGATATGTTCTAGGTACAGTTCAGTTCTAGACTCATTACAGTGTCGGAGCATCTCTATTGTTGGTTGGTTTCATTGATTCTGATTGGGTTGATGACCCTGATGATCGAAAATTCTATTGTAGGTTATGTATTCACTCTTGGTTTAGGACCTATTACATTGTCTTGTCAGAAACAAAGTTCCATCTCTCTTTCTTCGATAGAAGTAGAGTATCATGATGTTGTTGAAGCCAGCAAGGAAGCCATGTGGCTTTGTCAGATATTGTTCGAATTTGGTCTTTATCAGCAGCATCCAACTACACGTTGGTGTGATAATCAGAGTGCCATTCAACTATGCAAAAATCCAGTTTAGCATCAGTGCAACATACACATTGGGCTACATATGCACTTCATAAAAAATCTCATTCATGATCGTGTTCTCGAAGTGCACTATTTTTTAACCAATGATCAAGTTGCTAATATCTTTACAAAGACTCTCACAGAAGCGAATTTTACCAAAATTCAATCTATGCTTGGGTTCAGGAAAGTTATCATTAAGGGGGGATACGCTCTAATGCCTCCTTCCTTCTCCTATTGTGTCACCTTTGTAAATCCTTCAATCCTATCCCAAGTTTTTCTTAAGGGGGGTGTAACACAACATTTTGTCATTGTCCCTACAATCCCCATCCTGCACATTGGAGGATCATTTCTGTGACTAATAATAAGTGTCATGCCTTGCAAAGACCATCATTGCATCCCTTTCCATGAGGAAAACATTCCGTCTTTCGACAATTTCCTAGGCAGACCATCAGAAACACATGTTTTACCTTGGCACTAGTAGACTGTTATGCCCTCGCGCCAATGAGGAAGATTAACACTAGGACCCATGCCCATTGGCACTTTGTCCTAATGAGCTACCCGCGCCAACCTGTTTATGGAATGTTTTTTAAGTATAGAGGTAAAGTTTCTATCCTAAAAACTTCGTGGGCGAGTCATCTGGAGTGGTTTGACTGAATAACCATGGCCCCCCTCCTTTGGCCTCTTGTTTCCACCTTTTGGGGAAATCTCCCAAGGATAAGGCCTCCCTTCCACCATTGTAGGGATCCAAACCTCCTCCTCTCCCTCTATAAATAAAGCCATCTTCCATTGATGAGCTAGCTGAACATATTATAATTGAAAGGCTGAAGATAATTCCTGAACATTTCACTAGGAAGATAGAACGGAAAGAGAATTTTGTCGAGAGAGCTTAGGCATGTGTCGTCACCTCGTCCAAATTCCCCGACATTTGTTCAAGACGCGCTTCAACTAAACCCCACTGGAGGAGGATACGACGTCAAGGCTCTTGTCATAACTCTTTCATCTATTTATATATATACATGACTATTGTCTAATTCCCATATTTCATTAATGTGTTTTATTTTATGCAATATTCTTAACCCTCCTTGACTAGTTTGTTGATTATGAATGAAATCATTGTTTCGTATGCTACTCTTGTTTCTTGATCTTTGTGCAGGTATTCAAGCATTGGTGTAGAAGGATTATGAATCATTGAGAGAAAAATCAAGAGGCCACCACCACTATAGCGATGACAACATTGGACTCCAGGTAGGTCGACCTACCCTACCCTTTTCATTCATTAATTAGGAACCTACACTTTAGCTTGTCCATTTGTTGCTATACCCACTCTAGGGCTAGACGGATTGTCTCTATCTGCAGAGAGGATTTAACTTCCCAAAAAATTGGCGACTTCGTTGGGGATCAGTATGATTTTGTTGTTTCGTTGTCTTTTAGGAATTTTCCTTGTCAAGTTGACTTCAGCCATTTTCTTGCTTGTCTGTCTTTTTTGGCTTGTTTGATTGTCCGAAATCCTCCTGTTCAACTCCAGAGTGTCAATATTGACCTCTGCTCACTGGTTCTTCCCTCCTCCCATAGTTATTCGGCTTGGCGCGAGTTTTTTTTTAACAGTCGTGCCAATTGGCACTGGTTGCTTTTGTTGCAGTAGCGCCAACCACTGTTTGGTGCGGATTACTGCCTCACAGTCGCGTCGAATCCTGTAGGATTTGGCTTGACCCTTTTACTGAGTTTTTGGTCAATTATGCTTGACTCTGGCTTGTTTCTTGATTTTAAATTTGTCTTTTTAGAGTTGTTTTGATGGCTTTAGGCTTATTCTTCTCAGCTTTTTATCTATTTTCTTATCTGTGCAGTTCATATCCCTAGGGTTCTAGGTGTCTTTCGCTCACTAAGCCTTCAATTTGAAGTTCGGGTCTTTTTGTTTCTTGTCAGTTCGATTCCCTGATTGGTTGCTTGAGTTTTTCTTGATACTTTGAGTTTTTTGTTTGTTGAATGATTACTTTTGTGTTTGTTTGACTCTCCATCTCTTCTTTTCCGAGCATAGATTACATTTCTCGTTTGGGTCATTTTGAAAGCTTTCACTTTGTTTGAAAGAGTGCATCATTGGTTTGAGTATGTTTTTATGTCTGTATCGCTTTCAAATTGTTCATTTTGAGATCTCTAAATTAATAGTGCTCTAAAATAGTGTTTGATTTGATTTCTAATGTAATTAGTGCATTGTGTGATTTATTCATTCAAAAAACAAAAAAATCATTCTTTCCTTTGCATCGAAAATGAAAATTTCTTTTACATAAGTTGCGCTTGCATCTAGGAAAGAGTTTTTTTTTTTCTCGTTTTGATTGTATTAGATGCATTAGAGGATGCCTTTGTATTATTTCATTGTTTTCTGCTTTCTGAAAGATCTCTATCCTTCTCTTAGTTAACATTCATCAAATGGAAAATGGTGTTCTATTGCATGTAGCTTTCATTTAGGAAATTTGAGATCAAATTCGGTAGGACCTTGAAACTGAAACATTAATATAAGATCAACTGTAAAATTTATTCAATTAACCTAAGGAGGCATTGGAACCTAATTCAAACACTTTTAGAGGTCTAGGCTAGTGACGTGTTCCGACAACGGTTAAACCTAGTAGCTGTCATTCGCCACCTGGCTTTAGACAACACTAATACGGACTTGTGCTCCCCGTATCGTTGCGTATATAAAGGGAGACCCTCATAGGTTCAAATCCTTTATCCATAAGAAGCCGATTTTGCCACCCTGTAACCGTGATACAAAAAACACAACATTTGGGTAGACTACCTACACGTACGTTAAGTCCTTGATCATTTCTCTTTCATTTGATCACCAAGGTGTATATGGCAGTTCATGGAAACTTGGTACACCCTCTTGCTTAGATTACCTGAGTAGTTATTTCTATATTTTCTAGACTCCTTAAAAAGATAAGAGATCATAGAGCACTTTTCCTTTTACGCTCATTTAAAATTGAAAGTGACTAGAGTCATATTTTCTCTGTTTCTCGATTCTTAAAACATGAAACAACAAAGTTTTGTTCCAGTGTCCTAAAATAAATTACCCAAGATCACATGCCCGTTAAAAGTTCTTTACTTGGTTTTTTTTTGTCATTTCCTAGAGTTTGGTCTTGAAGCCTTGAATTGGCTATCTCATTTTCCTTCCTATGTTGAAATATTGTCACAGTGGTGGAATTACCAGTTTCATCGTCTTCTTCACTACCTCCTAGTGGTAGTTATTTTCCTGATGTTTGTTTCAAAACCCCTCAGTCCACTAGGTCTGCCGAGCTTGCACAACCTATTCTCTTGAGTGTTCAACCTCTCGCTACCTGATCTCCTCCTGAAGAGTCAATTGAGTTCAATTTTCCTCCTCGGGGTGCTTGGTCTGGTTTTGGGAGCGAGGAAGAATTCCCTCCTCTCACTTCGGGATCAACTTTTATAGTTGTTGCTATACCTCCTATTTCTTGTTGCCTTTTCGAATATCTTATAGCTTTTTCAGACATGGATTCTTCGAGTCCTGTCAGTAGTGAAGAAATGCCTGTGTCCACAAGGGAATAACAGCTTTTCCCTGAAGATCTCCTGCATGTCTCTAATCAATCTTCCCCTCCATCGGTGTCACTTCCACCCGGTTATTGGACTTTGAGTCAGATTATTTCTACTGTTGCGTCCATAGCACACTCCTGTACATCGAATCCTCCAAGGATTTTGGTCCTTCCTTCATTAGGATTGTCGCCTTCGACACTTAGTTCATTGATCGTTGTTACATCTATCCCAGTCCAACATACCATTTTTGTGGCTTCATCTGCATCGGTTGTTACACATCAGTCGTCATGATATTTTCACACTCGCAGGTCTATCTTCCTTAATCTGACATGGCCTGTCAATCTCAGCCCAGGAAAATCACAACCTCGCACTGCAGATGCCATGCCTACTTCTAGTGTGGCTATGATCTCATCTACTATTCCTAGCGGCCTTACTTTTGAAGAGTATATGTTAGCTATTCAGCAGCATAACTCTCAGGGTTCTCAGTAGCCCTAGGCTCTTGTCCATCCTCCGCATCATTATGATGTCTACGACAACCCCTTTTATTTTCCTCCTATCAATCCAAATTAGGTTTTTTATCTACCTCCGGATGATCCTTATCAGACCCTCCCTCATCGAGGGCTAGTGATACAAGGACAACCCTCAGGTATACAAGGACAACCCTTGTAGGGATAACCTCATAGTCCGCAAGGAAAACCCTTATAGGGTCAACCTTCGGTCCAGCAACCCTACGGTCCTTCCGGCCAACCTCAATATCCATATCAACCAGGAGCATCTTACGTTCCTGGGGGGAAAATGCATCCACCACAGGGAAAACCTTTTCAGCAACATTAGCAGCCTTACGTTCAACAAGGCTAGAACTTTGTGCAACAAAGACAACCCTACAGTCCTGCTCTGGGTCAACCTGGTTATCAGGGACAACCTGGTCCATCGCAACCATCGATTCTGCCCCTTCCACAAGGGCAACCCGGTGGCCCTAAGTATCTAGGACAACCTGCTCAGCAGGGACAGCTTGCCCAACCTCAGCAGTCGGTTCAACCTTCTCAACCCATTCAGAAATCACTTCAACCTATTCAACCAGCTCAACAATAGGTTCAATTTGTTCAACCAACTCAGCAACCCATTCAACCTTCTCAGCAGGGTCCACCTGCTCAACCTCAAGGTGATAATTACCCTCCTCAAGGTTAATATTAGGCGGTATATAGTGCGCCCCAAGGTTTCACTTATTACCCTCAAAATCAATCCAAGATGGTGTATAATCCACCTCAAGGAAATGCTTACATTCCACAACAGAATCCATACGTTTCTCAGCAAGGACCTCAATGGTATGATAAGAATCAGTATCCCGGTCATCAACCTCAGTATGGGCAGAACTATCAGGCTTATAACCCCTATGGTCAGAATCCTCCGGGACAAAATATATTGGGTAGAATTTCTCCCAGACTGGGTGGAATGTTAACATGGGTCCTTATCAAAGACCCTCGATGCCTTTTAATCCTCAATTACCATTTCTCGCTACGTTGGAACTTCCAGATGTGTCAAATTTAACAAACGATATGATTCTTCATAACCCGTATTGGCCTCCAGTTCCAACTAATATTCTTGGTGATTGTCCTAAGTTTGAGGGAAAGTCCGAAGAAGACCCCCAAGCTCATGTTATGACCTACCACTTGTGGTGTTCCTCTAACTCTTGGGTTTATGATTCCATCTGACTTCGTCTTTTCCAATAGACTCTTAGTGGTGCCACTACAGAGTGGTACATTGAATTGTCTCGTGGCAGTTTTCAAGATTTCAACTCTTTAGCCATAACATTTCTTATGAATTTTCAGTTACCTGTTCGTTATGAGACCTAAACGCACCTCCTCACATCCTTGAAACAAGACAGAGCTAATCATATCTTGGATCATATTCATGAATGGAGGATCCGTTGTCGCTTGATCAAGTTTTATATTCATGATCAGCTTCTAACTGATTGGTTCACTACCTAATTTGTCAATCAGATCGATAAAGACATAGCTATGGGGGCATGTGTAACTGAAGAACAAGTCATTTCTCGTGCACAGTACCTTGATCTTGTGTACTCTCAGTCTGGCACGCTATATGATATCTTGCGTGATGATCCTTGACCTAGAACTTCCAAAGAACTGACGGTGCCATCTGTTGATGGTCTCATAGGTTCCGCGTCTCAGGCTTCTCAGAATTCTTCTCCTTCGAATCTTGGGAAGCAAAAGTCTCATCCTTCCAATGATACTACTTCTCAGTCTACCACGAATCTTGGTAAAACCATGGAAGTCAACGTCGTTTAGGCCAATCCAACGGATAAGACTTCCAAGGGGAAAAATAAGGGTAAAGGTAAGGCCAAAGTTGATACACCGAAACCAGATTCATCTAAACCTCTGTTAATGATGGTTCACAGCGTAAGCGGAAGTAAGGCTTGCTTGATTTGTGACAAAGAGCACTACACCAAGGACTGTCCTCGATGGTCCGAAGTAAGTATATTTCTCAAAGGCACCCATGGAACTACAGATGTTCTCAAATAACCTTTTCCATCACAGCACACCTAGATGGTAGAGCAACCTCAACCCTCTACCCCATTTGGCTCTTAGGTTTTCATGATGAACGGTTCTGCATCCGTTTCTATCACTACTCCATTGAAAGATTATACCGGATCGCGTCAAGCAGTGGGGAAAGAGATTGTTGATGGTCCTCCTCCTCCACCTGCTTCTGGCACTCTTCAGATTGAAAGGCCCAGTACTGAGCCCATTGTACGGCCACCTTCCAGAGGTGTACTCCGTAAATATTCTTACAATCCCAACGCCTGTGCTGCTCAACATTACAGTATTTTTGAGGATCTGGCTCAGGCGCCATCTACAATGTCTGCATTAGAAGTACTTCAGAGTTGTCTGTATCAACGGAAGGCTTTGTTATCTGTGATTGGCGGGGTTGATCCTGTTGATTCTAGCCTTCACGCTTTCAACTTGGATAATTTCATTCCATGACTCCCGCACCAAATTGCACTCATCATACAAGTTGGTATTAATGGTTTGAATATCCATCGTGCGATTTTGGACGAGGGTGCATCTACGTGCATCATGTCATCTACTTACTGGAAAGCCATTGGCTCACTGGCTCTAAATTCATCACCAAATTCCCTTGAAGAATTTGATGGAAGAGAATCAAAACCTCTTGGTGTTCTCGCTAGCTTACTGATTACATTAGAAGGGAAGACAGTCAATGTCGAGGTTGAAGCAGTTGATGCCAAGCTCAATTAAAATATTCTCCTTGGTCGTAGTTGGAATCACGCCATGTTATGCATTCCGTCCAATCTCTTTCGTGTTTTGAAATTCCTGCACGAAGGAAAGATTGTTACTATTGATAACTTGTCGTTATTCACTTCTTCTTCCGAGAAAAAAGTTCTGTATGTGGATTAAATTCCTATCTCCTATGAGAGTGTAGGTTCGGGTCTCTTCAAAGATAATGCCCTCATGGGTATTTTTCCTCTTCCTCCACCCAACACTGTTCAGATTAATATGATCTCTCACTCTGAAGACCCATGGATCATCCCTTCACCTGCGCAGATCGATTCCTTCGGAGATTCGATGTCATTAAGTCTGATCGAGATAGACTATTGTGAACTTTTTTTGGCTTCAGAACCTTCGCCTTCTGACAATGCTCCTTTGAGCATGTCTCTCGACACTTATTCTCAATCCCCTTGGCTCAGCGTTTCAGATTCACCCGACCCCTTGAAAGAGATATTTCCCTCCGATGAAGCCATCGTGGAAACTATGTCTCTTGAGGGTCCTCCGTGGGACGATATTCATCATCGTTCCTCATTCATGCCTGGCCTCGGGGCCATGTTTACGTGTCTTGAGAGGTTTGCATCTCAGGTTCCTTCTCCTCTGCTTCAAATGCCTATACTGACACTTGAAATTTTTATGGAGGGTAACTTGAGTAAAATCACGCAAACGATTCCTATCGAAATTTACGTGAAACCGAGAATCGTTAAGAAAATCCATATCAGGGTCACCTGCTCTTCTGTTGATTACTTCACCAAATGGGCCGAAGAAATGCCTACACTTGCCGTTGATGGTAAGACGGAAGCTCAGTTCATATTCAATCACATCATTTCTAGGTTTAGTGTCCCAAAAGCCATCATTACCAATCATGGTTCTCATTTTCGGCATTATATGGTGGCAGAGTTGACTTCCAAATTGGGCTTGCATCATAACAGCTCAATGTTGCACTATTCTCAGGACAATGGCCAGGTTGAAGCCGTGAATAAAGTTATTGTCACCATGCTTCAAAGTATGATTGGGATGCGCAAATCCAATTGGAATCTCATGTTATTTTTGGCTCTTTGGGCATACCAAACCTCAGTTAATGATGCGACCGGATTCACTCCATTTCCGCTTATTTATAGTCTGGGAGTTACCCTTCCAATTGAGTGTGAAATACCTTCACTCAATTTGGCTATTGAATTACTATCGAACACTTCGCCAGAAGAAAAATGTCTTCTCCACTTAGAAAGGCTGGATGAAACTTGCCGATTTGCTGCTTTGGTCATCGAGGCACAGAAGAAGCGGGTCAAAGATCATTTTGACCAGTCGGTTTCCCATCGTTCCGTCATATAAGGAGACCTCGTCCTCCTGTACGGCCAAGCTCATGATAAGATGGGGGCAAGAAAAGTTAAACCCATGTGGCATGGGCCCTACATTGTTAAACCTGTCTTGCGGAATGGGGCCTATGAGCTCATTGATTACGAAGGTCATCCTCTGGATCAGCCCAGAAATGGGTTGTTTCTAAAAAAATATTATGCATGAGTCATTCGTGCATGTTTTGTGTACATAGATGTTATTTTCATTTTTGTACATTTTTGGCTTGTTGTGCTTTGCGAGCATTTTCTTGCTTATTGGGTCATTTCTTATTGTGCAGATGTCTATTACCCCTTATGTCAGTTTTGCGGATGGTGCTTCCCGTAGTACCCAGAACTTGTCTTAGGCTTCCTGGGTGATTTATGATCCTACTAGTGAGTTGATAGATCTACAAGGTATTTGTTTAGGACGAACTACAAATAATGTCGCTGAGTATAGTGTTGTCATTGAACTATTAATCGAGGAAATTACCCTTAGCATTCATGCATTGGTTGTAAATCTGGACTCACAACTTGTTGATCTTCAACTCAATGGACATTTTTCTGTTAGAAACCCTCATATTTTAAGGTTGTATTTACGTGTTCGTTTGCTAGAAAGACATTTTGATTATATCAAATATCATCATATTCCTAGGCGAATGAATGCATTAACTGATAAAGTGGCTAACATTGTATTAGATAGACATTTGTGCAATCTATAAAATCATCATCACATGAATAAGATCCATATAGGAAAAAAAAAAATAAAAAAAATAAAAAAAAAAAAATAAAAAAAAAATATATATATATATATATATATATATATATATATATATATATCGAATTTTTTCATCAGTGTGCATCATAAGTTCAAAAAATATGTATGTGTGTTTCTGTTACATCTTGAGACATCATGTCTCTCCAAAATATGCAGAAATAAATCCTAGGTGTCTAATTGGTGTGATGCTCATGATAGCATGTCACTGCTCGTACAAGCCACCTCAACAAGCGGTGAAATCGGTTTGACACCCCTACAGTGTTTCTATGGTATGCACGAGGAACATCGTCGAATTGCACATAGTTTGGGACCCCGCGAGACATTCCCTTTAGGTTGCACACGATTTCCTCCTCCTCACCTCCCTCACCATGAGGGGAAATATCAAAGTCACGACGGATTCGCCTCGCTATTCGAGACATGCATGTAGGTATTTCTATGCCAACATATGCATAACACATGGATTTAATGTAAGAACATACATAAAAAAAAAAATCATCATACTTGTGAAAAATAAAAAATGAGTTTTACCAAGTGCTTCATCCCAATCCTCTCCTTCTGGTAGTGGGAGGTTCGGATCACCAGTGAAATCTGTACCAGAGTAGGTCTAGTCCTCCACGACAATCAATTATCGGCAGAGCCAATCGAAGAACTCCGGTCTCTAGGACATTTATTGACCTCCCCCTGACCTTGGCATCAACACTACCGAACAGGCCATATGTGGCTCCTGTGCTAGTGGTGTTGGAACTATCACTCCCTGTCACTGAAATATTAGTAGTCATTCCAAGAAGAACGATACCAGGATGGATCCATATCCGAACTACTTTAGTTTGGTCTTCTTGCATTTTTTCAGTTGACGTTTCATATTGATCATCACTGCCTCTACCCAGTTGTAGAGGGTCGACGTCAGACAATCTACTGCAAGAAGTAGCTATGTTTTTGTTGCTTCATGTGGTGCCTGTGATCCCATAGCTCGTGTGATGGTGTGTAGCACTACCTTTAGTGCCAATTCTGGGATAGTTTGGATATCCACTTTCTCGCTTCCTGATCCTTTCTATGCCCCCCGACATACCCTGTCGATCACCATGCTCATATTCTCCATGGTGAGCTAGGTACCAGTCAGGACTGGTGTTTCTCCCCTCCACGACAGTCCTATTATTAAATAAATGTATGAAACATCAATTTCGAGTTCCTAATCATGAAGAATGAATTTTTCATGATCCTCATCCTAGATACTGATCAAGTATTTAAACAACTCTGGTTGAACTTTGAGGCATGGTGTAATGAATAATTTTTTTAGTCCACAGTCTCTAAGAGCTTCCATGCATCTTTCATTGTCCATGGATAACTCTTCTTCTTCACTATGTTCTCGTTCTTTCCATTCGATAACCATTTTTCCGCTTCACACCTGTAAACATGTTCATTGAATCTCATTAGCCAAATTAAAAGATTTGAATTTGTGAAAATTGGGTCTACTTGCTTGCATTGTAAGCTTAAAAAAGGTTTCTGCAGTTGGCGCGACTGTTTGGGAAATAGTCGCGCCAATGGGCGCGCCCTAGTTCAGAAATTTGGGCGATTGGCACGAGTCCGTGCCCGATACTCGCGCCAACTGTTGTGCCCTATTGTTTACAAAATCCTCCATAGGATTCCAAATTTGGGGTTGCAGGTAATAAAAGAGGAATTAAAATGCAAGAAAGGATGCCGGCTCTTACCTGGAACTGACGGATTCGAGATTGATCTGTCGGATCGCCCGCTATCGTTGCCGCAAAATCACAGTCTAAAATGGGTAACTATTGCTCCACAAGAGGTAAAAGTGAAAAGTAACTATTTTTAACCATTTTTGGCATTTTATAAATTTTCAAAACCCTAATTAGGTTTTAAGACATGTTTTTTGATTATTACATTATGTTATTTCGAGAAATGGGTTTTAAGTTTGTCTCTTGTCGAGAGACATGTCTTTAAATGAGATAGCGATGAAGTAACGAGTTGTATTTTATACTTTTTCAGACTCGATAAAAACACGAAAAATTCACTATTGGAGTCATATTTCAGCTCTTTTCTAACTCTCTAAAATTGAAAATATTGCTGAGACTCTTGGCCTTTTGAACTCCTTAAATGGCTGTGAAACGATATCTACCCAGTATACATTTACCCCTTTTTTCAACTCGGATAGATTATTTATGAAAAAGGAATACCTTAGCCTATCGTGACTAAGAGGTTCTTTCAGATATTTTTTTCTACCTTTTCGGATTTGAAGGACTATTTACAAAAAGGGACATGCAAGAGTTTTCTTTTCCACTTCTTTTCAAACTCTCTAAACATGAAAATATGTGGAGTCTTCCTTTTTCAAACTCGTTAAACTCTGATGACATAAGACATTGTCACCATGACGTTCACCGAATTCCTCCTTCCTAGGGCTCGTAAAATGTACTAGGATCGATTTTTCCGAAGGAAAAACTTACATTGCAAGCATATGCTATTCCATTCAAGCTTGTTTTTCAAAAATAATTGGGGTACTCGCTAGAAATGGTAGGGGAAAATGTAACTAGTTTTTAGTTGTGTTAGCAGCATGTCGCTCTTGAACATGACACTCATCTACATCCGTGTCGGGTTGGGGAAATCTCATTTCGTCATTTTTTCCTCCGTGGGTTTGGGTAAGCTATTTTTACCTCTCATCTACTCTTTTCCATGTCATCATGACCTCAGATTCTTTGATTTCAAATACAGCCAAACCCAAAGTCATGTCATTGATATGTTCAAGAGAAGTTTGCCTCTGCAGTTTTTAACCTTCCTCTGATCCTCTGCTAGTCCTGATTCACTATCGCCATTTCCTCTGTCTTGTATAGATGATGTGGGAAACATTATGGCCCTCCTTTGACTTGGTCACTTCCTTATGACTTTAGCTCATTATCCATGAATTTTATCTAAAGACTCCCTTCTGGTACCTTGGAGCTTGCATGCCTCAATGGTAGGTTCTTTGCATTCCAAGATAGGTCCACATGATTGGCCTACGATCGAGTGATTCTATGGGTGTTTGACGCCAGATCAGTGTTCACATTCTGTGGATTGTACCTATTGTACCTTGAGATCCATTGTCATTATTGGTGGTTTCTCTCGTGCCTATTAACAACTTTCATCATTCGCTGGTAATCAGGTGTTTTTCTTGCATGTTCGACTTCAGCTCACATATTCGCATGCTTGAATTTGTACTTTTTTGGGTCGATATGGAGCACAAGACCCTTTGTTTTGTCTAATAATATCTAGGCTATGGGATATTGTGGTTTATGATGACTTTATGCATGACTCTTTTGATTGGATGGCTACGACCATACCTAAGTCTATTTGTTGATCCTTACTGCTAGATGGTTGTGTCCATACCTCGGATCTGAGTTTATATATGTACTCTATTATGGATGGTTGCACCCATGCCATATGTTCTTGTATCAGATATATCAGTTGTATTTGTAATTGTAGGTCTTTTGATAATAGTGTTTGGTTCGAACGCGTTCTCGTAAATCATTTCACCCCTCCCTCTCTCTCAGACCTCATGTTTTAAGGGGCATCTGTTACACAACATTTTGTCACTGTCCCTAAAATCCCCATCCCGCACATTGGAGGATCATTTCCATGAATAATAAGAATTTTCATGCCTTGCAAAGACCATCATTGCATCCCTTTCCATAAAGAAAACATTCCTTCTATCGAAAATTTCCTGAGCAAACCATCAGAAACACATGTTTTGCCTTGGCACTAGTAAACTGTTATGCCCTCATGCCAATGAGGAAGAATAACACTGGGCCCCATGCCCATTTGCGCTCTGTCCCAGTGAGCTACCCACACCAACCTGTTTATGGAATGCTTTTTAAATATAGAGGAGAAGTTTCTATCCTAAAAACTTTGTGGGCTACTCATCTGGAGTGGTTCGACTGAATAACCATGGCCCCCCTCCTTTGGCCTCTTGTTTCCACCTTTTGGGGAAACCTCCCAAGGGATAAGGCCTCCCTTCCACCATTGTAGGGATCCCAACCTCCTCCTCTCCCTCTATAAGTAAAGCCATCTTCCATTGATGAGCTAGCTGAACATATTATAGCTAAAAGGCTGAAGAGAATTCCTGAACATTTTGCTAGGAAGATAGAATGAAAAGAGACCTTTGTCGAGAGAGCTCAGGACCGTGTCCTCACCTCATTCGAATTTCCCTATGATCCTTCAAGATGCACTTCGACTGAAACCCGTTGGAGGAGGCTGCGACGTTAAGGATCTGGTCATAACTCTTTATTCTATTTATATATATACATGACTATTGTCTGGTTCCCATCTTGCGTTAATGTGTTTTATTTTATGCGATATGCTTAACCATCCTTGACTGGTTAGTTGATTATGAATGAAATCATTGTTTCGTATGATGCTCTTGTTTGTTGATCTTCGTGCAAGTATTCGAGCACTAGTACAGAAGGATTGTGACCCGTCGAGACAGAGATAAAGAGGTCACCACCACTACAGCGACGAAAGAGTTGGACTCCAGGTAGGTCGATCTACCCTGCCCTTTTCATTCATTAATTAGGAACCTACACTTTAGCTTGTCCCTTTGTTTCTAGACCCACTCTAGGGCTAGAGGGATCATCTCTGTCTGCAGAGAGGATTTACCTTTCCAATAGGGGGATGTTAGGATATTCTGACACATAGGAAATAGTTAAGTATAACTTGGTCTAGCGTAAAGTTAGGTAAAGTGTGTTTATTTAGTATGTACTTTTGTAAATTATAATCTGACGATCACGATATGTTTTGATCCAATGGTTCCTTCTCTCCTCGGTATAACTGACACTTGATCCCTGGATTAACACCCGATTGGTCAATGATCTCTATGTAAAGAGCATGGAGGGTCATTTGTCTGCGACCATTTATGAGATAAGCTTATGTAAATTTTCTTTCGTTATATTAATAAATTGTCTGAAGTGTCAACATCGGTTCAGGTCGAGGATTGTTTCCCTCTTCAAGGTTTTTAACCATGTCAAATACTGGTGTACTGATCTGTGATCTATTTGTGGGAAGTCACCTTTTTTGTTTGATCTAAGGAACTTACGTTGTAAATTCCTACACTTTAATTATTCCATATCATCAACATCATCTTCATACACTACAATATATGTAAAAGTTGTTTCCAACTTTCTTGACAGAAAAAGTTGCATCATCAAGATTAAAGTTCTTGCAATTTCTGAAGATGCTCATTTAATTTTCCATATGAGACTCATGGTGCTTGTTTTGATCCATCTAAGGATTTGACAAATTCACATACCTTTTGTTCTTATCCATTGAAAACAATTTTTTTTATTGAAACATGAAGCCATTATCTTTTAAGTCTTAATTCAAGAAAGAATTTTTCACATCCATTTTATGGAATTTCCATCCACTTCGTGCTACAAACAAAAAGAGAGTGTGGATGGTAGTGCATATTTATATTGGGGATATGTATATTCATAATTAATTATTTATTTTTGTGCAAATAATTTTTCCACAAACATTCCTTTATGATTTTCATGTAAGCCATCTAATTTATAATTTCTCTTGTAGAACCAGTTGTAACCAATCGGTTTGGTTCTAAATGGAGGGAAAACAACTATGATGTTCAATCCTTGATGAGAGAATCAAACTCTATGTGTTAATCAAGTGGTTAATACTTCATGAGATAGGGATTGAAAAATATATTTTATAGAATGATCTGAGATAGGGATTTTCTCTTCAATATGTGAAACTTCATCATGAAATTGATTATGTGTTTTTACATGAGTGAATTTATTCGAATGGTCAAGCGGCCACTCAAAAGTTTTTCTAGTATTGGAAGATTAAAGAAAAAATGCATTTATAGAAAGATAATTGTATCCATTACCTCATATTAAATATTACTTTCCTTGGTGATATTTGATTATCCCAAGAAGATGCACTTTTGGATCCTAGCATCAATATTTTCTCTTTTCTCTTTAGGAATGAAGGAATAGTAGGTGAAACAAAGGAGCCCGATATGTCTAACTAAAGGAATGTGGCCATACCACATTTCATAAGGAGTCACATTTTGATAACATGAGATGGACATATGCTTTTCACATATATAAAAAATAGAACTGTATCATCTTAATACATCAACTTTATACTTTTGAAACACATCATGGAATTAAGCATATTCAAGATACTAGTCATGTTCATTCTTTTAGTTGCATCATTTTGTTGAGGATTGTATGGAACTGTGGTTTGATGTTGAACCCCTTTTTGATGAAGATAGTTTAAAATTAATTATACATGTATTATCCTTTTTTATTAGTACAAAGAGAGGAAATATGCATTTATATTTCATTTTGAATCCATACATGAAAATTTTTAAAATTTTCAAAAGATCTGGATTTATCTTTCAATAGGTACACCCAACACACCCTATTATAATGGATAAAGGATTGAACATCAATGATCGAACGTCACTGAGAGGATCAATGTTCCATTTGTATAAAGGTCATTATATATTTATTTGCAATAGCCGATGGAACATGCATGGGGCCACATAAATTAGAATGTATCAGTTCAAGTTTTTCCATGCTCTAAATTGGAATAATGGAAGGTTTGTGTGTTATGTTTCCAAGGATACATGCATTACATTTCTTTAGTTTCCTAGGAATAGTAGAAAAAATAGAAACACAATCATGTTTCAGTAAATGAAGGCGGTGGTAACTAATATATCCAAATATAACATGTCATAGAGGAATAGATGGAAATGTAAATTCATTGTGATGAAAGAGATATATATATGTATGTGCATTAGTATATGTTTCTTTTAGATTAAAAAATGTTTCATCTTTTACTCGAATCATAATAACCATGTTTTCAAAAGCCTTCCTTATTTCTAGTTTTCCATGCAAATTAATCCTCTAAGGTGCCAACTCTCAAAGGTTTGATAGCTTATTTATTTACAAAATACACTATGCCATGTAAATTGTCACTAACATATTCAAATAAGTCTCCATAGAAGGTTGTGTGGCATATTGCACCTCTCTCAAGTAATCAAGAACTCTCGAAGAGGAAAATGAAGTATGGAACAAATATTTATTTACTCCAATATTGTAATAAAAAATAATTATACGTAGTATATTTATATGCTTTATCTTTTGTTAAATATAATGTTTTACCTCTAAATTGTTTCTAATTTTATTTGTATTTTATCATTTCCTAGAGAATTATGCATATCATGTCTTTTTTTCCCGACGAAATACAATCAAGATCAAGTCTTTCTCCTTGATTTTTTCATTGCCCCTAACTCTAAAATACTTTTTTCCACATAAGATTTTAGCACTACATCCTATAGAAAGAATCATTTGATTGATTTTTCCATTTCTAAGCAAGGCACATGGTCTCTCGAGTGGGCTAGGTTGTTTTTTTTTCTCTTTCAATTTTTTTTTGAAATTATGCAACTTTCTCTACCAATAAGTCAAATGTAATAAACTTCATTAGGTCACTAGCTTGTAAGGATTTAAAGGAGTGAGTATTCTTGCAACTATACAATGAAAATAGTTTAGTAAAAAAAGCGATATGATAATAATTATCATATTTATTCAAAAATTCCAAGATCTTTAGAATAAGTTTTCATAGTTTTTTTAATATATAAATTACAAAAAAATACCAAACTTATAAAAATATCAATATTTTTTTGAAAAATACATTAATATCATAACAGTAGGGAAAATCTAGAACAATACCACTATGGAAAGCATCAATGATTGCATGCAATCGAGCTCATGGAGGAAGGGGTTTTACCAGTGTTGATCTCATTGTCCACAATCATCCCCGCTATCCGAAAGTCAAGAGGCAACAGTGTTTTGTCGTAGCCATAAATTTCGTGGCTAGTGTGATATTTTTGCTGAGAGCCATGCCCAGAGTAATGGAACACCAAAGAATCCCCAACTTGGAAATTTTGCACTAGCCAATGCATCCACCATTGGATGTTTCGTTTTGTGGGTATTCTTTTGGAATCCTTCTCTACCTCTACAAAAATTCAAATCACACAGCTCAGGTAATGAAAAGCACAAGAACAGTGCATCATAATATAACATTAACAGGTAGATTTGGTTGGTTTATGGGCTTCGCTACTTCTTGAATTATACTTCCTGAATTATCTCGATTGACTATTCTATGAATATATAAATGTTTTGAGGTTTTTACAGTTATTTATATGGTTGGAGATTTAGTCAGTCTAATGTTGTTCAATATTGCCGATAGTTACTCCATCCATTATGTTATTCAATGTTGTCTATAGTTACTCCATCCATTATCATCAAGGATGAAAGTGAATGAGTAGTGAGAGCCTTTTTATCATTACACATTTCTCTTAAAAAATATCCCACCAAATGAATACATATTTTCAACCAATAATCCAAATATGTTAAAAATATTAAAGTCACCTGCAAAACCCTGTGCAGGAGGAAACAGAGTACAACAGGGGCAGAAGGTTGACTGCATACCTCTATGCATTTAATAGGAGTTTAAATGAAGTTGTAAGGAAGTTTTTATGTTTATGGGCGCAGTTGACTTTTGCAGAAGAATTGAAGAAATCATGGTTCAACCACGCAACAACAGAGTTTATTAAAGAACAGTATTATCAGGATTTTGAGCCCTCACCAACCAAACGTGCCAAAGTTTTGTTTTGAATGGGCCATGTCATGGTGGTCCCCACCACTCATTTCATTATTGCCCATCGCAAATGTTTTTTTTTGTGTCTTGTTGATGTGAAGTTCCGATGTGATGCGATGGTGCGATATCACACATCGCACATCGCAAGGAACATATGATAATGCTCTCGGTTATATTGATCCGTCGATGCGATGTGGTCCCCACCATTCATCGCTCATTTCTCATCGTAAATATCCATGCCACCACAACCGTGTTCCGCCGATCCATCGCTGATGCGATATTGCGATGCGATGTGGTCTCTACCACCATCGCACATTGCAATCTCTCATTTCCAAGGTCCAAGCCATTGTTCCGCTCATCCGCAGATCACCGATGCGCTAATGTGATGTGGTCCCACTGCCAACTCAGCCAGAACGTGGGCCAATCACATTTTATCGCGCAGGTTTTAGCCATGACATCATCAACCACTTTTGTTACGCAAATATTTTATAGAATCTGGCTCATAAATTGTTTGAGTTCCGCAGGCCCCAGCAACTAGCCAATCACAAAGCATTCACGTTGGTTTTGGGCTTGATGACGTAGAGGTAATTTGTTACGTGAAAAGAATGCAACATAGTTTTGTTTGAATTTTGAAATCTAGGCCCACAGGTTTATTAAAATTTGGTTATAAAATGTTTTATGCAGCGGAGAGTATAAGGTTTCCAAACCTTATAATAAAAGTTTTATTGTTATGTTTTATTTTAAAATGCCGAGGGTGGAAGTCTTTTGTTTTTGGTCATACAAATATATATTTCAATAGTTTATTTTTAATTTATTTTTAATATATGTTGCGCCATATAAAAGCACATCCCGTAGGCTTATTTTCTATGCAGAGTGTTAGAGAACAAAGTATTGTTGTGTAGTGTGTGTAATTCCCAAAGGCTAAACAAAAAAATAGAGAGCACTGTATGTGTGATTTTTGAGAGACAGAGAAGTGTTTTTAGCACTGTGTGTGAAGCATTCTTTGACATATTTTGTAAATCCCTCCAGAGAGGAATAACTCCATCATTTTGTAATACTGTTTTGTTAATGAAATAGAAGTTTTAGTTTTCCATCTCTGTCCAACATTCAAAAAATTTTATAATCTCTGTGTTGAGGTAGAGGATAATTTTTATTCTCCCTGTGTGTTCATAATATTCAGAAATTCCAACATGGTATCAGAGCTAGTCCAAGCTCTTTGAAGGTGTCAAAGAAGCTGAAGGAAGGATTTGTTGCAGCAGTTCTCTAGCAGAGTGAAGGCTCAGCAATAGTTCAGGTATTTCTAAAAAAAAATAGAGTTTTGTTTTGTTTAAAATAGTGCAGTCCTCAGAGACAGAGTCTATCTTTTAAAGAAGGAAATATAGTTTGTTTATTTAAAAACACAGTCAAGTTATTTGAACATAATTCAGAGTGCTAGCCATGGCAAGAGCCAGCACTAGTATGAGTATTGGAAATACTCAGCTCCCACAATTTAATGGGAAGAACTATGATTATTGGGCCATTACCATGAGAGCCCTGTTTGCCTCTCAAGATTTATGGGAGTTTGTTGAAGATGGTTTTGAATTAATGCCTTAACATAGGAAAAGAAGGATTTTTTGAAGAGTAATAGGAAGAAGGACTCTAAAGCCCTCTTCTATATCTATCAAGCAATACATGAGAGTGTGTTTCCAAGGATAGAAATAGCTAAAAGATCTAAGGATGCATGGGATACCCTCAAAATTGCCTATCAAGGTATGGAGAAGGTGAAGACAGCAAAAATACAATTGCTGAGGAGAGAGTTTGAAACTCTCTGTATGAAAGAGTCTGATAACATAGACTCATTATTCACACATGTGATTAGGATGGTCACCCAGATAATATCTCATGGAGAAACACTTGAAAAGAGAAGGATTGTGGAGAAAGTATTGAGGAGCCTACCGTCAAGGTTTGATGTTATTGTAACCACCATTGAAGAGACAAAGGATATCTCAAAGTTCACAGTTGATGAACTTCATGAATCACTAATGACTCATGAAAAAATATTGTAAAGATCAGTAAACCCATATTTGGAGCATGCCTTCAAGTCCCAGATGCCTTTTGGAAGAGGAAGAGGTCAAGGCAGAGGAAGAGGAAGAGGAAAAAGCCAAAACAGAGGAGGAAGAAACAACCCTTCACATACTCATGGAAGGAGAAGCGATTAGAATCAAAGCCAAGGCCAAAGCAGCAGCCAGCAAGGTGGAAAACAACATGCTCATGGACAAAGGTATGACAAATCCAATGTCCAGTGTCATTATTGCAAAAAATATGGGCATTATGCCAATAAGTGTATGAAAAAGCAATATGACATGAATAATAAGAAAAATCCAAATGTAGCAAGAGAAGAAAAGAACCTGTCAGAGTCAGCCTTTGCAGCCTTCCTCCAGTGATCAAACATGCTCTTACAAAGTGATTTTAAGGTGTCAAGGTCAAATTTTGTCATTTCAAAGAGTCTTCAAGAAAAATTTGGTCACTAGGCATTAGGTCTAGGGGTTGCTTTTACTCCTGTCAAAGTTGTCCAAATGTCGGTCCATGGCACCATTCAGCTGAGTGTACCATCATTTAGAGGGTTTTCATCATCATGTCAAGTTCCATTGGGTCATTTTACAGCTTGTTCATGCTTCAGTTGTGCCTTGGTAAGGTCCATTTCCCTCTCCTAGGGTTTTGGAGGTAATTTTTCTTGGATGGTCAAATAATCGGAAAAACTTGTATCCTGATGTTCACACACCTTCCCCTATCCTTAATATACCTTATTAAACACTTCCCATCACTGAGATCCCTCAAATTCCTCATTTTTGCACAAACCCTAGTTTCTTGCCACAACTTGGCAATTTTCTAGGCTAGGCCTGTGTTTTTCCCTTTTGGACCCCTTCCCCTCACTCAATCTCTGAGATTCCACTTTCCCCTGCTTCCTAACATCCCTCCCTACTTCCCAAAATTTCCTCAAGAATTTAGAAGCCCCTTATCCCCTTCATTTCGCTTCATTTCAACAAAATTCCTTGTTTCACACATCGGGATAACTTTCACTCAAAAGATGTTTCAGAGCAATAAAAGATGAATTTTGGACAACTGAGAGAGGTTTTTGTCAAAAACATGCCAAGGAAGAAAAACCTCCTTCACTTTTTACACAGGTGTCATGGTTTTAGAGAAATGTCAAAAATACCGTTGCCTCAAGAGAATTGATGCACCAGCTGGGAGTAGTGTTGGGAGATTTGATTTCTGACAGGCTAAATGAACTCCAAATTGAAAAATTCCACTTGTTTTGGAAATTATACTCCAAGATATTTCCAACGAGCTATCACAAACCTAATTTGGACACCAGGAAGGCCTCCAAAAGCCTCCTGCAAAATTCACCATGCAGGGCGCTACCCACTTAAAGTGCGCGCGACCCATATGATTGGGACACTTGCTGGAGGAAAAATTTATATTTTTGGATTTGTCATGGAAATTTATGCATGCTAAAAGTATTGCCGAAGCATTTCATCAGGTTCTGGATGGTCAAAAGGCACAAAAACACCATGAAAATCACTCTGCCACCTTTTGCACCAGCAGGAAGTACTTCTGGGAGAAAGCAGTTTTAGAGGGGCAAATGAGCTCCAAATTGAGAAATTCCACTTGGGTTGGATAGCCAACATCCGGGCTTTCCAACGAGCTATCATGAGCTCAATTTTGATGCCGGGAAGTACTTCAAAATCAGGCTGAAAGGCGCGCGACCCACTTAGCTCAGGGGCGCTACCCACTTAAATTTTTGGCTGAATTTTCAACTTCCAGCTCAGATTTTCGGCCAGTTTGGACCAGTTTTTCTTGTGGATAAAATTTTTGGGTTTTCATGATGTAAATTGATGGTTGACATGTAAATTTTGCTCATTTTTACCTATTCTATAAGATTCACTCTCAAAAAAGTGAAAATCATGTAAATGAATCACTCTGCCACCTTTTGCACCAGCAGGAAGTACTTCTGGGAGAAAGAAGTTTTGGAGGGGAAAATGAGCTCCAAATTGCGAAATTCCACTTGGGTTGGATAGCCAACATCCGGGGCTTTCCAACGAGCTATCATGAGCTCAATTTGGATGCCGGGAAGTACTTCAAAATCAGGCTGAAAGGTGCGCGACCCACTTAGCTCAGGGGCGCTACCCACTTAAATTTTTGGCTGAATTTTCAACTTCCAGCTCAGATTTTCGGCCAGTTTGGACCAGTTTTGCTTGTGGATAAAATTTTTGGGTTTTCATGATGTAAATTGATGGTTGACATGTAACTTTTGCTCATTTTTACCTATTCTAGAAGATTCACTCTCAAAAAAGTGAAAATCATGTAAATGAATCAGTTTCCACTCTTTTAGAGGCAAGTTGTTAGCTGCCTAGATTTTAGCTCCTTGATTAGAATTAGTTGGAACTGCTCCTAGAAGGAGGAATTCGACCCCTAGAGGCATCGGAAGGGGTTAGGATGCTCTATATGATGTAATTTCTCAATTATTTTCAGGGGTTGGAGAGGTTGGACTCTTGGGAAACTTTTGGCACACATTGTAAATATTTTTCATATTTTGGCTAAGGAAAGATCAGAGGTTTTGCGGCACTTGTTGGGATCCTTGTGGTGTTTTGTTCTTGATGGTGTTTTCTCTCTATTTACTGTAAGTTCTTCATGTTTAATGTATTCCATTCCTTTCATATGCTTCTGAACTAAATTGAATGAGTAGATGAGGTTGAATCCATTGTTTACAGTGCTCTGCCTTTGAATTCATTTAGTTCTATATGTTTTCGACTATTTGGAGAGGATCCAAGTTCTTCTTTGCCCTCTTCAGCTCCTTGTCATTCTAATCTGTCCACATATCCAATCTAAAGCATCAAGACATTCACCTACCTCGCCCCAACTCGAAATCTGCAAAGGTCTGACCTTATCCCCGGACCCAAAATTTGTTTTTCCCATTTCTCCAACGAAAACCCAAAAATCAAAATCAAACATTCCTATCTCTTTACTAGCCTAAAATCAGTTCCTATCGTAAGTCATCTCGCATCCTATTTCTCATTTTATCGAGATTGACGGAGAGAGCCTCCTGTCCTCGTAGGGCTAGCTACGAGGCTAAGCGTGGTTTGATGTAGCCTTGAGTTTTATCTCATTTCAGCCTGAGGTAAATTTGAGCGCTAACATAGTGGCGACCATACTGGGGAGAAACTCAAAACGTTTGCTTGTTATAGACGTAGTCTGAAGTCACGCCAGGTAGCCTTCGAAACGTTGTTGCTATGCATCAGCGAAGTAGATAAACGTTGCTTCAGTCGATCTCCGGTTTAACTTGTAATCGTAGCATTTAACTTGTAAATTGCCCCAGTATATGTATCAAGTTTAGATCTGATGGTTGATGGTGAACAACAATCAGACATTGCAAGGCTGAAATCATTCACCTGGCGACTCCAGCTCGATGCAGAGATTCCAGTGCTCGCTGATCCACTCATGCAATGGTAGGGTATGTGGCAAACCCTACTCTTTGTGAAGTTGTAAAAGAGGTTAGAGATCAGTTAGCAGATTTTGAAATTAATGAAGATTTTTTCAGTGCCTTGCTTCAATGTTTGAAATCTCCGAAGTTTCCTCTTGAAGCTAAAACTGGTGTCTGTGAGCTAGTTGTTGAAAGAATTGAGAAGGAAATTCAGTGTTTAAATGATCAGATCCAGTCTTATGAATTCCGAGATCCCAAAAAGTTCTTGGAAATGCTCCCTCCTTCAAAACAAGAAACAATAGAGCTGCCTACAGATGTTTGCATTGACAGTGTGCAGCTGGAGGTATGTATTGCAGAGTTGGGGCAGCAAATGGAGTCTGGCTTTCGTGATCCTATTGCGATGTACATGGAAATGTTTTTCAGTTTGACTGACAAATCAAACTGTCTTTTACATGACCAGGCTCATTACGTGCATGTAGGGCTGCCAGCAATTACATCTGTGTCCTGGTTGAAGCACTCTCAAGCAACATTCTTCTCAGGTTTACTTGAATGGTTGATCTGGCATTACAGTATTACCTAATCTATTGTTTTTACAGCGGAGTAGGGTATATTTTGTAAATAAATAAGCAGCCAAAGGGCAGCATCTTGTTCCAGTTTCATTGCAGCTTTAGTTTGAAGTTTGTTAAGCCAGTTTTTCAGTTATTTCAGTTTTCCATCGAGTCGGTTTGAGTCAAGTTTTAGTCAAGTTTTCATTCAATAAATGTGTCAAATGTTTGGTGTTATCCGTTCAAAATAATGATTCCATCGCCCAATGGATGGAGGCACTGTCTGCTCTCCCAAAGCTCTGCAGTTCTTGGCACCTCTAAGGAGCTACCATCCCCATTGGAGCCAATGTTAGAGTCAGCCTTTGCAGCCTTCCTCCAGTGATCAAACATGCTCTTAAAAAGTGATTTTAAGGTGTCAAGGTCAAATTTTGTCATTTCAAAGAGTCTTCAAGAAAAATTTGGTCACTAGGCATTAGGTCTAGGGGTTGCTTTTACTCCTGTCAAAGTTGTCCAAATGTCGGTCCATGTCACCATTCAGCTGAGTGTGCCATCATTCAGAGAGTTTTCATCATCATGTCAAGTTCCATTGGGTCATTTTACAGCTTGTTCATGCTTCAGTTGTGCCTTGGTAAGGTCCATTTCCCTCTCCTAGGGTTTTGGAGGTAATTTCTCTTGGATGGTCAAATCATCGGAAAAAATTGTATCCTGATGTTCATACACCTTCCCCTATCATTAATTTACCTTATTAAACATTTCCCATCACTGAGATCCCTCAAATTCCTCATTTTTGCACAAACCCTAGTTTCTTGCCACAACTTGGCAATTTTCTAGGCTAGGCCTGTGTTTTGCCCTTTTGGACCCCTCCCCCTCACTCAATCTCTGAGATTCCACTTTCCCCTGCTTCCTAACATCCCTCCCTACTTCCCAAAATTTCCCCAAGAATTTAGAAGCCACTTATCCCCTTCATTTCGCTTCATTTCGACAAAATTCCTTGTTTCACACATCGGGATAACTTTCACTCAAAAGATGTTTCAGAGTAATAAAAGATGAATTTTGGAAAACTGAGAGAGGTTTTTGTCCAAAACATGCCAAGGAATAAAAACCTCCTTCAATTTTTACACAGGTGTCATGGTTTTAGATAAATGTCAAACGTACTGTTGCCTCAAGAGAATTGATGCACCTGCTGGGAGTAGTGTTGGGAGATTTAATTTCTGACAGGGTAAATAAACTCCAAATTGACAAATTACACTTTTTTTGGAAATTAGACTCTAGGAGCTTTCCAACGAGCTATCACACGCCTAATTTGGACACCGGGAAGGTCTCCAAAAGCCTCCTGTAAAATGCACCATGCAGGGCGCTACCCACTTAAAGTGCGCGCGACCCATATGATTGGGACACTTGCTGGAGGAAAACTTTATATTTTTGGATTTGTCATGGAAATTTATGCATGCTAAAAGTATTTCCGAAGCATTTCATCAGGTTCTGGATGGTCAAAAGGCACAAAAACACCATGAAAATCACTCTGCCACCTTTTGCACCAGCAGGAAGTACTTCTGGGAGAAAGAATGTTTGGAGGGGAAAATGAGCTCGAAATTGAGAAATTCCACTTGGGTTGGATAGCCAACATCTAGGGCTTTCCAACGAGCTATTATGAGCTCAATTTGGATGCCGGGAAGTACTTCAAAATCAGGCTGAAAGGCGCGTGACCCACTTAGCTCAAGGGCGCTACCCACTTAAATTTTTGGCTGAATTTTCAACTTCCAGCTCAGATTTTCGGCCAGTTTGGACCAGTTTTGCTTGTGGATAAAATTTTTGGGTTTTCATGATGTAAATTGATGGTTGACATGTAACTTTGGCTCATTTTTACCTATTCTAGAAGATTCACTCTCAAAAAAGTGAAAATCATGTAAATGAATCAGTTTCCACTCTTTTAGAGGCAAGTTGTTAGCTGCCTAAATTTTAGCTCCTTGATTAGAATTAGTTGGAACTGCTCCTAGAAGGAGGAATTCGACCCCTAGAGGCATGGGAAGGGGTTAGGATGCTCTATATGATGTAATTTCTCAATTATTTTCAGGGGTTGGAGAGGTTGGGCTCCTCGGAAACTTTTGGCACACATTGTAAATATTTTTCATATTTTGGCTAAGGAAAGATCAGAGGTTTTGCAGCACTTGTTGGGATCCTTGTGGTGTTCTGTTCTTGATGGTGTTTTCTCTCTGTTTATTGTAATTTCTTCATGTTTAATGTATGCCATTCCTTTCATATACTTCTGAAACTAAAATGAATGAGTAGATGAGGTTGAATCCATTGTTTACAGTGCTCTGCCTTTGAATTCATTTAGTTTTACATGTTTTCGACTGTTTGGAGAGGATTCAAGTTCTTCTTTGCCCTCTTCAGCTCCTTGTCGTTCTAATCTGTCCATATATCCAATCAAAAGCATCAAGACATTCACCTACCTCGCCCCAACTCGAAATCTGCAAAGGTCTGACCTTATCCCCGGACCCAAAATTTGTTTTTCCCATTTCTCCAACGAAAACCAAAAAATCAAAATCAAACATTCCTATCTCTTTACTAGCCTAAAATCAGTTCCTATCGTAAGTCATCTCGCATCCTATTGCTCATTTTATCGAGATTGACGGAGAGAGCCCTCTCTTGTCCTCGTAGGGCTAGCTACGAGGCTAAGCGTGGTTTGATGTAGCCTTGAGTTTTATCTCATTTCAGCCTGAGGTAAATTTGAGTGCTAACAGAACCCAAAGAATGTGTTGTTAACATGTAATGTAACACAAGATAGGCAGGATGATGTATGGTTCTTAGATTCAGGCTCCAATAATCACATGACTGGAAACATAGCAATGTTTTCCAATCTTGATGAAGATGTTAAATCTGAAGTAACAACAGGAACAGATATTAAGATCTCTGTCAAGGGAAAAGGAAGAGTAAGTATCCTTGCAAGAAATGGAGAGAAGAAATTTGTGCCAAATGTATACTATGTTCCTGGCTTGAAATGTAATATTTTGAGCATTGGACAACTCATTAACAAAGTTTACAATGTATTATTCAAAAATGATATGTGCACAATAATGGACATACCTCCGAGCAAGAAGGTTATTGCAGAAGTGCAAATGACTAGAAATAGAATGTTTCCACTCAAGCTCAATACAGAGTTGAAGGGAAAGAGAAAGAATGTAGTAGCTGTAACTCAAGAGGTCTTTCAAAAGGAAGTGAAAGATGAGAATTAGTTATGGCACTTGCGATTTGGACATCTCAATTTTGGAGGACTATATTTGTTTCATAGGAAAGGAATGGTAAAGGGATTACCATTGATTGAGAAACTGGATAGCCTATGTGAAGGCTACATCTTGGGAAAACAACACAGAGAAAAATTTCCATCAGGAAAGAGCATAAGGAAAAAAGCACCCTTAGAAATTATCCATTCAGATTTGTGTAGGCCAATGCAAACATCATCAATATCAGGCGGCAATTATATGTTGACCTTCATTGATGATTTCACAAGAAAAGTATGGGTTTATTTCTTGAAGTATAAAAGTGAAGTGTTTGAAAATTTTTACCAATTTAAAGCTCTTGTAAAGAAACAAAGTGGGTAGCATATCAAAGTCCTTAGGACTTGCAGAGGAGGTGAGTATATCTCAAAATCATTTCTGCATTTTTGCAGAGAAAATGGCATACACAAGCAATTTACAACAAGGTACACACCGCAGCAAAATGGTGTTGCTGAAAGGAAAAATCGAACCATCATGGATATGGTGAGAAGTATGCTGAAGGAAAAAAAATTTCCAAATGAGTATTGGGTAGAAGCAACAAATTGTGCGGTATATATTTTGAATAGATGCCCAAAAAAAGCAGTGATGAAAAGAGTTCCAGAAGAAGCGTGGAGTGGCAGAAAATAGGGAGTCACACACATGAGAGTTTTTTGGGTGTGTGGCTTATGCACACATTCTAGATCAGCTGAGAAAGAAGTTGGATAGTAAGGGGGAGAAGTGCATCTTCCTTGGATACTGTGAAGAATCCAAGGGATATAGATTGTATAACCCATCCACAAAGAAATTTTTTATAAGCAGAGATGTGCAATTCATAGAAGAAGAAGCATGGGATGGAAGAATTGAGAAAACATTCAATGTCAAAAGCTGTTTGTCTCATGATGAAAATGAGGATGAGATGGCTGAAATACATCCATCATTAGAACCACTACCTCCACCAACACAAGAACAGCAAGGGACACCACAAGCTGGAATCAGAACACCCTTGAGAAGAAATGAGAGTGCTTCTCCAAGCACACCACAAGGAGCAGATTTGAGTGCTTCTTCAAGCACAACTAATCCAAGTGAAAAAGGAACCAGATTCAGAAATTTAAATGAAATCTATTAGCAAGAAGCAACAAATGAAGGTATAAATTCTTTATTTGCATTTTATTTTCATGTTGATGATGCTATTCATTTTGAAGATGTAGTGAAAGACAAGAAATGGATAGATGTTATGGATGAAGAAATGAATCCAATAGAGAAAAACAAAACATGGGAATTGGTTGATCTCCCAAATGGCAAAGAAGTGATTGGAGTGAAATGGGTCTATAAGACCAAGAGTAATGCTGAAGATAAGATTGAAAGGCACAAGGCCAGACTTGTTGTCAAAGGATACAAGCAACAACATGGAAGAGATTATGAAGAAACTTTTGCACCAGTTGCAAGAATGGAAATAGTGAGAGCAGTGTTGTCCATAGCAGCACAGAAAGAATGGAAGGTTTACCAAATGGATGTAAAATCTACATTCCTAAATGGAGTTTTGATGGAAGAGGTTTATGTTGAACAACCTCTAGGCTATGAGAAAGAAGGCCAAGAGAACAAAGTTTACAAATTGAAGAAATCTCTTTATGGGCTGAAACAAGCACCAAGAGCATGGTCCAGTAGGATAGATTCTTATCTACTGGAGAATGGGTTTGATAAATGTGAAGGAGAACCCACATTATACATCAAGGAGAAATATGGTAAGATGCTCATTGTTGTTTTATATGTTGATGATGTGATCTTTACAGGTAATGATGATTACCTCATTGAAAATTTTAAAACAGTCATGAAGGATGAATTTGAAATGACTGCTATGGGATTGCTGAGATACTTCTTAGGAATAGAAGTAGAGAAAAAGGAAAATAAAATTTTTATCTCTCAAGAAAAGTATGTTAATGAAGTTTTGGAAAGATTTAACATGCAGGATTGCAAGGCAGCAATTACTCCCACATTAATGGGATTGAAACTCAGCAAAGATGACAGCATCAAGGATTTTGATCCTAGTTTGTACAAGAGCATAGTTGGAAACCTCATGTACTTGACTGCAACCATGCCTGATATTATGCATGTTGTTAGTTTAATTTCCAGATTTATGGAAAGGCCAAAAGAAGCACATTGGCAAGCAGCAAAAAGAATTATGAGGTATGTGAAAGGAACTAAAAGGTATGGAATTCTATATGCTACTTTAGAAAATTCTAAATTGATTGGATATACTGACAGTGATTGGGCTGGAAGTATTGATGACCGGAAAAGTACCTCTAGTTATGTTTTTCATATGGGTTCAAGAGCTATTTCATGGGCTTCTAAAAAACATCCAATTGTGGCATTATCTACAACAAAAGAAGAGTATGTGGCAGCTACAGCAGTAGCGTGTCAAGCAATGTGGATGAGAAGAATGTTGAGGAGTTTATGTCAAGAACAGGTAAAAGGGACAATTATTTATTGTGACAATAGCTCAGCCATAACATTGTCAAAGAATTCTATGTTTCACAAAATAATGAAACAAATAGATTCCAAGTTTCACTACATCAGGGAATTCGTGAACAATGGAGAAATTGTTTTAAAGCACTGTAGAACAGAGGGGCATTTTGCAGACATTCTGACATAGCCATTGGGGCAAAAGAGTTTTAAATATTTGAGAAAATGCTTGGGTATGACAGATAACCCAACAACTAACTTTAAGGGGAAGTGTTGAAAATATTAAAGTCACCTGCAAAACCCCGTGCAGGTGGAAACGGAGTACAACAGGGGCAGAAGGTTGAGTGCAGACCTCTATGCATTTAACATGAGTTTAAATTAAGCTGTAAGGAAGTTTTTATGTTTATGGGCGTATCCAAATTTTGCAGAAGAATTGAAGAAATCTTGGTTCAACCACGCAACAATAGAGTTTATTAAAGAATAGTCTTATCGGGATTTTAAGCCCTCACCAACCAAACATGCCAAAGTTTTATTTTGAATGGGCCATGTCATGGTGGTCCCCACCACTCATTTCAATATCGTCCATCGTAAATGTTTTTTTTATCTTGTTGATGTGAAGTTCCGATGCGATGCGATGTGCGATATCACACATCGCACATCGCAAGGAACATATGACAATTCTCTTCGTTATATTTATCTGCTGATGCGCCAATGCGATGTGGTCCCCACCATTCATCGCTCATCGCTCATCGCAAATATCCATGCCATCATAACTGTGTTTCGCCGATCCATCGCTGATGTGATATTGCAATGCAATATGGTCCCTACCACCATCGCACATCACAATCACTCACTTCCAAGGTCCAATCCATTGTTCAGCTCGTCCCCAAATCGCTGATGCGCCGATGCGATGTGGTCCTACTGCCACCTCAACTAGAATGTGGGCCAATCACAGTTTATCGCGTGGGTTTTATCCATGACGTCATCAACCACTTTTGTTACGCGAGGATTTTATAGAATCCAGCTCATAAATTGTTTGAGTTCCACGGGCCCCAGCAGCTAGCCAATCACAAAGCGTTCGTGTTGGTTTTGGGCTTGCTGACATAGAGGTAATTTGTTACGCGAAAAGAATGCAACATAGTTTTGTTTGAAGTTTGAAATCTAGGCCCACAGGTTTATTAAACTTTGGTTATAAAGTGATTTATGCAGCAGAGAGTATAAGGTTTCCAAACCTTATAATAAAAGTTTTATTGTTGTGTTTTATTTTAAAACGCCGAGGGAGGAAGTCTTTTGTTTTTGTTCATACAAATGTATATTTCAATAGTTTGTTTTTAATTTATTTTTAATATATGTTGCGCCATATAAAAGCACAACCCGTAGGCTTATTTGCTATGCAGAGTCTTAGACAGCAGAGTATTGCTGTGTAGTATGTGTAATGCTCGAAGGCTAAACAGAAAAATACAGAGCACTGTATGTGCGATTTTTGAGAGACAGAGAAGTGTTTTTAGCACTACGTGTGAAGCAGTCTTTGACATATTTTGTAAATCCCTCCAGAGAGGAAGAACTCAATCATTTTGTTATATTATTTTTTTAATGAAATATAAGTTTTAGTTTTCCATCTCTGTCCAGCATTCAGAAAATTTTATAATCTCTGTGTTGAGGTATAGGAGAATTTTTATTCTCCCCATGTGTTCGGAATATTTAGAAAGTCCAACAAAATAATAACTATTTAAGATAATTGAAATAATTAATAACTAAATACCTGTCAGGGTAACTATAGTCTTTGGGGAAGTTGAATTTAGTTGTGAGCAGATATTTCATACAGTTGAAATCGTATGGCATATTTTTGTAACAAATCCCACAGAGAACGACTCTTTTATTAGTGGAGACTTGAACCAGAGAATGTTTCTTGACGAAATTCAGACGGCAGCAGGGTTCTAGTTGACGAATCCTGACTTGAGCACCGCAGTAATGACAACGAAAACCAGCAACTCCAGGATGAAGCCACACCTTCCTTCTGCAATTCGGACAACCCACCAGCTCGGCTTGTGCAATAACAATCTCTTTTTACGCGAAAGCTAATTCACTCCTGGTAATACGAGCGTCTATGTCTTTCACATGGATCCCAGGAGGACTATATATAGGAAACGTCTGCAATCGTGATTGGCAGTATGGAATTGCAAAAGAATGAAGAAAAATTATTTAGTTTGAACAATTGTACGAGTTGGGTTCGATCCTATCCAACGATCCAATCCGGAAAAAGGCAATCGATACACGTAGAATTCGCTGCTTGTCGAAGATAACCCACACCTCATTTGTGCTTTATTAAGTAGATTATAAGGGGAATAAAGTTAAGGATGAAGTGATCAGGAAGTAACTGTTTGGCATTGTGGTGAGGAGATCAAGGAAGGGATATTGAATTTAGATTGCTCTTGGGGTGGGTAGATCACCATTTTTTAATAATGTAATTGAGTATATTAATATTTTTATTTTTATTTTTAAATAAGTCTGGTTTTTTCGGTATCCCAAAAGTGTCAAGGAGAATTTACTAATGAGATGTTTTAGGGACACAAACTCTACCAGTTAAGTTAACCATTGGGACTATGCAGCATTTTTTTATGTTTATATTTTGTGGGAGATCTTGTGGTCATTCCCAACTTATAAAAAGGGAAGAGGTGGAAATTTTAGGACTTCGTGTTTTTTTACTAGTTTTGAAAATGGAAGAGGTGAGAAATCCTCCAATTTATCTTTGGGTTTATCTTTTAACAATTTAAGTGAGGAAGTTGAAACCTTACCAATTTTCTCATGTCCTTACTCTTGTATCTTGTCAATGCTGGAGACAATGATACTTTGTTGACATTCTCATGTATATAAGTTGTTAATCTACCAATTTGAGTGAGAATTCGGTACCCTCGCAATTCTCCCTTATGCTTAAGTTGATACCTTGCTAGTTATGTTCCTAATATAGAATGTAGTATCATCCTCATCCTCTCACAGATAGGTTGGTATGTTGCCAATGTATATCAAGAAGTCAATATCTTTCTAACGCTCTCTCACAATTACACCAATACCTTTTTAGTACTAATTGGAGTTCATTTCTCTTCCCATAGTTTCTAGGATAAAATTCCATATTCCCTTCAATCTCCCACTCTTAAGTTGGTACTTTATCAATGTATTTTAAGAAGTCGATACCTTACTATCACGCATAGAGTAATTATGAGTGCTCACTATATTTCCTTGCTCTTCCCTTGGTTCCTATGATGAAAGGTCGCATTCCCCTTATCAGCATGTGCTTAAATTGATACCTTTCCAACTTATGAAAAACAATAACAAATTGTCAACATTATCATGTACTTATTTCAATACCTTCCAAATTTATAACCCTAAATTGATTTCCTTACACTTCTTTTAGTTCTCAATTGAAAATTAATATGATTAATTATTATAATCATGGTGGACCATATCCATTTCCATACTAAAATTAATACAGTGTCAATTTAAAAATATTTATACCTTGATAAAAATTATAGTAACATCTTACCCATTTATATGATGATATAGATATCCCACTCTTCTTTTCCTTTTTAATAGATAATATTATTTTTATTAACAATAATCATTAATAATTCTATAAAATAAATTCCACTTTTCTTTTAAATAAAATATACTTTAAATAAATAAAAAACTTTACATTACTAAAATTCAACTAACAAACTTATCGCTTAATCCTTATAATAATTATATAATAAACTTTAATCATTATAATAATTATATAATAACCTTTAACGAATATTTTTTTGGCCCAACAGTATGCCTGATTTACTTTGTTTCAATGACTAAATTAGTTTCCAACATTGATGGTGTCTCGGAATAAAATAAAAGTGGTACGCGTCTTCCATCCTTAGAGATATAGATACTTTACCAAATACCCAAAAAAATTAAAGCAGATAATTCTTTGTATTTTCATATAAATATAAAATGAGAGTGTAAAATAACGTGAAAATATAAAATGAGATTTTTTGGTCTGCTTTATTTTCATAGGCATAATTCCCTCTTCAATATCTTCCTCTAATTTTCCTCCAAACAAGGAAGATAAAAAAGCAATATATAACGTCAGCGGACTGTAGAAATTATCCGTAAGATTGCACCATTCATTTTGTTTGAAGTAATTTATTTGTCTAAACTAAAAATTGCGTCAGATGTGGCAAAAAAAAAATGTATGTTGTAAGCCTTAAATTCTAGAACCATTTCAATATATAAAAAATTATTGAAGATAAAAATTAGCATATAAAATGTCATTCAAGATATAAGAAATGATAAATTCTATATTTTATAACTTTTTCAACATAGATTTAATTATAATCTTTAAAGATGGTCTTTCAAGCTCTAATAAAAAATACTCATTAATTGTTCCTTGCTAATTGCATAGTACATAGCAAGTGAATCATTAAGGTCTTGCATTTGTCAATTTTTTTCATTTATACTAATTTTGAGAGCTTGTACCGACTATTAATATGTCAATTTTTGGATTTAGACAAGTCCAAAATTCAAAATCTAAGAGTTAGAATTACGATATACTGCTCCAACATCAATGGTTTTATAACTTAAAAAATTATTGGTTGCCATTTGTAATAACCAAAAATAAAAATAAAAATATTAAAATCACATAAAACTTCTCATAATATTAAAAAACTCATGAATGGTTTTATAACTTAATAAATTATTAGTTGCCATTTGTAATAACCAAAAATAAAAAACTACTAAAATCACATAAAACTTCTCATAATATTAAAAAACTCATGAAATCACAGCCAACTATAGTGAAATGAAATTTCATCCATCCATTTAATAAAAATCAAATTAAAAAAATATTGAGCTGAAATAAAATTTCATCCATTCATTTAAATAAATAAAAAATCAAAATTCAAAAATTAAAATACTTCTAAATAATTAAGAAAAGATCCCACATTGTTCCTATAAACATAAACAACTTATCACAATGAAATTGTAAAGCAAAGCCAATGTAGGTGATGGAGATGCGAACTAGCAAAGCCACTGAAGGTGAAGCCATGAGACGAATCAGCGGTGAAGCCATGAGACGAATCAGCATTGAATCTCCGCATAGATGGTGTATCCAGGATTTTAGCGATAACATTGACGACATGTACTCATCTCTGGAGGTCCAGAGGGTGTGAATAGTAATCCTTGTTGTGTAACCGAAGTTCTCCCCTCGATAATGGAATTGCTAGTTCAGGGATCCTGCGTTACCGAAGCTCTCTCCCCTCGATAATGGAATTGCAGTTTCCCCTCGAATAATGGAATTACGAGCTTCTCAATAATTTGCTCAGAATACCTGTTTTTCTTGTTGGGGGCATTTTTATTGTGGGGGCGTGTGGAGATGCGCTGCCATTTACAAAGTAGCTTCAAAAATTTTAACGTCAAGTTAACCAGATTATGCCAAAATCTGAAAAGGAATGGCCAGGTTGAAACCTTGTAGTTTGGTCAACTCTCTCTAATGTGGAAGAAAGATTGGTAGAGGTTACAAAATTAGTTAGGGAGTTAGGTTAAATGAAGGAAATAGTAAATAAATGGTCTAAAATATTTAAATTCTCTAACATTTGATTTAATGGTGTAAAAGATACATGGTGGCAGTTAAAAGAATTGTTTTCAAATTACATGGTAGCAGCTAAAATAATTGTTTTTAAATAAAAATGCCTTACAACATAATTATTTCATCATCATGTGCTCGTCTAAATTATTCCATCATCATCATGTGTTCCACATATAATTATGCAACAAACCTTCATATTTAAAATTCATACCATTTTCATTAAAAGTCCAATTTGTTAATTAAAAAAATTAATAATTTCTTAAATAAAAAATAACAAATCAACCCTTTGTTAATAAAAAATTAAGTAGTGTAAGATTTAATATTTATACCATTTCTAATTTGAATTATTATTAAAAAATATATATATTTAAAAAAAAAAAACTATTTTCAAACACTGAACTCATATTACTTAAAATTTAAAAATATGTTAGATAGATTTAAAATATGATTACAAATTTATATTTGTTATGGAAAGTTTAATTATGAATATTATGTGTTTTTTCATAAGAGTTTAGAAGTTTAAAACTAGAAGGGAATAGATTATATTCTTTTTCATAGATTTTATACACTAATTTTTATTATTATTTTAAAATTATATTATTATTTATTTACATACATGATTATGTTGTCTCATTATGTCTATATAGATTAGAAAAATGGATTATTATTCGTATAAACAATAATTTTATTTGTCTTAGTTCTACTTGTCTTAGACTTTGTTTGTAAGTGGTTGGAACTAATTATTTTTGATTTTTTTGTTCTCAATTTGTTGAATACTATAGTTTTTTTAATCTAAAATAATTGTTAGACACACAATTTGATGTATAAGACCTCCTTGTTTGATTGCTAAGTCTATAAAGGCATACATACTCTACCCCTATGGTTTTGAACCCGAGACCTCTTAGGAGGAAACACATGCTCTTAACCATTAGGATGACTCAAGCTATGTATCATTGGAAATTCTAAGAGAAATTTTATGAGTAGCTCATTATTATTTTGATTCATAAAATATCTATTTAGTTATTGACGAGAAAGCCATCTTCGTGCTTAGGGAAATTCAAAGGAATAAGTTTAAAGTGAGAGGAAAATGGGAAATTGGTTGAATAGAATTGGTAAATGCCCTAAAAGGGGCAAAAGGGGCAATAATTTTATAAGTAAAAGATATAATCTAGTGGTCTTCTATATATTACATTATATATTACATTCATATATGGCATAAATTCATACGTACAATAGGGAAATTTATGGTTCATGAAAAGTGATTATAAAGTGGGAATTTGAATGTAAGAGTAAATTAAATTTGAATGTTTCTATGAACTTTATTTAAAAAAGTCGTATGGATAAGTTATGTTCTTCGAATGTGTTTATGCATTTATATTGAGTTTTATATATTAATATGATATAGAAATTATTTTCTATAATATGGAATTCTAATAAATGGAAGGTAATATATGAAGATTCAATATGAAGGTCGAACAAGATGAAAGAAGAAGGAAAAACAAATGATTTGTGAAGAAGTAAAGTATATGTGATGCATAGTAAGAAATATTAGGAATATGAAAGATTTGTGATTTGTTGGGAATTCTATAAATAGATTTTAAATTTATTTTGTAATTGAGATGTATTGTAAGGGAGTGTATGCTCAGTTGCACCTAATACCACAAATTTGTTTGGTCAAAGTTGTAAAATTTTAGCCATAAACTAGTTGTTTTCCTAGAAGTTTTGTAAGCCATGTTAATTCATGCCTACATAGATTAGTGTGGTAGAACATGTAATCATGTATCATGTTTTTTCTTATGTATAGAGTGGACATGATATCAAGTTATGGAATTAAACACTCAGGTAGGTAAGAGGGTGGCAAGTTGACTCGTATCTAAGCCTGATATGGAATCAAAGAAGTTGAATCTTTGATTAAGGAGGGGAATGTGAGATTAAGTAATATCGAAATGTGAAGGACAATGTTAGATAGAGTTTAACATATTCATGAATGATATAAGTGAAAACTATTGTTGGAGAAGAGCTAAAGGTATACCAGATGTCATTCATGTATCTCAATGGATGGATTTATTTTTATATGGATATCAATGATAAATTTATTTCATGAAGAAGTAGTGAGTTTCTATATAAAAGTATAAGAGAAAGAAGAAGAAAAACCATAATGAAAAAGTACAAGAGAAAACATAAATGTGATCATCGATGCATCATAAAATAACAACTGGTGACATGCATTATGATAACAAAGTATATTAGTTATGCCAACAATGGAAGTCAAATGATGTCGATAGTGAAAGTAAAATTTATATAAGTGTTGTGGAATAGAATCGAGATTATATTTTAAGGTGAGTACTAGACATTTTATTTGTAAGAAAATTGTTCATGTCATGTTTGACTTGATGTAGTGGTTCAAGAGAATGTTTGAGTATTTTCCTAGCATCTCCATTAATGGAGTTTTTTTATAGTATGCAATTGATTCAATGGTGATGTAAGTCGAATGAGGAAATGTGTAACCCCATGTAGTTTGTGGTAGTCTAAAAATCACATTGTAATGTATGTTTACACTAAGCCAACAACCAAAGGACAAAGGGAAGTTTGTGCTCATCTAGAAACCAATTGAAGTGATTCCTATTTAGTTCATAATGGATAGTGTGTTTTAGAGGATAATATATTGGTGAAGACCTTAGCTTATCAAGATTAATACAATTAGTAGTTAAAGGGGAGTGTTAGAGTATATAACTCCTACTTTTCTTATGTGTGATCATTAGTTCAAGAAAGAGGTTCCTAGTCTCTATAAGGTTGTTGGAGCTAGTTAGTGTTGAGAGATGGTTACCAACAAGATAATTCTAGATTAGTGTGAGGTTGAGAGTTTTTCTCAGCTATTTGATTGTGTGATCTAGATAGTTTGTCTATATTGAAATAACATACATCTATTTATATGTGTCAAATTATTTGATGAATTAATTGAAAGTTTTTTATGAAATTATAATTCAATCCCAAATTCTTCATAAAAACACTAAAATCTATAGATATCCAGTGTTGTACTTAATATAACAAGTTATAACCTTCTAGAAAATTAGATACTCGTCTAAAAAACTATTACAATAGTAAAAATAAAATCATACTAAAATAAAAATTCAAAAGGATTTAATTGGTAATATCCTCCCACAAGAGCTGTTTAATAAGCAAAGGAATATTTTCTTAAAGTAACAATGATGGAATTCAGATCTTCATAAACAAGAGTGAAAAAAATATTCTCAATGAGTTCAAAATTCCCCTTAAGTTGCGTGTAATACAACTATTGCAATCTCCTTTACAAAATTTAGTATTTTATGTTTACTTGTAAATATCTAAGTTGGATAAATTGGTTGTGGGGCCAAGACTAAATTTGATTTACATATGTAAATAATTGTATATATGTATTAACCCTTTGTTCTTATGTAATTGTCTTATTATATTTAGACTGAAATATTTTTAGAGTTGATGGCTAAAAAGCCATGTTGGGTTGAAATGAATGTGAACTGTAAATTTACTATGATGTAATAAATATAATATTATTAATAAATGAAAATTGGAAATTACTTGGGAAATAAACACTAGAGTAAAGAGATTCTTGCAAAAAAGTAGAAACTATAATTGATGGATGAGATAAAAAGAAATCTTCCATAAAAATGAATCCTAAAAATCCCTAGGAGTCAATAGATAAGATTTAATGAGATGGGAGAGAAGTATCTATTAAATCACTTACGTAGATAAAGATGCTAAGAATGGGTGGAATAAAGCACCGTGGGAGAGAATGGAAGGATTTAAAGAAAAAATGAAAAAAAAAAAACACATTTTTTGAAAATAAAAGGAAGGAAAGAAAGCCGAAGCAAGTGAGTTGGAAAACCCAACAAAGAGGGACACTGCTGGGGAAATTTTGTTGGGAAGAAAATTTATAAAAATAAATGATCTCAGAATCAAAGGGTTTGTTGATTCCAAGAGGCAAGTAGATCTCATCTCGGGGGCAACTAGTGGATCCAGTTAATGGTTGGGAGGCGAGTGTTTCCCATGTGTGAGTCCACCAAAATTCACGGTTAGTAATTAGGTTACATTTTTTTTTAAATTTGGTTCTATTATGTTTCGATGGCTAATGAAATTGTGGGTATCCAATTGTTAGAATGAATGCATGAAAATAGCTTATGAGTATCTTTTAATATTGGTTATGTTCAAAATATTGATCATATAATCTCATAAGAATATGTCGAGATAAGTCAATATTTTTTTGCTCATAGGGATTGATAACTAAATCTGTTATAAATTCATACATTATATGTGGTGGGGAAAAGGTAGATGTGTTGGGAGGTGAATGGAATTCTATAATTATTGATACACTCCCTACTTAGATTTTCCTCTTAAGAGAGAGAAGCGTACCAAAATGTTTAGTTAAAATAAATACAATCTGGCATAGATTGGGGTGATAGAGAGTTGAATAGGTTCCCTGAAATTTTGGGAATGGTAAGCAAAATAGGAAATAACATAGAGTTGTACGTTGACCATAATACTGTATCGCCATAGCACTTTCATCAACATCTAGTTAGTGGTTACCATGGAGAGAAACTATATATATATATACCTAGAAATAATTTTCGATATTGTTGTTGCTAGAAGTTAAATATATTCCCATATAATGGTGTATGATCATCCTTAATAAATTTTTATGTGATTCCAAATCTAATAGATTTTTCATATAAATTATAAAAAAAGAAAAAGAAAAGAAAAAAGGAAGGGAATATATCATAAAATACATGTGAATTTCCTTTTGGTATATATCTAATAGTATATGCAGAGCTAAAGTGGTACACAGATAGAAATTCAATGAGCAGGGTGTTATGAAATTGCATTACTATCAAATAATAATGTAGGAATAATTAAATGTGAACATTAGATTACGATAAAGTGGTCAACATGTTGCGATAAAAGAGTAGTTGTAAGCCAAAACTAACTAGGTAATACTTATCCAACTTTCCTGTATCAATAGAGGTCGATTAGTAATCAACCACGTTAAGCACCATGCATGTTTCTAGAATACCCTTAATAAAATGGGTGTGACGAGTAACAATACTAGTATCTACTATCACTGGACTACTTATCCTAATTGGGAATAAGGTAAAGCATAAAATAACCAGAGCATGCTTCTTAGAAACCCCTTTATCTGAGACTTTCTATTATGATGAGGACTGGCGAAATCACTAGTACAAGTGCATGCCCTAATTTACCTTTATATGGATTGATAAAATAAATAAATACTAATTAACCAACCATCATATTTGTATCCTAGAAACAATGATCCAATAAATAGCATGAGAATAATAGGGATGAAGGGCAGGTAAAAAAATTGTATATAAAGGAACTGTATGGATCACAAATATAACGCTCTTGACAAAGGCGAATGTAACACTTCAGGAAATATATAAACCATTAATCCTTATGGAAAGAAATATACCACATGAAATATTCATTATGCTATGATTAAAATGATAGACAACTAGTTGTGTACCTTAACCAAAACAAACCATAACACATAATAAATTACATATTAGTGTGGCCATAGGAGTATATTACGACCCATAGGTCTCAAATATATATATATAGATTCACTCTGGGCTAGAGGCCTTTATAGACAAAACATTGTAGAATGAGAAGTATTTTTCCGACATTTGATATTGATAAACAATATTATGATGTATCAAAAACCACTAAGACAATTAGAACTAGACACCCCCCATTACATAGATGATAGTAGTATGGCCATGAGTGACCTAATGGAGACCGACCTTGAAAGATAGAGAATGGAATTAGTGACCTGATTGTAGAAAATCCACGTAGATTCAAACTAATATTTGTAATATGATAAAAATAAATACTTGAATTTACTCTACAAATTGTGGAAACCAATTATGATCACATACTGACATGAAAAAAAAGAGAACTATTTTCAATCACACAATACAATGATTTATCTAGGGACATCCTCAGCTAAAAATATTGTTATCTGTATATTGCATAAGTAAGAAAATATGAGAATAATACAATGATTCTCTCAGTCTTGAGAGCTCTCTGCACTATCTCTGTATGTCTCAATGATTCCTAGGCAAGCTTGATTCAATAATACAATCTAAAGAGACCATAAGTCAGTTGCATGTTTGATTCATCTCTGAATTTCACTTGACAACTCCATCACATGCCAAGCTGAAAAAGGATCCATCTGTCCTTTGCTTGAAATCAACATCCTTTGTCCACTGAAAAAATTTGAGAACGCCCACTAGCGAATCTGCTTGTCCACTGACAAAATTTTGATGTCCACTGACAAAATGTTGAAGACGTCCACTGGAGAATTTGCTGATGATGATGATGTCAAAAAACAACTAACTGTTTATTTTGTTGATGCTATCGAAAATTTCTCATTTCAATTGTCGAAAATTGTTCACTATTGTTTTTTCTATCGACCACCCACTAGAGAATTTGTTGATTCCCACTAGTTGATGAAGATGCTTGAACACCCACTGGCTGCTGAATATGCCCACTAGCTGCTTAGATGATGGTGTTGAGACTTTCAATGTGACAACCACCATTAATTTCATTGACATTTTCCCCCCTTTGTTAGCTGAAAGGAGAGACAATCATCTAGAAATTTATTCTTAACTCTCCCCTTCGGGTGTAGGAGTGTTGCACTAGTGTACTCCCCCGTTCAACTTCATGAGAGTACCATATTATTTTGACTGTCGGCTGCACTAAGTGCGATTAAATTCAGTTCTAAAAATTATACAATATTTTGATTGTTGATGACCATTCCCAAGGATCGATCCATTTATAATTGATCTTCAATCTAGCCGGTCGGTTTTGGTTGCAACATTTTTCTGATGAATGATTCAACTTGCCACAATGGCAACAAGGATGGAGATTAAAACAGTGATCTTCCATATGACCTGCCCTTTGATAATGTGAGCATTTTATTTTGACTGCAACTTCTGTGTGTGTGCATGTCGGTTTGTCTACAACTTTCGCGGAATTTCTTGATGTGATTTGTTCAAGAAATCCTGCACTCACGAACTTAATGGGCTTTGAATAATCTAGGATATGCAAGTTGGTGTCATCTTTGACATATACTAATCATCTTCAATTTCTGTTAATTTGAATTTATTCCCATGGCTTGATGATTGGATTGGAAGAAAATTGAACTTGAACAACTTTGACACTTGAAGTTTTTTGGATGAATGGCTTATCATGTTTATCGGTATGGTTCAAAGACTCAAAAGCATCACTCTTCTCTTGCAACTCATTGATTTGTAGTTGCGACTCTGGTTGAAGGAACTCAATTATTTCATTTTTCTATTGTATATGTCGTGAAATATTAGCCAGAGTGGCTTTGCTAATATGCACCATGTCTTCAGCACTTGATAGGATCAAATTGTGAAAAAATTATAACAGTTGGATTTTTTTCGCCACGTCAATGTGCTCGCTTGAATTCAGGCTCACTTGATTTTAATGACACACTCGCTTGCTTTGTTGCTTTGAATAGCACGCTTGCTTGTACTGGCTTACTTGATTGAGTTTATCACACTCGCTTGCTTCAAAATTTTCTTGATATCTTACTTGGTGAAACTTGTTTTTCTTGTTCCATGTTCACTGGAACTCATGCTCGCTTGTTGTAGATTTCAACTTGCTTGATTGTTGTTTGAATATTAAATTTACTTGCATTAGATTTGAACTCTCTTTCTTGCTTTGATTGTTGCTTCGATGAACTTCACACTGGCTCACTTGATGTTGTGAGCTTTTTACTAACTTGATTGTGCTTATTGGCAAAAGAAGTGTGTCGAACATTGTCAAAAATGAACCCAAGAGACAAATTACAAGTTCAATATTGATGACTCAGTTGAATACTTACTTGAATTAATGTAATCACCTTACCAATTCAAATTAAGGTGTCAATTTCAACCAAGAATGCTCCCATACAATTTAACTTAGTTACAAAAATGTTTATCGACAAGTGATACAAAAAGTGTTGATGTCGATGTCGTCATAGCTTGGAATTTTTTATTTTATAGCGTCTTCAACTTGATTTCTTTGAAAAAATGTGATGTGAAGATCTCTTTATCGAGTTGACGATGTGTCACATAAATGCATTGTGATTTTTTGTGCTTATGTACTCCAGCTTGATTAATTAAGTGTGATGACATGCATACTTAAGCTTGCTTATGTTCATGTCGTTGTGCAATTTTGTATACCATATTACAAGAAGAGTGGTTTCATAAACTGGACACAAATCTTGCACACGCATTCACTACACACGGTGTACCTAAGATCCCCTTATTCAATTTCAGGTGGATCTAGGATACAAGTACCATCAAAGAATATGTCTTTATTAAGCATTGAGCACATCAATCTTTTAACTTGACAACATTGTCATTGAGACTTCTCTCGTAATGAGAATTCCTTGAAAGAAATTTGTCTTAAAAAAATAGCTCGTCTAGAGGTAAAGATTTTACTTCAACAATGAGCTTCTAAATATCCACTTATCACTCCAAATTTACAACAAAAATCAATTCTTATCACTCCACAAAATTTATTCAACATTCAACTTATCACTCCAAGAATTACAAAACACTTATAGCTCAAAGAAATAAAAATTCACCTATAAATTTCACCTTACCACTCTAAAAATGACACCTTTTGACTCCAACGTTACACACCTTATTACTCCAATTTTTACAAAAAAAAAATCACACCTTATCTCTTATTACTCCAAAGAATATAATAATAAGAAAATATTACATATACCTTATCTCTCCATAAAATCACTTCAAAGACATACACACTTATACCTCCAAAAATATTTAGTTCACTTATACCTCCAAAAAGCTTTATTTTATGATTTATTAAAAATGATTTTACATTGATCTCATTAAATTGTGAGCTTTACTTAAACACTCCAAAGTGATTTTAAGTTTCTTTTTAAAGTGATTCACTAAGACACTTCAAAATGAGCACATAAAATTATATGCACCATACATAAAGCTTATGTATGCGATCATTGGAGAGAAAAGTAAGAGGAGGACTGTAAATAAACTTTGAGCCTTATTTAAGGAGACTTCAAGGAAGGAATTAATGATTTTAGTGAACTCGACTTTTAATTTTTCACTTTCAATAGTTCTCCAAGGCAGATTTCCATGCAAACCTTAACGTAGCCCAACACAACATCATATTCAACTGGCCACACTACGATGTAATATTCTTACTCACACATTATCGAGAGCTTTTTGTCGATATCAGGCGGTGAGTATTCAGATTTTCGGGGAGCTGTAATCAAACACCGACTCGACAGAGGCCACATATTGTAAAATGGCCAGTTCATTCATGCTCATGTTGATGCTAGTGTCTTTTATCCTCTTCGTATGTGCGCAACTACCTTTCTTGGAGTGGTTGCATTGTACCCAGAAAACAAAAGAACTCATGCAATCAAAGAAATGAAGGGGAATTGGAAGTAGAACACAAATATTGGATTCATGAATTCGATCATTTAGAGAAATGAAACATTTTGCAATGAAATGACACATGGGCGGAGATAGATTTAGATAAATTTGGGATGAAAACATTGTGTGGAAGGAAATAGTTGTCAACAGAATTTTTCAGGAACTCTGTGAAATAAATCCCATGTTACTGAGCGTAGCCAATAAAATTTCAGGAATGTTGTCTAAATTTTCTGTCGTATTAATGAAAATTTTCATCAAATTAAATAGGTGACTGTTACTTTCCTAATACACTACCTAGATTGAAGGTATCTCACCAGGTCATGGCACTAAAAGTAGAGCTTCAACTGATCATGATAGTTTCATAAAATCACGCACACCATACTCATCACAACAATTTATGTGTTGGCTGAGCTTGAAACATTTCTCACTGTCTCTTATTACGAAACCCAAAAAAATGGTGTGCTCAATTCAGAGATCCCATAGCATTCTCATGAGTGGGATCGAGCACATAGGAATTCTATATTTCAGAGGAAAAAATTTTAATTCAAAGGGACAATGAATGGAAAACATTCATTCCACAAACACTATGATTCAAATGCTCAAAACAAAGGTTTCTCTAGAATTTACCAGTCTTGTTGCATAACCATTTCTTGGTTGTGAGAGCCTCCAGAATTCTTCTTCATTTCTTCTTTCCTAATCCACCCAACAGAGCCTCCTTCACCCAACCACTACACGACACTACGTCCTCAATGGCAAGATATTTAGCTCCACCTCAAAAACATGCCATGAAGCTCTTGGAAATGTATTTGTTTGGACTTGTTGAAAGCGCAACGCTCATTGGCATATTGCAGAAACTTATTCACTCACAAGACAAGAATTTTTCTCAGCATTGTAAAATCCCCTCTGTCTTGCATGGAAAACTACCACATAATCACTCAGGCCCTAAGAAAAAAAAAATCTCTTATACCACATGCAAGAAATTAAATCAATTCATAAAGCACATAAAAAACTAGATACATAGAAATGGCGGAAAAGGCTTGAGAGCCTTGCGAAATTCCTCACATATTATCATTATTAAAAGAATGTAATAATACAATTAAATAGATGAGGAGTTTGTCTCAAGATAGTGCGTCTATCTTGGAAAAATTGGTTGAGAAAATATCTCAACCACACAAACTAATCTAGGCGAAAGGCCTAAACTAAATTCTAATCAAGAGGAACTAACACAATCTAGAAAATTAGGCATAAAATCCTATTTTTCAATATTTAATTAATTTAATTTATTTTGGATTTATAATTGTTTATGAGAGGGGCTAACATTAACCAATTTATTGGCCTTAGGATTCCATATTTCCTTGCACATTTTCGTGGGTAATTAGGGCCCTATTAACAAGGAAATTCCCCAATAATGATTGTGCAATAAATCAAGGCTATTCCTCTCACTCCATGCACCACTTGTACAATTTTTTGATTATACAAATGATAGTACACTTCCCTTTAACTCCAATCTCAAATGGGTCTTCCTCAGAAGTAACATGCATGAGATATTTAAGAGTGAATTATCAGTTATTTGATTGATCACTACATGTGTATTAAATCTAATTTAATTCACTTTACCTCTCACTAGTTCCTCCATCAGTTAGAACTAGTTAAATTGATTTTAACTCAAATAAATTAAGTTAATTAACTACAACTCAAAATAAACTCAACCAGAGATCCTAAAAAGTAGGAGACGCTCTACATGCCTATAGTTTGACCCTCAACTCGAATTAATTGAACTAACTAAGTCTTCCAAACTTAGTTAACTCATACAAGTTGTCATGTGATGTGGAATTACAACTTACTTCTAATTTACTTCAGGTAAAATCAAATTATTACAAATTACTTCTAATTTAATTAAGGGAAAATAGATTATTACAATTTAATTCTAATTTAATTAAGGAAAAATTAAATTATTATAGTTTAATTCTAATTTAATTAAGGGAAAAATAAATTAGAAGTCTCTTCTAGTTGCCATTTCCAGCACTCCCTCTGAATAAGAAAGGGAATATCTCCTACCCCAATCTTGCCCCTGTGGAACTCAAATTTTCCTCTTGACAGTGCATTCGTCAAGATGTCTACATCCTACTCCTTTGTAGGAATGTACTCTAATGACATAATCCTCCTCTACATACAATATCCGAGATGGTGATATCGGATAAAAATATGCTTGGACCTCTCATGAAAATTTGGATTAAATGAGAGTTTGATGCAACTCTGGTTATCAAAATAAATCACCGTCGAATCCATCTACTCACCAAATAACCCAACAAGGATCTTCCTCATCTAGATAGCCTCACAAGATACTTGGCTAACAGCCATGTACTCCTCTTCTATTGAACTGAGTGCAAGTGATCTATACTTCCTATTGTACCAGGAAACTATTGCTGACCCAATACTAAAGATGCCCCCTGATGTGCTCTTCCTGTCATATTGACTCCCTGCCCAATCTGCATTTGTGAAGATTTGAAGCTTCACTCCCTCTATCTGCATGTACCATAGACCAAACTGAGTGGTGCCTCTGAGGTATCTCAACACATGTTTTGTTTCCTTCTGATATAGCTTGGTAGCCTTAACCATAGCTTAACTAAGCTACTTAATTTCATAACATGTGTATAGTCCTATGTTCACCAAGTACATGAGTGAACCCACAAGCTTCCTGTAGATGGTAGCTTCTACCACATCACCTGAAGTAGCATCTTCATTCCTCCAATTCCTTGCTAGAGTACTCTCCATGGGATTATTTCTCTCAATGTGAAACTTATTTTAAATATCGTTGGCATACTTTCCCTGAGATACAAACAGTTCCCCATCTCTTGCCAAATTTCCAAACTAAGGAAATAATGCAATAGCCCCATATCCTTCATCTGAAATTCTCTTGCAATATCCTATTTTTGATCAGATGCTCATCATCTTTCATAATCAAATCATCGACATGTAATAATATAATTAATAATTTACCTTCAACCACAATATGGTAAAGGTTCACATTTGCTTCACTATTGGTGAAACCCAACCTAGTGATGTAGCTGTCGATCCTGGTGTACCAAACACAAGGATCGAGTTTCATTCCATACAATGATTAATTAATTTGACACACGTAGGACTCTCTTTCAAAAGTATAAAATAATTACGTCTGCTGTATGTACACCTCTTCCTCAATCACACCATTAATGAAGGCTTTCTTTACTTCAATTTGATGTATCTTCCATCCCATCTTCTCTGAAAGTGCAAGAATAGATTTGATTGAAGAGTACCTTGTTACTAGAGAAAAGGTATCCTCGTAATAAATTCCCTCCACCTAAGAGAACCCTTTGGCCACAATTTTTTCCTTTTGTTTCTTACCATTCCCATATTTTGCCTGCTTCACCTTGTAGATCCACTTGGATCCTGAACCTGACTTTCCCTTTAGTCTTGGGAAAACCTCCCATGCACTATTTCTGATGATGGGATCACAATCCTCTACCATGGAATCGACCTATACTGGTTGCTACATGAATTCCTCGAATGAGGATAGCTATATCTCTACACTCTCTCACATAAGAGCCATGTAACCAGTGTATCTATATTTGGGGGACCTTCTCTTCCTACGTTGTGATGTGGGTGCTCCCACATTCTCTCTAGCATCAAGCACCGACCTATTAGCCTTTGTCATGTTCTTCCTTCCATCTCCGGATATCTTTGCATGAGTGGGTGATTTGAGTCTTCGTTCCTTTACTTGTGGCTGCTGCACATCTTGAGGTTCTTCTTTTGGAGCTAAGAGCTCCTTAACTGCATCCAACTGAAGCTCCCCCTCAAGGGAAATTCGCATGGCCTTATCTTCATCGAATTAAACATCTCTCCTGACCATTATCATCCTATGAGATGGCATGTGCACCTAATAGTTTTGAGGTGTATTGGTGTACCCCAGAGATATTCCCAATTCAGCTATTGTTTCTAGATTTTTCCTTACGTCTTTTCTTACATGACAATAAACTGATGAACCAAAAATTTTAAAGTGGACCACATCTAGTTTCTTACCTAAAAAAGCTTCCTCTGGTGTGCTCATCCTGAGAATCTGATGAGGACTTATTTTCTGCAAAAAATAATATTTTGTTGCATGCTTCATCCCACAAGTGCAAAGATATTCCTTTATCATGCAACATAGCTTGTGTTGCTCCCACAATATATATTTTATTCCTTTCTGCAACCCCATTTTGCCATGGGTTATGGGGTATTATCAATTCCTCTCAAATTCCTTCTAAAGCACAAAATTTTTTGAATTCATTCTACACATATTCTCCATTGTTTTCACTCCTGAAATCCTTCACCTTATTCCCTCTATCTTTCTTGACAAGTGCTTTGAACTCACAAAATTTTGAGAACATTTGATTTTTCTTCAGCATGAAGAATATCCAACACTTACATGAAAAATCAGCTACAAAAGTCACATAATACCTATTTTTTGTTGTGGAGGCCATCACGAATGGTACAAGACATCTCATTGAACTCTTTCAAGGATCACCTTCACTGGAATGTCCTTATGATGAAAGGTGGCTTTGGTGTAATTACCCAATGTACACCCTTTGCATGTATCTCTCTACTCAAGTGCACCCTTCAGAATTCCTATAGAATCTGTTGCATGATCTTCAAAGTGCTATGTTGTATATGGCCCAATATTCTACGCCATAACTCATTGATGTCTCATCTTTGCACCTTCTCTGATTTTGTGGTCAAGGAATCACAATATTCTACATCCAATTTGTAGAGGTTATTTACTTGAAACCCAATATTCTTCACCTGTCCCATGGATTTGTGGTAAAGGAACGCCTTTCCTTTGCTAAATATCACATCATAGCCACAATATTCTAACATAGCAATTGAAACTAAATTCTTATTTAAACTAGGAACATACATGACATCTGCTAATGTGAGAGGAGTACCAGACTCCCTCTAAAAGGTAACAATACCTATGATGATCAGACTATACCTCCCGTCATCTTCCATATCGATGTGCATCTTGAGATCCTTCTCCTCCAAGTTGCTAATGAATTATTTTTTTCTGTTCATATGGAATGAAGCTCTGAAATCCAAGTACCACACAAAACCCATCACCGATGACACCATGCATGCGATGAAAGTGAAATCCAACTATAATTGTGAATAAATAACTTCACACGTTGCTCCTCCTGAGGGCTTCCTGTCAACCTTCTTGTGCAGAGACTTTGTGGCATAGTTTCCCAACTCATGATAGTGAAAAAATTTAATATTCAAGAAGTACTTATTCTTTCCTACCTAACCCGAACCTTATTTGGAATCAGATGCCTTCCGTTTCCCTTTATTTTCCTTCCTAGCCAAGGCACAATTATCCTCACCGTCATTCTTTGATGAGGATCCATCTCTGGTATTCCACCAAATCTCTTCTTGTACCAAGTCGGACCACAATCACTCCCACTCTGATAGCTTCTCCCTCCCATTCAATGAATCCTACTTTTTGTGGCAACACTTGGGAAGGTATAGAAGTTCTAGGCTCACCAGATCATCCTCGAGAACTGTAAAACCAACACTTCCAATCTCATCCTCATGCTGAGTGAACTTGGTCAAGTATTTTGGTATTGTTTCGCCCTTCTCCATATTGATTTTTCTAATCTTGTCCTTCAGCTCCAACTTTCTATGGTTGTTGTTGTTCTAAAAAAAATGTGTTAATGCCTTCCACATAGTGTATGGAGTTTCCTTTCCATGGATATTCAAGACAATATGATCTTGAAATCCTTCCAATATAATCCTTCTTTCCTTTGTTAAGTTCTTCTTCCATGCATCTATATTTTAACCATTTTTTGTTACGAGCCTAGGAATATCACTCTCTATCAAATCCTTCAGCCTGTTGTCTTCCAACCCTTCTTCCATCCTATCCATCCAAGATATGTAATTTGAACTACCCTCAAGCCTTAATATTTTAGTCTCAATCCACAGAAATACATCATGATCATTTTGCTGGTCGTGAAGAGTAGATCTGCAAATTTGATTCACCTGCTAAAAAAAAAACTCGTATTCTTCTCTTCTATAGTGATTCCTGCTATCATACCATGTATAAAATCCACGTATATTCAAACTGATATTTTTAACATGCTAAAAAAAAAAATACTTGAATCTACTCTATAAATTATGGAAACCAATTATGATTGCACCATCAAATGAACAAGAAAGATAAATAATTTCAATATCACGACACAAATATTTATCTAGGGAAAGGCTCAGCTAGAAACCCCGTTATCTTTATATTTCATTAGTTAGAAAATATGAGAACAATACAATGCTTCTCTCAGGCTTGAGAGCTCTTTGCACTATCTTTGTTTGTCTCACTGACTCCTAGGAAATATTACTTCAATACTTAACCAATTTATTGGCCTCCGGATTCCCTATTTCCTTGCACAGTTTCTTGGGTAATTAGGCCCCTATTCACAAGGAAATTCCCCAATAATGATTTTCCAATACATAAGGCTCTTTCTTTGACTCCATACACCACTTGAACAATTTTGTGATTATACAACTAATAATACACTTTCCTTTAACTCCAATATCAACTCGGTCTTCCTCAAAAATGACATGCATGAGTTATTTATGAGTGAATTATCAGTTATCTGACTAATCATTGCATGTGAATTAAATCTAATTAAATCACTTGATCTATCACTAGTTCCTCCATTAGTTAGAACTAGTTAAATTGGTTTTAACTCAAATAAATTATGTTAATTAGTTATAACTCAAAATAGACTCAACCATGGCTCCTAAAAAGTAGGGGACACTCTACATGCCTCTAGTTTCACCCTAAGATCGAACTAAGTCTCCCTGACTTATTTAACTCATGAAATATGTCATGTGATGTGTAATTAAGATTTACTTCTAATTTAATTAATGTAAAATTAAATTAGAAGCCTCTTCTTGTTTCTATTTTCAACAAGGAGATGCCTTGGTCAGGTAAAACACCGGAAATAAGTTTTCACGTGGCACTATTACCTATAAATATGAAAATTAAATAGGAAATACATAACATGTATTAAATTCAAAATCTAGAGATAAATCATATCATAATGAAAAATACTTATGAAAAACAACGAATGCTCACCTAGATCCATGAGTCAAAACACGTTGTCCTCTTGCATCCTAAACCATAGCTTCATTAGTATCTAGGATGGTCATGGGTGGGTCGCGAAAAAAGTAGAAAGGCTCTAAGAAAGCAGGACAGGAGGTCTTGACCCTTACAAAGGACGATCTCAATGAGATCGTGAACACAATACTTATGCATAGGAAGATCGCTTGATGCAAATGAAGGTCCAGTATAAATTAGAATTGGAGATTTTACAGGCCGGGTTACAGGAATTGAAAGTTCAAGTGAGCCAGATCTAGGAGAGCGTGATCCAGGCGATTCGGACCAGTGCGCAGGTTGTCACTACGCATCCTTTGGATGTTTCATTGCCACCATCAGGGGATGTGCGCTTTGTTCACATCACCATACCACCCATACAGATGGAAGCTAATTACCACATTCAATTTACAGGAACAGGTGATGTGCACATTAACCTTTCAGTGTTGCATGTAGGTAAAATTCAGTTGATGCATTTAGTGATTGCAGTCGAGCTCCAATTTCGAGAAGAAACTACACAAACGAAGGCTCGAGATGCACAACGGAAAGCTACAAAAGCACATCAACAACAACAATAGGCTGAAGCAACATGCAGAGAAGTATAGGCCCAGCGCGATGCACTAGAGGTGAAGATAAACCAGGTGTGTTGAGATATTCCAACTATCTTGGCAACAACTTCACCTATTAAGAAGTTAGAGGGATTGGCTACTGCAATACAAGCAATGCACGCAAAAGTTCAGAAAAAGTATGACCAGCATATCATAGACCTCCAACCCAATTTGCAGCCATAGACACCTCCCGAAGTTTGTGCAAAGAGGGCAACAAAATTAAAATAAGGACAAGAAAGCATTGCTACCATGGTCACCCAGTGTGAGGCATATTTGAATCATGCCATGGAAATTTGGGCCTATGTCTAGAACGATCTGGTCGTGCAGCAGTTGCGCAACACACTCAGTGTAAAGGAGCATCATTTCAAAGAAATATACATAGTAGCACTTATGTTGGTCATCACAAAGAGACTTTCTCATCTACAAGAAGGCCGCAGGATCCAAGCAAAGATTGCAGATTTGCGCTGAAAAGAACAGGTGCTCAAATAATGGATGCAACCGTGGGCAAAGGAAGCGTTGCAACTATCTCAAACACTAGAAAACACCCTGAAGATTATTCAACAGACTCAGCGTAGTGTGGAGATGGCCGCTGAAGGGCCCATGACAAAAAAAATGGTCCAACAAGCGCATGGTGCAACAATGCAGAGCCTCAAGTTAGTGCTCCTTCTCTAGACTTTTTGTCAAGAAGCTCAAGGACAAAACCAAGGAGACAACGCCTTAGTGACTCAGGACGAGTCACATGTTTGTGTAAGGGGCCTGTTGGAGTGGGGTCCCTTAAGGCACAAGTTCCAAAGAGTTTTTTTGTATGTTTGTATGTGTTTGTGGCGCAAAGGAAAGTCAAAGGGCTCTTAGCCCCAATTTTGGATGTAATTAAGCTTAAATGTAAACTGTGGGCCTCAAACCATGGTTTAAGCCCATAGTATCTACGTGCTAGGCATATTATAAATAGATAGAGTTTTTCTAAGCTAAGAAGTTATGTAAGTTCTAAGTCAATGAATGTTATGAGATATTGATAACATTTTGTGCCTGTAAGGGTTTTGGGTTGGGTGAAAGGCTTCTGCTGGCTGTGTGCACAGATACCTAGTCTTGGTTGTGTGCAGACTCTGCTAGCTGTGTGTGCGGAAGGGTTGGTAAGGGATTTTTAGGTTTTTTGAAAGGATTTTGGAAAGAAAACTGATGTATTGGCAGATCTGAAAGACTAATAGAAAGAACATTTTTGGAAAACTCTCTATGTTATGCGTGTATTTTAACTGTTTATGCTTTGATAAGATCATAATATTTGTTTACTTATTGATGAATGTGCAGAGCTATTTAATGTGATTATGCATGGGTATTTAAGGTTTACATTTATTAAGATTGAGATATGGTTTTGATTCGTATTTCTACATTATTATGTTGATTGGTGCTCGTGTTCTATAATTCTACTATAAACTCATTGCGTGCATCTGTAGAAGATCACTTAGGGTTTTGTCGAGAACCACTTCATTAAATTCTCTTTCAGGGTGCAGAAACCTGGTTCCAGCACCCCCCCATACTACTTCGGGTGAGACTTTGGTCTGCGCAAGAAGATCATTGCCGAAAGGGACAGTGGTTGGAGGGTTTGTTGGTTTATCCATAAACATCGAACCTGGATAAGGACCCCTCAAGCCAACGGGCATGTTAAGCCCTCTATGAGGGAAATATTAACCTTAAAGGCCCTTATTAGTAACTACATATGGTGTTATTATATTTCTATTTTTAGATTGTTATGTAGGTTAGAAAATTTCATTGTCCCATTTTATTATATATATATAAGACACTTAGTCCTTGTCTTGGTATTATCAAAAATTTTCGTGTAGATTGTATTCATTGTAAAAGGAGGTTTCCCCATTGAACATTACTCTAATTATTGGTTTCTTATCATTCTCAAGGGCCAAGATTCATAACATATATTATTAAATAAAGAGACAAAACGTTAAACATGATCACCATGTTTTATCCATCTACTTTATAAAAGGAGGATCATTATATTTTGAATGTGCTTTTGAAATTTGAATAATACAAATTATTATTATTTCCACCAATACAATGTGCTAATTAATATTGGAGCTTGCGTTCATACATTTGAGGGAGGAGTTAGGAAATAGGGCATGGTTCCCTCTATTTCTAGTTCATGTAACCAACATTTAAGAGGGGCAAGCTTCATTAGAAAAAACTAGAGTAAATCCTTATTTATCCAAAGTAAAAACTATTTTTTTTAATGGAAAATTTTCTAAGGACTCCTTTTAAAATGGATTAGATGGATTCTCCCTCATAGATATGTTAATAGCAATAGTTTTTTTTCAAATAGCAGCAACACGTCGTGAGAGGTTTGGAAACATAGATAGAATACATAAATATAAGCATATGTATGCCATCATGTCCTCCTATACCATGATGGGACATATGACTCTTCCTTAGTTTGTAGGATCATTGCATGGTAAACAAGTGGATACTTGGGTTGAGGATTTTCCCACTCATTTTAAGGATAAATTTGACTTGTTGAAGTAGAATGTCATATTTAGGGCCTAGCTGCCCAATTGTGGGAAAAAGTTTACCATATGTGATTTTAAGATCCTTATTTTGGCATTGAACTTATTAATGAGGTATTTCCATAAAGTTCTCATGCCATCACAAGTTGTCTCTAGTTCTACATTTCTCTTTATCTGAAATTTTATCACCATATCCATAATGAAGATTTACATGGCTTAAATGCAGTGGTTTTAAAGCATCTATAATAACACATTGATGTTTCCTACATTATCTAGGCTTAACTCCAATTTTTACCCTAAAAAATATTGCATTTTCCCAAGACCGCATCTCACAACAATGCTTCTTATTTTACCCTCCAATTAAACCATAAGCCACTCCCTTATCTGCTTCTACTCCTAATTATGTTATCAAATACTTGACTCTTGTTCATGAATTATACTTAGAGATCCCGATTTTTTATTTACATTTGTTATTGATCCCATGTTCAAAAAAATATTTTATGTAATGTCACCCCATTGATTGTGTGGAAAATTATTAAATTAAACCATACCAAGTTTATTGCTTCAACTTAAAAATTCCCACATGATATATTACACCCTCACTGAAGGAGTGACCAATATCACTTTCCTTCTAGGCCATCTTGATGATGTTCCCTCTCTTAATAATGCCATTGTACCTCATGTTGCACGTTATAAATGTATAAGACTGAACATCATAGGTGATCTTATCAAACAATGGAACAACTAGACTTCTTTCACCCTCTCATTACATGTTCTCATGTTGTTTTTGTTAAAGAACCTCATTTTTCAATGTATATTAGCCTCACCTACTCTCTTAGTACATGCAAATCATTTTTTCATTGAACTTATTAAGGATGTATTTAAAGAAATTTCTCATGCCATCACTAGTTGTCTCATGTTCTACATTTCTCTTTATATTAGATTTTATCCCCATATCTATAGTGAAGTTCAAGCTTGCTTCAATTTGGTGTTTTTAATCCCTTATAATAACACAATGAAGTGTCCTACATGCTCTAGGTATAGCTCTCCTTTTATACACTAAACAATATTACATTTTCACAAGACCACATCTCTTAAAAGTGCTTCTTATTGTACCATCCAATTGAACCATAATCCACTCACATATTTTCTTCTACTCCTAATGATGTTATCAAATTCTCAACTCATACTTATGAATTATACTGAGAGATCATAAGTTTTTATTTACATTTTTTATTGATCCCATGTTCAAAAAAATATTTTATGTGATGTTTGGAAAAATATTAAAGTAAACCATACCATGTTTATTGTCTCACCCTAAAAATTCCCACATGATGGCTTACACCCTCACTAAAGGAGTGACAAATATCACTTTCATTTCTAACCCACCTGGATGATTTTCCCTATCTTAATAATGACATTGTCCTCATATTTCACTTTAAAAATATGCAAGACTTAACATTATACATCACCTTATCAAATTATGGAACGACTAGACTCCTTTTACCCTCTTATTACATGTTCCCATCATGTTTTTGTTAACGTATTTCATTTTTCAATGTATATTAGCCTCACCTACTCTCTTAGTACATGCAAATCCTTTTTGCATTGAACTTATTAAGGAGGTACTTCAAGAAACTTTTCTTGTTGTCACAAGTTGTCTCACATTCTGCATTGCACTTTATAAGATATTTAATCCCCACAGCTATATTGAAGGTCTAGTTGGCTTTAATTTGGTGGTTGTTAAGCCTCTACAATACCACATTGAAGTGTTATACATGATCTATGTCTAACTCTCCATTTTTCACCCTAAAAAATTATGCATTTTTCGCAAGACCGTGTCTAACAAAAGTGCTCCTTATTGTAACGTCCAATTCAACTCAACTCATCATCTTGAATTACACATAGAGATCATGAGTTGTTATTTTCATTTTTTATTGATCCCATGTCCAAAAAAATGTTTAAATGATGTTACCCATGGATTGTGTGCAAAATTGTTAAAGTAAATCATACCATGTTTATTTCTTCACCCTAAAAGCTCCGACTTGATAGCTTACACCATCACTAAAGTAGTGCCAAGTACCACTTTCATTCCTGTGCCACCTTGGTGATTTTCCTTCTCTTAAGAATTCCATTCTTTCTCATGATGCACTTTACAAATTCATTCCCCATCTCATTACATGTTTTGAGGATGGTTTTGTTAAACCTAATCTATCAAAGCATGTTCCCCTCAACAATTTTCAGAGGTACATGAAAATTACTTTTGCATTGAACTTATTAGGGAGGTACTTCAGGAAATTTCTCATGCCATCACGAGTCGGCTCACATTTTATAGTGGTCTTGATAAGATATTTTATTCCCATAGCTATAGTGAAGGTCTAGATGTCTTCAATTTGGTTGTTTTTAAGCCTCTAGAATAAAAAATTGAAGTTTTTTACATTGTCTATGTCTAACTCTCCATTTTTTACCCTAAATAATATTGCATTTTCACTAGACAACATCTCACGAGAGTGCTTGTTATTGTACCCTCCAATTGAACCATAATACACTCCTTTCCCTTCTTCCTGTGGTAATAGTCTTACCAAATCCTCAACTTATGCTCATGAATTACAATTAGAGATTATGAATTGTTATTTATATTTGTTATTAATCCCATGTTCAATAAAATATTTTATATAATGCCACCCCATGGATTGTGTGGAAAAAATTAAAGTAAAACATACCAAGTTTATTGCTTCACCATAACAATTCCCACATGATAACTTATAGCTCAAAGCCACTGACAAATATCTCTTTCCTTCCAAATCCACCTTCTAATGTTCCCTCAATTAATAATGTGATTATATGTATACAACTTAATGTCATGAGTGGTCATATGAAATTATTGCACAAGTACACTCCTTTCACTCTCTCAGTACATGTTATCATGATGTTTTTGCTAAACATTATTAGTCAGAGTATATTCCCCTCTCAAAGTATATTCCTCTCTCACCTACTTTATATTATTTGAAATTTAGCCACCATTCCTCAAGCAACAGTGATACCAAATAAATTCAATTACCCAATAGTTACGATACCATAAACAGTAATGATCATTTACAACTCCCTTATTCTTTTGCTACGTCAACATTTAATCTCATTCATTAGATTCGTTATTCTAGATACCTTACTCTACATTCTAATACTAATGGCCATCTCAGTTCGTCATTGTTCATTGTAGATCAAGTTACATATGTAGCCATCTACAAATTGACTGTCACTGTCTGGTACAATTAGAAATTACTAATTAGATGCACGACTAATAGATGAGCACTATTCTATAAGTAACGAGATGATGTGAACTGATCCAATTCCAATATGTGAAAATGGGACTAATCCTTGGAAAGTGTTGTCTGGCAGGTGTGATTGTGTGTTTTGCCATCCATGGAAAGTGTTATCTGGCCGATGTGATTACGGTGTTTTCCTTGATGTGTGAGTTGAATGAAATTACCAGGTAATAACGTAGACTCTAGAGTATACGACGAGCAATATATATATATATATATATATATATATATATATATGATGGAAGTGAACGAGTACATGGTCTGATAATGATTTGAAACTCGCTCGCAAAATTTTCTTTGAGTAAGGAAATATTCTTTGATTCCTTAACGAAATGGATGAAGAAACCTGCAACAATATTGAGAATGCATATTCCTATTCCATCAGATAGAGATAGAACGAATCTGCGAAGGAGTTGAACAAAGCCATGAGACGGTTGAACATTCCACGAAAACGAGAAAACGTTGAATGTTGCGATTACTGTGAGAAAACGTTATAGAAGTCAGTTCCTGCTTCGAATCCCATACGATCAGCCCTTCCCCAACCTACTTTGCGGCTTTGGCTTCCGGTGCCAATCTCCTCCGACTTTCTGACCCGGTCATTCTAGATTATATGTGGTCAATGTGCTCTATGACAGAAAACGATAGCTGAACACGTCAATTTCAGAAAATTATATCCATGAATAGAACTCGTATAAAATTTCCGATGTCCGAGTGGGCTTATCATAGGAAAAGGAGGAGGTTATTGCAATATTGGTCGGTTAAGATGACTCATAACGCAATATTTTCCCGGCTGGCCATTCCTCCAGAGACAACGTAGCGTTGAGAAATAGCATATCGCAGGAGATATTCGCAGATCGCGTTGATAATGGTATAGTTTGACAGAGATAATTCGTATCGCAAATTTTCTGTTGTCTATCTGCATTGATAATTCCCGTATCAATGCAGATATGCAGATCAAGTTGATAATTCGTGTATTGAATGATGATATGCATATCAATTTGATAAATCGCGTATTAGGGCGAGATAAGTCGCATGTCCCGTGGATTACTGCGTATTAGGTGGAGATAACTCGCATATCACGTTGAAAAATCGCAAATTGCACTGTAAATTCGCTTAATACAGGAAAAAAATCATATAACACGGATGATAGTTTAAAACTTGGGTTGATGAGGCTCATATCAGACGCATTACGCGCAGAGATAACATAGATGCTGCGCTGATATAATTTGCATATAGCATATTCCCTGGATAATTCGGAGATCCTGCAGGCATATGGAGCCGCTTATAGCATATTCCCTGTATAATTCGGAGATACTGCAGACACATCGAGCCGCGTATAGCATATTCCCTTGATAATTCGAGGATCCTGCAGAGATCATAAGCATATTGAGCCGTGATAATTAGTATATCGTATTGATAATTCGCATGTGACGTATTGAATTGATAATTCGCGTATTTGAATAACATAACAACGTTGATAACTCTGGTATTTAGAATGTGGCATTCATAATTCGCATAGCACAGATCACATATTTATATTCGCAGATCTGAAGGAGCTATGGCAGCGTTGTTGAATTTCCTGGCACTCTCATGAGGGAGAAATTCTTCGTGTCGGTAAATCTGAGAAAATTCGCACAGATCCATGGCAGCAAACATTTACAAAGATCCGCTGGTTCCTAAAGAGGAAAGAAAAAGTTCAATGCACAAGTCAGATTCTGCATACCAAAAACAAAGACTCTGTTTTCCAAAATGCAAAGGACTGTGAGGTTTTTAATAAAACGACTTTGACAGTTCAACTAAAATGGCAAGCGGCCAGTGACATAATCTTTTCAGACAAAAATAGAATGTGAATTTTGAGTGCATAGCAGTTGAAGTTAATACTTCAACACTCCCCCTTAAGTTCAACTGTTGGTTTATCAGTCATACCCATGCATTTCCTCAAATATTCAAAGCTTTTCTTCCCTAGTGGCTTTGTGAGTATATCTGCAAATTGCTCCTGAGTCCTGCAATGTTTTAAAATAATTTCTCCATTGTTCACTAGCTCCTTGATGTTGTGAAACTTAACATCTATGTGCTTTGTCCTTTTGTGAAACACATAATTTTTAGACAATGCTATGGCTGAACTATTGTCACAATAAATCACTGTGCCTTTTGTCTGTTCTTGACATAAACTTCTCAACATTCTTCTCATCCACATTGCTTGACATGCTGCTACTGTAGCTGTTACATACTCTGCCTTTGCTGTAGACAATGCTACAATAGGCTGTTTTTTAGAAGCCCATGAAATAACTCCTGAACCCATATGAAAAACATAACTGGATGTACTTTTCCAATCATCTACACTTCCATCCCAATCACTGTCAGTGTAACCAATTAACTCAGAATTTTCTGAAGTAGTATACAAAATACTATGCCTTTTAGTTCCTTTCACATACCTCATAATTCTTTTTGCTTCCTGTCAATGTGCTTCTTTTGGCCTCTCCATGAATCTGGAAATTAAACTAACAGCATGCATAATATCAGACCTAGTCGCAGTCAAGTACATAAGGCTTCCAACTATTCTCCTGTACAGGCTAGGATCAAAATCCTTGCTACTGTCCTCTTTGTTGAGTTTCAATTCCATTACTATGGGTGTTATTGCTGCCTTGCAATCCGGCATGTTAAATCTTTTCAAAAATTCATTAACATATTTTTCTTGTGAGATAAAAATATCTTTTTCATTTTGCTCTACTTCTATTCCTAAGAAGTATTTCAGCAATCCCATGTTAGTCATTCCAAATTCATCTTTCATGACTGTTTTAAAATTTTCAATAAGGTAATTATCATTACTTGTGAGTATCACATCATCAACATATAAAACTACAATCAACATCTTACCATCTTTTTCTTTGATGTATAATGTGGGTTTTCCTTCACATTTTTCAAACCCATTCTCCAGTAGATAGGAATCTATCCTACTGTACCATGCTCTTGGTGCTTGCTTCAGCCCATAAAGAGATTTCTTCAATCTGCAAACTTTGTGCTCTTGGTCCTTTTTCTCATAGCCTAGAGGTTTTTCAACATAAACCTCTTCCATTAACACTCCATTTAAAAATGTCGATTTTACATCCATTTGGTAAACATTCCATTTGTTTTGTGCTACTATGGAAAAAACTGCTCTCACTGTTTCCATTCTTGCAACTGGTGCAAAAACCTCCTCATAATCTCTTCCATGTTGCTGCTTATAACCTTTGACAACAAGTCTGACCTTATGCATTTCAATTTTACCTTCAAAATTGCTTTTGGTCTTGTAGACCCATTTAACTTCAATGACTTCCTTACCTTTTGGGAGTTCAACCAAATCCCATGTTTTGTTCTTCTCTATTGCTTTAATTTCTTCATCCATGGCTTCTATCCATTTTCTATCTTTTATAGCTTCTTAAAAATGAATAGGATCATCAACATGACAATACAAAGCAAATAAATAATTTATACCTTCATTTGCTGTCTCTTGCTCATAAATTTTATTTAAATTTCTGAATCTTGTTCCTCTTTCATTAGATGTACTTGTACTTGAAGTAGCACTCAAATCTGCTCCACTTGGTGTGCTTGGAGAAGTACTCTCATTGTTTCTCAATGGTGTTCTTACTCCTACTTGAGGTGTCTCTTGCTGTCCTTGTGTTAGTGGAGGTTGTGCTACTGATGAGGTATTATTTTCAGCCACATCTTCCTCATCTTCTTCATGAGACAAACAACTTTTAACATTGAATGTTTTCTCAATGCTTCCATCCCATGCTTCTTATTCAATGAATTTCACATCTCTGCTTATAAAAATTTTCTTTGTGGATGGGTTATATAATCTATATCCCTTGGAATCTTCACAATATCCAAGGAAGATGCAGTTCTTCCTCTGACTATCCAATTTCTTCCTCAACTGTTTTGGAATGTGTGCATAAGCCACACACCCAAAAACTCTCATGTGGGTGACTCCCTGCTTTCTGCCACTCCACGCTTCTTCTGGAACTCTGTTCATTACAGCTTTTGTTGGGCATCTATTTAAAATATACACAACACAATTTGTAGCTTCTATCCAACATTCATTTGACAAGTGTTTTTCCTTTAGCATACTTCTCACCATTTCCATTATGGTTCGATTCTTCCTTTCAGCAACACCATTTTGCTGCGGTGTGTATATTGTAGTAAAATGTTTGTGTATGCCATTTTCTCTGCAAAAACACAGAAATTCTTTTGAGATGTACTCACCTTCTCTATCAGTTCTAAGAACTTTGATATGCTTCCCACTCTGTTTCTCTACTAGAGCTTTAAAATAGAAATTTTTTTCAAATACTTCACTTTTATATTTCAAGAAATAAACCCATACTTTTTTTGTGAAATCATCAATGAAGGTTAGCATGTAATTGCTTCCTGAAACTAATGTTGTTTGCTTCGGCCCACATAAATCCGAATGAATAATTTCTAAGGGTACTTTCACTCTTATGCTCTTTCCTGATGGAAAGTTTTCTATGTGTTTTTTTCCCAAGATGCAGCCTTCACATAGGCTGTTCGGTTTCTCAATCAATAGTACTCCTCTTACCATTCCTTTTCTGTGCATCAAATTCAAACCTTCGAAATTGAGATGTCCAAATCTCAAGTGCCATAACCAATTCTCATCTTTCACTTCCTTTTGAAATACCTCTTGAGTTATAGCTGCTACATTCTTTCATTTTCCCTTCAAATCTGTATTGAGCTTGAGTGGTAACATTCTATTGTTGGTCCTTTGTATTTCAGCAATAATCTTTTTGCTTGGAGGTATGTCCATTATTGTGCACACATCATTTTTAAAAACTACATTGTAACATTTGTTTATGAGCTGCCCAATGCTCAACAGATTACACTTCAAGCCAGGAACATAGTACACGTCTGGCACAAATTTCTGCTCACCATTTCTTGTATGAATACTAACTTTATCTTTTCCCTCGACATAAATCTTAGTATCAGTTCCTGTTGTTACTTCTAATTTAACTTCTTCATCAAGATTGGCAAACATTTCTATGTTTCTAGTCATGTGATTACTGCAGCCTGAATCTAAGAACCATACATCATCCTGTCTATCTTGTGCTACATTACATGTTAACAGCACATTATTTGGGTTATTTTCTTCTCTTATTACATTAGCATTTTACCTATTATTCATGTCATTTTTCTTTTTCCTACACTCATTAGCATAGTGCCCATATTTTTTGTAATAATGACATTGGAAATTTGATTTGTCATACCTTTGTCATTGAGCATGTTGGTGTCCACATTGCTAGCTGCTGCTTTGGCCGTGGCTTTGATTCTGACTGTTGCTCCTTCCATGTGAATGTGTAGAGCTATTTCTTCCTTCTCTATTTTGGCTTCTGCCTCTTCCTCTTCCTCTGCCTTGACCTCTTCCTCTTCCAAAAGGAATCTGGGTCTTGAAGGTATGCTCTAAAGATGAGTTTACTGATCTTCCCAATCTTTGTTCATGAGTCATCGGTGATGCATGAAGTTTATCTACTATGAACTTTGAGAGATCCTTTGTCTCTTCAATGGTGGTAACAATAACATCAAACCTTGAGGGTAAGCTCCTCAACAGTTTCTCCACTATATTTCTTTCTTCAAGTGTCTCTCCATGAGACCTTATCTGATTTACCATCCCAATCACATGTGTGAAGAAAGAGTCTATGTTATCAGACTCTTTCATATAGAGAGTTTCAAAATCTCTCCTCAGCAATTGTAGTTTTGTTGTCTTCACTTTCTCCATATCTTGATAGGCTATCTTCAGAGTATCCCATGCATCCTTGGATCTTTTAGCTACTGCTATCCTTGGAAACACACTCTCATGTAATGCTTGATAGAGATAGAAGAGGGCCTTAGAGCCCTTCTTTCTATTGCTCTTCAGCAGATCCTTCTCTACCTGTGTTAAGGCATTATACTGTTGTTCATCAACTGGTTCTTCAAAACCATCTTCTACAAATTCCCATAAGTCCTGGGAGGAAAACATGGCTCTCATGGTAATGGCCTAATAATCATAGTTCTTTCCATTAAATTTGGGAATCTGAGTATTTCCAATACTCATACTAGTGCTTGGTCCAGCCATTGATTATAGACTAAACTCTGAAATAAACTTGACTCTGTTTTTCTAAACAAACTGTCTTTCCTTCTTTAAAGGACTAAACTCTATTTCTGAGGATTGCTCTTTTAAAAAAAACAACAACTCTGTTTTTTTTAGAAATACCTGGACTTTACTTCTGTTGGGCTCGCTGAAGTTTTACTGGTGAACTGCTGCAACAAATCCTTCTTCCTTCAGCTTTTTTGACACCTTCAAAGAGCCTGGATAATCTCCGATACCATGTTGGAATTTATGAGAATTGTAGAACAAAAACACAGAGAGAATAATACTCTCCTCTAAACACAGAGAATTCAAATAAAAATTTTCTCACTGACAGACAGAGTTGACAAACTGTAACTATTTCATTAACTGTGAAAACTATTACAAAAAAAAACTTCCTCCTCTAACAGAGGGATCACACAATGACTGCCACAAACGCAGTGCATAAAAATGTTCTCTGTCTCTGTTGCAAAAATTACACACACACACTCTTTTCAAAAACTGTCTCACTATTTTAACACACTGAAGTATGTTTCATTAACTCTCCTTTCATTTAGCCCCCTAGACTTTTTATATGTGGCGCAGCACATATATAAAAAAAATTACAACTAAAATATTAAAAACAAACTATGTATGGCCCACTGGGCTCATATTACAAACTGGCGTATGTGTTTTAATATGAATCAAAACATATATATATGACAAAGGTTTTATAACCAAACTCAATGCGCGATATCCAAAAAGGATTATAACGTAAAACATATAACAAATATAACATAAAATTTTCCACCAGATTTCAAAACTGATTAAACTAGATTGTAATGAAAAATCGCATAACATTTCTACGTGACGTCACTGCTTCAAAACTCCACACGATCGCCATCCTATTGGTCGAGGGATGGGGCCCGCGGACTCCAAATTTTTTATGAACCGTATTTCATGAAAAGTTCGCGTAACACTTTGGCCTGATGACGTCAGAGCCTTTTGTTACGCGAAAAAATTTACATTGTGATTTATGAAGGGTTTCAAGTCTAGTTTAGCCTGTGGTGACGTAGGCACCAAACCAATACAAGAAGCATGGATTTTTCCACATACCTGTGCACTGGCAGATGATGGCGGTTGTTGTCATGGCCTACGGGGACCACCAAAATTTAAACAAAAGCAACTTCCTGCGTACCAAAAACAAAGACTCTGTTTTCCAAAATACAAAGGACTGTGAGGTTTTTAATAAAACGACTTTGACAGTTTAACTAAAATGGCAAGCGGCCAGTGACAGAATCCCTTCAAAAAAAAATAGAAGGAGGCTTTTGAATACACAAAAGTTGAAGTTAACACTTCAAAAAAACTGGAGGTGACGATCCCGCCCGCAAGCAGAAAGGAAAAAGTGATGAAGTGCTGTATTGAACAGTACAGAAGTTAAAGATGTTTCCTACAAAGAAGCCCATGAAATGACACAGGAGATTAGTGGTATCCATTTTGTGTACAGACTGACACATCAACAGAAAAGAGAATGACCCAAAAAAATCATAACTATGCATCAGAGAGATTGAAATCATAAGGGTTCTATTCTTGGTGTTGAAGTTGGAAATGTATTCCAATCCAAAGGGCTATTGAGTGTTATAGGTTTGCATAGACCTCTTGAGGCAGGTATATACTAGCAATTGTTACCAGCAATGTTTCTTCCGGTGGTTACGAGGACAATATTGACAATGGAGATGTAATAATAATATATTATGCAGGAGGCCATGGTAGGAGGAATGATAACTAGAGAAATAGGTTTATGATCAGCAGCTCACTCCCTGGAATGCAGCCCTAAGGAATACCTGGGACTGCGCATTGATATTAACAGTCAAATTAATTACTACAATATAATAAAACACGTGTCTATTGTTCATTGCTTTAAAAATGCGGTAAGACTCCATCATGGATCTCCCGGTTAAGGACTACTTTTATCAATTATTTCCACTGTTCTTCATAAAGTTCTCTTCAAAAAAAAAATCTCCAACCAAATGAATGCATATTTTCAACCAATAAAACTATTTAAAATAATCTAAATAATTAATAACTATTTAAGATAACCGAAACAATTAATAACTAAATACCTGTGAGAGTAACTATAGTCTTCGAGGAAGTTGAATTTGGTTGTGAGCAGATATTTCATACAGTTGACATCGTTGATGCAGTATTTGAGCTCGTATGGCATATTTTGTAACAAATCCCTCAGAGAACGGCTCTTTTATTAGTGGATATTTGACCCAGAGAATGTTTCCTAATGAAATTCGGACGACAGTAGGGTTCTGGTTGATGAATCCCAACTTGAGCACCGCATTAATGTCAACGAAAACCAACAACTTTGGGATGAAACCACACCTTCCTTCTGCAATTCGGACAACCCACCAGTGTTGAAATTTCTAAACAATTTTGAACACATAGAGGAAATAAAATTTCTCGACTTAACACAGAGATTTAATAGAAAATATGGACAGAGACGCTTAAAACACTATTTCATTAAGTCAAAAACTGTTACAAAATGAAGGTCTTCCTCAGAAATTCTGCATTATAAAGAAAATATTCTTCTAACTGCTACACACACAGTGTTTACAATTTTTCTCTATCTTACTATTATGCCTTCGGGCTCACAAAGTCAATTCATTACAATGCTCTGTGGTTTTTTTGTATTTATATAACAAACTATTGCTTTATATATATTATAAACTTTACTAGTTTATAATATATATATTAAAACGTGTGTGTATATATATATATATGCTAAGCCAAAAGGCTTTGAAATAAAACATGTTGCGGCATTAAAAAAAATAAACCAAGGCTCTAAAACCTTAATATATTGCCTTTCACGGATTTGAAAGACCTTTATCCAAAATGGTTAACTGAGATTTATCGCATTCATTTGGATGCTTACTTACTATGCTTTCAATTGGTGCAATAGCACTATGATTGGTCCACGCTTGACATGGTGGCAGACTTGAAATATTTATAAAAAACGCTTAAGACTCTTATTGCATCCACTTTCTACCCTGTTGGCGTAGGCACATAGATTTGTGATACGACGTGGATTGGTCCACGTGTTGGTGACGCGACAGTGGTGGGGGTGGCTTATCACATGGTTCTGGACAATGGTGATGTAGGCGGGAGTTCGTGTGATCGCCTTCCGATTAGTTAGTGGGTGTGAGGATGTGGAGCATAGGCTCCACTCAAATGACTTGGCCTATTTAAAACAAAATGAACGACGGGAGTTATAATATTTGGTGGATGGTTTTAAATGGTGCGAGGAAAAGTTTTAAAGTAGTGGATGAGGGTTTATGAATGTGGAATGGTTGCGTGGTCAAACCAAAATTTTACAAAAAGAATACACAAGAAAACATGGCTACAACCATAACTCAAAAATTGGATTTTCAGGTGATATGAACCTGACTTCAATGCACAATGGAGTGCAAAATTAAACAAAAACAATTTGCTACCTTCTGTCCTTCAAATTTCCATCAGAAATAAACTTCCATTGTCCTCCTGTTTTCAATTGCAGTTGGAATTAATATTTCCAACACTCCCCCTTAATTTCAACTGCGGCATTCTCTTGCATACCCAGACATTCCATCAAATAATTAAAACTTTTCTACCCCAAGGGTTTTGTCCATATATCATCAAACTACTCCTCTATTCTGCAATGTTGCAAAACAGTTTCCCCATTGTTCACTAGCTCTGTGATGTAGTGATACTTGGCATCAATATGTTTCGTTATTTTGTGAAAAAATGAATTCTTTGATAATTCTATTGTTGAGCTATTATCACAATACACTATTGTGCCTTTTATCTATTCATGACACAAGCTTCTTAACATTTTTCTCATCCATACTGCTTGACATGCTGCTGCTATAGCTGCCACATACTCTGCCTCTGCTGTTGATAAAGCCACAATTGGTTGTTTCTTAGAAGCCCATGAAATGGCTCCTGATCCCATATGAAAAACATATCCAGAGGTTTTTTTTCTGTCATCTATACTTCCATCCCAATCACTGTCAGTATATCTAATCAATTCAAAATTTTCTGAAGTAGTGTACAAAATTCCATACCTCTTTGTTCCTTTCACATACCTCAGAATTATTTTTTCTGCTTGCTAATGTGCCTACATTGGCCTTTCCATAAATATGGAAATTAAACTTACAGCATGCATAATATCTGGCCTAGTTGTAGTCAAATACATAAGGCTGCCAACTATGCTCTTATACAAACTTGGATCAAAATCCTTGCTACTGTCTTCTTTGCTTAACTTCAATCCCATCACTGTAGGAGTAATTGCTACCTTGTAATCCCGTATGTTAAATATTTCCAAAAATTATTTAACATATTTTGCTTGAGAAATAAAAAATTTATTTTCATTTTTCTCTACTTCTATTTCTAAGAAGTATCTCAGCAATCCCATATCAGTCATTTCAAATTCATCTTTCATGACTGTTTTAAAATTCTCAATGAGGTAAGAATCATTACCTATGAATATCACATCATGAACATAGAAAACAAAAATGAGCATCTTACCATCTTTGTCTTTGATATATAATGTGGGTTCTCCTTCACATTTCTCAAACCCATTTTTTAGTAGACAGGTATCTATCCTACTGTACCATGCTCTTGGTGTTTGTTTCAGCCCATACAGAGCTTTCTTCAATCTGCATACCTTGTGCTCTTGGCCTTATTTCTCATAGCCCAGAGGTTGTTCAACATAAACCTCTTCCATCAGTACTCCATTTAGGAATGCTGATTTCACATCCATTTGGTAAACCTTCCACTTGTGTTGTGTTGCTATGGACAACACTGCTCTTACTATTTCCATTCTTGCAACCGGTGCAAATGTTTCTTCATAATCTCTTCCTTGTTTCTTCTTGTAGCCTTTGACAATAAGTCTGGCCTTGTGCCTTTTAATCTTACCTTCAACATTTCTTTTGGTTTTATAAACCCATTTCACTCCAATGACTTCTTTACCTTCTAGGAGATCGACTAGTTCCCATGTCTTATTTTTCTCTATGGCATTTATCTCTTAATCCATAGCATCTGTCCATTTCTTATCTTTCACAACTTCTTTAAAATGAATAGGATCATCTACATGAAAATATCATGCAAATAAAGATTTCATACCTTCATTTTCTGCCTCTTACTCATAAATCTCATTCAGACTTCTGAATCTGGTTCCTCTTTCACTTGCTGAACTTGTGCTTGTAGAAGCACTCAAATCTGCTCCTTGTGATGTGCTTGGAGAAGCAATGTCATTACTTCTCAAGGGTGTTCTCATACCAGCTTGTGGTATCCTTTGTTGTCCTTATGTTGGTGGATGTGGTGCTACTAATGAGGGATGTCTTTCAACCATTTCTTTCTCATTCCCATCATGAGACAAACAACTTTTTACATTCACTGTCTTCTCAATGCTTCCATCCCAAGATTTTTCTTCAATAAATTTCACATCTCTGCTTATCATAAATTTCTTGGTGGATGGGTTATATAATCTGTATGCTTTGGATTCTTCACTGTATCCAAAAAATATGCACTTCTCCCCCTTACTGTCCAACTTCTTCCTTAGCTGATCCAGAATGTGTGCATAAGCCACACAACCAAAAAATCTCATGTGCATGACAAATTGTTTTATGCCACTCCATGATTCTTCTGGAACTCTGTTCATAACACTCTTTGTTGGGCATCTATTCAGCACATATGCTTCACAATGTACAGCTTCAGCCCAATATTTATTTTGCAAATGATTTTTCTTCAGCATACTTCTTACCATATCCATGATGGTTCTATTTTTCCTTTCAGAAACTCCATTTTGTTGAGGTGTGTACCTTGCTGTAAATTTTTTATGTATCCCATTTTCTATGCGAAAATGCAGAAATTCTTTTGATATATATTCTTCTCCTCTGTCTGTTCTTAAGACTCTAATATGCTGCCCACTTTGATTCTCTACTAGAGCCTTAAAGTGGCAGAATTTCTCAAACGCTTCACTCTTCAACTTCAATAAATAAACCCAATTTTTTCTTATGTAATCATCAATAAAAGTCAGCATATAATGATTTCCTGCTAATGATGGTGTTTTCATTGGTCCACACAAATCTGAATGGACTATTTCTATGGGTGCCTTTGCCCTTATTCTCTTTCATGATGGAAAGTTTTCTCTGTGTTTTTTTCCCAATATGCAGCCTTCACAAAGGTTGTCTGGCTTTTCAATCAATGGTAATCCCTTTACCATTCCTTTCCTATGCAAAAAATTCAGACCTCCAAAGTTGAGATGTCCAAATCTCAAGTGCCATAACAAGTTTTCATCTTTTGCTTCTCTTTGGAATGTCTCTTGTGTCACTGTTGCCATCACAACTCCTTTCTTCAAATATGCTCTCATCTTGAGAGGAAACATTATGTTTCTTGTCATCTTCACTTGTGCAATCCTCTGCTTGCTTGGCAGTATGTCCATGATGGTACATACATCATCCTCAAAGAAAACATTGTAGCCTTTCTGAATGAGTTATCCAATGCTCAAAAGGTTACACTTCATACCAGAAACATAATAAACATCTGATATGGATTTCCTTTCTCCTTTCTTTGTCAAAACACTCACTCTGACTTTTCCCATGACAGAGACTTTACTGTTTGTCCCCAATGTTACTTGAGACTTCACATTTTCATATAACATGGAAAACATTGAAATGTTTCCAGTGATATGGTTGCTACATCCTGAATCTAGAAACCATATATCTTTATTTTTCTCTTCAGCCATATTACATGCTAAAAACAATTTTTCTTGATCGAGATTTTCCTTAGTAAAATTAGCACTGGGTCTATTACCCATCTTACTCTTTTTCTTCCTACATTCATTAGCATAATGGTCATGCTTCTTATATTAATGACATTGGACTTCAGATTTATCATACCTTTGTCCATGTGCTTGATTTGGTCCACCTTTTTGGCTGTTGTCTTGGCTTTGATTCTGATTTTGATTGCTGCCCCTTCCAGTTGTATTTCCAGGGTTGTTTCCTCCTCTATTTTGGCTTCTTGCTCTTCCTTTTCCTCTGTAGTTTCCTCTGCCTTGACCTCTTCCTCTTCCAAAGGACATTTGGGTCTTGAAGGCATGTTCCAAAGATGAGTTTTCTGTTCTGCCCAATCTTTGTTCATGTTTCATCGATGATGCATGAAGCTCATCAAAAATAAACTTTGAGAGATCATTTTTCTCTTCAATGGTTGTTACTATCACATCAAATCTTGAGGGTAAACTCCTCATTACTTTCTCTACTATTCTTATTTCTTCTACTGTCTCTCCATGAGATCTCATTTGGATGACCAACCCAATCAACAATGTGAAGAATGAGTCTATTGTATCAGACTCTTTCATGGAAATGACTTCAAAATCCCTTCTCATTAATTGAAGCTTTGTTATCTTTACCTTCTCCATATCTTGGTAGGTTGTCTGGAGGGTATCGTGTGCATCCTTGGACCTCTTTGCTGCTACAATTCTTGGAAATATACTTTCATGCATTGCCTGATAGAGATAGAAGAGGGCTTTTGAGTCCTTCTTCCTATTACTCTTCAGCAAATCCTTCTCTGCCTTTGTTAAGAAATTATATGCTTATTCATATGCTGGTTCTTCTAAACCATCTTCAACTAGCTCCCATAAATCTTGAGAGGCAAATAGGGCTCTCATTGTGATTACCCAATAGTCATAGTTGTTCCCATTGAACTGTGAGAGTTGAGTATTTCCCATACTCGTGCTTGTGTTGGCTCCTTCCATTGCTACCTCACTGAACTATGCTTTTAAACTTTATTGTGTTTCTTAAATGAACCTTCTCACTGCTGAGAGATTAAATTCTATCTTCAAGAGAATTCTCTGTACTGCACTCTTTAAAAACAAACTCAAAACTATGTTTTGATGAATACCTTGTTTTGTTGAGCCTTCACACTACTGGTCAAAAGTTTCAACAACTCCTTTTTCTTCCTTTAGCTTCTTTAGAAAATGCAAAGAGCCTAGACTAGCTCTGATACCATGTTGAAATTTCTGAACAATTCTGAACACACAGAGGAAATAAAATTCCTCAACTCAACAAAAAGATTTAATAGATAATATGGATAGAGATGCTTAAAACACTATTTCATTAAGGGCTTTAAACGTGAAGTCAAGTTAATTCTCAGAGAATCTAAGAAAAATATTTTCCCGGAAATAGTCTTATTAACATTTTGAAAAGTCTACCAATTATAATAGTTCTACGAATCGTTTTAGTTTGTTCTGGCCGAGTTCGAACTTTAATCCGTTTATATTGTGTATGATGACGGCCCAACAAACGAGAATTTTTGCCGGAGTTTGGAAAACCGACAATGGTAATTAGTGACTCTGATTGAAAATTAAGTGGGAACTATGGTCAATAGGAACTTTTAAGTTCGGCGAACTACGTTTTATAAATAAATCGCCGCGAGAGCTCTCGGTTCTTTTGGTTTCATTGTTTTAGTAACGACTTTTTTACATTTCAACGGTGTGCGCTGGGCGAGTTCCGCGCGACTTTTTCTGTTTTCGCGCGATTGTGCTGGGCGAGTTCCGCGCGACTTTTTCTGTTGGTCGAGGTTCTGCTGGCGAGGTTCTGCCGGTCAAGGTTCTGCTGGCGAGGTTCTGTTGGTCGAGGTTCTGCTGGCGAGGTTCTGCCGGTCGAGGTTCTGCCGGTCGAGGTTCTGCTGGTCGAGGTTCTGCTGGCGATTTGCTTGTCGAGGTATGTTCAGCCATCCCCACCACCAAATTAATTTCAGGATTATCATGTATAGCCTTCCCTGCCCATCCTCGAGGACAACCATTTCACGAACTAGTTTCTCAAACTGTATAAACAGAGACTCCACTATTCTTGCTCTTCCAATCTTAAAATATAATCATATAACAACCTGAAAGGAACATTAATATATTTGTTTTCCTAAGAAAGCCTTGAGAATAGGAATATATCCATCTTACACCATTGGCTCTTATAACTCGAACATATAAATCTCTCTTCATATATATATGTTTTTAAGACCTGCAAGAGTTTTGATCTCATGTCAATAAAAAAGTTATTCAAACAGTATATTTCTACAGGCTTGATGAGGCATTATTAGACGATAACATGGTGAGTACGTCCATGCGATTAATTATTTTCGTGCAATCTCTTCAAAACTTATAGCTGGCCAAGCATCTAATTAGGCAAAGAGAATCAACCTCTGATCTCCTTTTCATTTTAGTTTCGTCCTTATTCCACATGATTAACTCTGTTTTTCTTTTACTCTGTTCCACAATGATTAATACTCTTTTCCTTTTTGCTTTACTCCACAGTGATTATCACTTTTACTTTTCACGGTTATGCTTATTCTTAATTGATTAAGATCAAAGATTGTGATTCTCTTCGAAAATCACAAGCTTGCGTGATATATTTGATTTTATTTTTATGTGCAGGTCGGGAGAATTTTTATTTTAAAGCTTCAACAATACAAATAAATTTCAAAGATTTTCAAACATACTTTTTCTTTTTACTTTTATGTTTATTCTTAATTGATTAAGATCAAAGATTAGTTTTGTGTTCTAAAACCCCAGCTTGCTTGATATATTTTATTTTATTTTATTTTGCGCATTCATGGAAAGATGAGAGAATATTTTTTATTTCTATTTATTTCTCTTTCAATTCAATTATTTTTTTAAAACTACGTATTTTTTATTTTTTTTACTTTTATTCTTAATGGATTAGGATCAAAGATTAGGATTTTTTTTGAAAAACACAGCTTGCGTGATATATTCGATTTTATTTTTATGTGGATTCATGAGAAGGACGAGAAAAACTCTCTTTTTTTTGGGGCAATTATTTTTAAAAGCTTAGACACTACAAATTAATTTCAATGATATTGAAATGTTGGGTTTCATACTCGAATTTTAGAGTGGGCAGAAATATAAGACCAATAGTTAATTTCCTGCTGATAAAATGGGTAGAGAAAGAGTATTGAGAGAATATGGTAAAATATAATAAATTTTATTAGTAAAATGAGTTGTTGCATTCAAAAAGTAGAGTAGAAAATAGAATCCTAAATTAGAATATTCTATTTTCTACTCTACTAATTAGCAATACCCAAAACAAGATAGTAGAACAATCCTCAAAAGATTAATTTTCATCCACTAAAGAGCAACCCTCTTACCTACCACGTAGTTTATATTTTGTTAAATTAAATATCAAATTTTGTTATTATAGAAGATATGAACATTGTCAATTTCATAGTAGGATTTTAAGTAAATGATTAGTTTGTTGGAAAGTAATAGATTTTGGTTTGGTTTAGATAGGAATTATAAAAACCATATTATAGGTTCAATTAATTAACTTTTTCTAAATTGTATGAACCATTGTAGTGTTTGTAGAAGTTAAATTTAACTTATCCTTGTTGTGTATTTGAAAAATAATTGGATCATAAAAAGTTCAATGATTTATTCTCTATCATGTTTTCAATTGATTTGACCCTAGTCAATATGGTATTATTCTTTATCACAAAACTAGAAACTCCACTAATGAGGAACTCTATTACTTTATTCCTTTTTGCGTTTCTTTTCTCTTAGTATTAGCCTTAAACGTTGATTTTTGTTAGTTAGATATGATATGATTTTTTTTTTTTTTAACTTTAAGAACCAAAACTTTGGAATTTCTCCAGCACTTCATATAGTTTATCTCATTTCTAGGGCCTTCTAAATACTTATTTTGAATGAAGAAGCATGCTCAATGCCTTTCTTTTTAGGGCTTTTTAAATACTTATTTTGAATGAAGAAGCATGTTAAATGCCTTTCTTTCTTCAAAAGCATGTGCATATACACGTTTTCTTAATGTAAAGTGTGTATACATTATGTCTACATTTCCATTTTTGATTGAGAGTTAATTGATTAGCATATATTGTGCAAGTGTACTTCAGAAGTATAAGAACCTGGATTGACATTTAATGCAAGTAATTTATCTCACAATTAATTTACCCATTAGGATGCTTTGACCTAGTAACTTGAGAGATGAAAAAGATCCTATCACATTAATGTGAGGATCCATTTTCACAATGAACATTAGGAAAAGACAATATTCATTGCAGTTGGTAATATGGTCAACTAGTAGACTATTCAATTATTAACAAAGTTGATGAAAGAATGCAAGGAATTTAAGGTTGCATTTCAATTTTGAAAATGTTCTGCAATAATTTTTATAGGATAATTTGTTAATGCAGTTTCCATAGTTATTTATAGTTTTTATTTAATAAGAAAGACATTCAACAAAAATATGCAAAAGAATTGGTCCCATAATTGTGCTGCTTTGATTGCAGTTAGTCATCCACCAATTCCTTCTTTGTGGTTGAAGGGTATCATACTTTTAGCACACACTCATACATCAAATAGATGTTGCCTCATCGTAATAGGGTTTAAAATGCAGCAGCCTCCTTGACTCTGAATTTATGTGAAACACAAACATTATACACAACATTGTCTCAATCTCCGACGATATCAAGATGTGTTGGTCACCATACATCGTGCCTCAATAGTAGCACCACCACTTACACCAACCTCATATGTTGATGATTCCTCTTCCACCATTTATTATGTCACGAACTCGGTTAATTAGTATTTGGCATGCCCTTGAGTGCTCTATGTTAAAGACACTCATCTTATCTATATGTGTCCTATACTCATCAAATACCATCATCACTGCATGCATCAAGTGACATATCCCCCTCATCAAGATCCCAATCCGCCTAATTTTGGATGCTCCTCATACACTAAGTACCTTGACCATATCAATTGAATGCCCAACTCCTAGCATGGTTCCCACCACACCAACACAACTATTGGAGATTCAAACGACCTCACCACTTAGAAAATGATACGAAATTATTTCACCACCTTGTACTAGAACAATACATAGAAAGAATAACATAATTAATAGAAGAGATAAAAATATGAATTAGAGAAAGGCATGGATCACATATTAAAGGAAATAATAGAGCTCATGTACAAATTTCCATATTTGTTGCATTTATGTGTGTCTAACATAACTCTACTTTCAACATCTTGCTTCATGCAACCTGCACCATACTTTGAATTTGCAAAGACCCAGGAATTCTCCACCCCCCATTTAAGTAGTCTCTGATTGATTCTTTTAATTTTATCTATAATATATCAATTACTTTGATGAGAGATATAGCGCTTTCCACTTGCTAATATTTTAACAAGGGAGAAGCATTGATCTATTAAATCGCCATGATAAATAGTTAATTCAGTAATCAAATTATATCATATTTTACATTTGCTTATATGTGCAAGTGCTTATCAAGTATAGAACCTGGATTGACATATAATGCTTGTAATTTATCTCACAATTAATTTACCCATTAGGATGCTTTGACCTAGTAACTTGAGAGATGAAAAAGATCCTATCACATTAATGTGAGGATCCATTTTCACAATGAACATTAGGAAAAGACAATATTCATTGCAGTTGGTAATATAGCCAACTAGTAGAATATTCAATTATTAACAAATTTGATGAAAGAATGCAAGGAATTTAAGGTTGCATTTCAATTTTGAAAATTTTCTACAATAATTTTTGTAGGATAATTTGTTAATGCAAGTTTCCATAGTTATTTATAATTTTTATTTTAGAAAGAGCCTTCAACCAAAAATACCCAAGGTTAGTCCCGCGTGTGCCCTTTGAGACACATTAGGTCATCCCACCAATTCATGCCCCATGCTTCATGAGTTGAAGGGTATCCTTCATACCCCTTAAACACCCCCATTTCTCCCCACTCCATCATGTGATGTTGCCACCTCATCACATAATAAGGGTTTAAGAACCAACGACCTCTTGTCTATTTATGTGAAACACAAACATTATACACTTGACATTGTCTCAATCTCCGACGATATCAGGATGTGTTGGTCACCATACATCATGCCTCAATAGTAGCACCACCACTTACACCAACCTCATATGTTGATGATTCCTCTTCCACCATTTATTATGTCATTTATTATATATTATCATCATCAGAATGCATGAAACAGATGGCTATATTGATCTTGTAGCTGTGAATTTGTTGCTAATTGAAATCGGCGTGTTTACAATTTCTGTAATAAGCATCAAACATTTTGAGGCTGTGGTTATTTCCTTCTTCTCTAATTACCGTTGTTGCGTTGCCGAGGAAAAGGAAACGAATAACGTACCTGATAATTCGGAAATGGGAGTAAAAAACGATAAAAGAAAATGAACGCGGCAACTTTCTTTCCATGAGGTCATTAACTAGAGTACTCATCTCATGGTTATGCTGCTTGAAACTACCTCGATTTCTCTGGAATTCTCTCATTTTTCTCTGCGCAAACCCAAGAATGCACGTAAATTGGGAGAGGGTACACATGGCCTGTTATTTATGCATGCTCCTTCCATCAGTACGTTCAGGATTTACCCCATATTCTATTACAACCTCAATGTTGCTATCAACAAGCTCAGAAATCTGCGCATTTAATCCCTGGGGTGCTTCAGAATTGCAGTCACGGTCATCAACATTTATAGGCAGTGATATCTCGCAGTGCTGCATATATCTTAAAATCAGTGTATCTCCACATCGGCTTCCTCTCCTCTGCCATTGCTGTTAAGTATTATAAACCTTGTTCGATGAAGGGAAGTTTTCCTCCGTTGTGCTTCGTATCTGCAAATACAAAAGACAAGTTAAAACCAATGTAAGCCCCAATTTATGAGTAGAAAGCGCGCAGAGCTCACAAAGCAGCTGCCATGCTTTTATGCAATTTTGAGATACATTCGTTCTGTTCTGCTAGTCATTTCAAAATCCACATGAAATATGCATGAGTGAACAATGATAATTATGTACCTCTGGTGCGAGTGTAATACTGGTAAGACAGCGGAAAGCTTCTTGAGAATTCCATGCAAAACGCAATTAGCATGTCTGCCAAGTGGCTGAGCGATAATGGAACTTGTTTTAATTATATAGTTATATAATCCTTTTTTAACATTTTATCATAAACGACTTCCCATGATCCTGTCATTTAACTTGAATTAAAACCATACATAATTATGAAATATTCTGTATGAACAATGATCTGCTAGTGTCCCTCCGTCGCATAAAGAGTGGGACCCTTCGTCGCATTGGGTGACCGAGTATGCAATCCTATCTGTGCGGATTTTCCAACAACACCAATAAAGGGGGAGATACGAATAACAGTTACGGCATGAAATAACATAATTTATATACTTTAAGAGAAGATTGTATATGGGACTGTCAAAGATTATCATATTGCCTGTGTAGGTTTCTTGAAGTCATTTATTTTAGAAAGATTTTATTTTTAGTATCGAAATGCATGAAAAAGTATTTGATCATAGCTGCAAGGTTTATATGTATTCGAGCACTATGTCCCTGCGTTTTATATTCGATGTTATTTCTAACCTGATTACCATTATCATCTTCTACAGGTGCAGCATAATCAGAATCTGGCTGACATTTTTAATTTATCCTAATTGCATTATAGAGCTGCATTGAATTTTTGCACATACATTGTTAACAGTTTACACATACATATGCAATGTGTTTTCCAAATATTGATAACTGGATTTGGACAAGCTGCAAAACCACTCACAAACAATTTGCAGTTGAGTTTATGCCTTTGCAGTTGAGTTTATGCCTTAACAAGCCGTGACAAAATGAAGCACTTGACAAAACACGACTCTTTTACCTGTGAATAGAACTTCACTTTTTGTAAAATTCGTGGCAAGGTCCACATCATTGATCACAGATTCTGTAAAATCCAAATGAACTCTTTCCCAGAACTAAAGGTAGATATGACATCCTTGCCTAACTGTTCTCTTTTTCGACAATAGTTGAACACTTGAAACCTCATGCGTGTAAAGATCAGATTCTACTAAAAACAAAGAAACATAATGTTGTTATGATCTCTTAGGCTGTGAGATCCACTCTCGTCTATTTCTATTATCACCAGCTTGCTTTATTCGAATCCTAGAGCTTCTTTAGAAGATTTATCAGCTGTCTCATTTAGCTCTTTGTTTATATGTTGAAATAATACATTTTCAAATCTGTTTCTTTCGATTATTCCATTATTCCATTATAGAGATAAGAGTCGACTTATTCAGATGATTAGTTCGATTTGCCCAATCTGTTAATACCCTTGTGTCTCTCAATATCAAAGGACCCGATATGCAATTTTTGAGAAAAAACATGTAGCACACATCTCATATTTGTTATTTGTGCCATGTCCAAATGCTTCTTTGAAGGAAATGTGATGGTTTGCAAACATTGTAAGGTATGCTGCCAGATCAACAGATACAGATCAAGAAATCGAAGACCAGAAGTTTTATAATACATGAAGGTTTTACCTTCATTGGCTTATACAATCGTAACTGGTCTATATAGTACATGAATGGCATCCTAATATTATTTTTTATATCGTGCAATTTTTAGCCCAATTTGTGTTCACGATTGAGAAGCTATAGATGATGTATTTTTGTATATATATTGTTTAACTGCGCTAAGAACTGTGGTTTGGTTGTGCTGATCTCTCTAGTACTTTCTATGTTTCTATGACGTCAATTTCAGGCTCTTGGATTGAAGAAACATTTTGCAGTTGAGTTTATGCCTTAACAAAGTGGATGATGCGTCCATAACCTATTTCTGTAAAAGTTGGCTCACAACAGTAACAATAGACTTGCACAGAAAAGCTCCTAAAGCTCAAAAAAACGTCTCACAACAGTAACAATAGACTTGCACAGAAAAGCTCCTTAAGCTCAAAAAAACGTGCACAGAAAAACTCCTAAAGCTCGTTCTTAAGGCAGGGACTAGGCTGGTACGACAGATCTTGTTTTTAAGTGATTTATGAAGACACTTCAAAATGAGCACATAAAATTATATGCACCATACATAAAGCTTATGTATGCGATCATTGGAGAGAAAAATAAGAGGAGGACCGTAAATAAAATTTGAGCCTTATTTAAGGAGACTTCAAGGAAGGAATTAACAATTTTAGTGAACTCAACATTTACTTTTTCACTTTCGATAGTTCTCCAAGGCAGATTTCCATGCAAGCCTTAACGTAGCCCAACACCACACTACGCTGTAATATTCTTACTCACACATTATCGATATCTTTTTGTTGATATCAGGAGATGAGATTTCAGATTTCCGGTGAGCCGTAATCAAACACCGACCCGACAAAGGCCGAGTATTGGAAAATGGCTAGTCCTTTCATGCTCATGTTGATGCTAGTGTCTTTTATCCTCTTCGTAGGTGTGCAACTACCTGTCTTGGAGTGGCTGCATTGTACCCAGAAAAACATAAGAACTCATGCAATCAAATAAATGGAGGGGAATTGGAAGCAGAACACAAATATTGGATTCATGATTTTGATCATTTAGAGAAATGAAGCATGTCGCAATGAAATGAAACATGGGTGGAGGTATATTTAAACAAAGTCGGGATGAAAACGTTGTGTGGAAGGAATGAGCTATCAACAAAAATTTTCAGGAATACCGTGAAAAAAATCCCGTTTTACAGAATATAGACAATACAATTCTAGCAATGTTGTCTAAATTGTCTGCCGTATTAATGAAAATTTTCATTAAATCAAATGGTTAACCGTTACTTTCCCAATATGATGCCAAGTTTGAAGGTATCTCACCAGGTCATGGTGTTAAAATAAGAGCTTAAACATCTCACGATAGTTTCATAAAATCACAAACACCGTAATCATCATAACAATTTACGTGTTGACTGAGCTTGAACAAATTCTCAATGTCTCTTATTACCAAACCCAAAATTAAAAAAGAAATGGTGTGCAAAATTCAGAGATCCCATAGCATTCTCACGATTGGGATAGAGCACATATGAATTCTATATTTCAGAGGCATCAATTTTAATTCAAAGGGACAACAAATAGAAAACATTCATTCCACAAACAATGTGATTCACACGCTCGAAACAAAGGTTTCTCTGAAATTTACTAGTCTTGTTGCATAACCATTTCTTGGTTGCAAGAGCCTCTAGAATTATTCTCCATGTCCTCTTTCCTACTCCATGCAACGAAGCCTCCTTCACGCAACCACTACATGGCACTATGTCCTCAACGCCAAGATCTTCAGCTCCACCTCAACAACATGTCGTGAAGCTTTTGGAAATGTATTTGGTTGGGCCTATTGATAACGAAACACTCATTGGCATATTGCAGAAACTTATTCACTCATGAGACAAGAATTTTTCTCAACATTGTAAAATCTCCTCTGTCTTCCATGGAAAACTACCACGGAATCACTCAGGCCCTAAGAACAAAAAATGCTCTGATACCACATGTAAGAAATTAAATCAACTCATAAAACACATAAAAAACCAGATATAGAAATGGAAGAAAAGGCTTGAGAGCCTTACGACATTCCTCACATATTCTCATTATTAAAAGAATGTAACAATACAATTAAATAGGTGAGCAGGTTATCTCAAGATACTGTGTCTATCTTGGAAAACTTGGTTGAGAAAATACCTCAACCACACAAACTAATCTAGGAGCTAGGCCTAAAATAACTCCTAATCAAGAGGAACTAACATAATCTAGAAAATTAGTCATAAAATACTAATTTTCAATATTTAATTTATTTTGGATTTATAATTGTTTATGAGAGAGACTAACATTAACCAAATTATTGGCCTTAGGATTCCATATTTCCTTGTGCATTTTGGAGGGTAACTAGGCCCCTATTAACAAGGAAATTCCCCAATAATGATTGTGCAATAAATCAAGGCTCTTCCTCTCACTCCATGCACAACTTGTAGAATTTTTTTATTATAAAAATGATATTACACTTCCCTTTAATTCCAATCACAAATGGGTCTTCCTCATAACTAACATTCATGAGATATTTAAGAGTGAATTATCAGTTATTTGATTGATCACTACATGTGTATTAAATCTAATTTAATTCACTTGGCCTCTTACTAGTTCCTCTATCAGTTAGAACTATTTAAATTTATTTTAACTCAAATAAGTTAAGTTAATTAATTACAACTCAAAATAAACTCAAGGAGGGATCCTAAAAAGTAGGAGACACTCTACATGCCTCTATTTTGACCCTCAACTCTAATTAATTGAACTAACTAAGTCTTCCTGACCTAGTTAACTCATACAAGTTGTCATGCGATGTGGAATTACAATTTACTTCTAATTTAATTAGGGGAAAATTAAATTAGAAGTCTCTTTTAGTTGCCATTTCCAGCACTCTCTCTCAACAAGAAAGGGAATGTCTCCTACCCCAATCCTGCCCCTGTGGACCTCAAATTTTCCTCTTGACAGTGCCTTCGTCAAGATGTCTACATCATACTCCTCGGTAGGAGTGTACTCTAATGACATAATCCTCCTCTGCACACAATATCTGAGATGGTGATATCGGATATCAATATTCTTGGACCTGTCATGAAAATTTGGATTAATCGAGAGTTTGATGCAACTGTGGTTATCAAAATAAATCACCGTCAGATCCATCGACTCACCAAACAACCCAACAAGGATGTTCTTCATCTAGATAGCCTCACAAGCTACTTGGCTAGCAGCCATGTACTCTTCTTTTGTTGAACTGAGTGCGACTAATCTATGCTTCCTATTGTACCAAGAAACTATTGCTGACCTAGTACTGAAGATGCCCCCTGATGTGCTATTCCTGTCATATGGACTCCCTGCCCAATCTGCATCTGTGAAGCCTTGAAGCTTCACTCCCTCTGTCTGCATGTACCATATACCAAACTGAGTGTACCTCTGAGGTATCTCAACACATGTTTGGTTGCCTTCCAATATAGCTTGGTAGGCTTAACCATAGCTTGACTAAGCTAGTTAATTTAATAACACATGTCCAGTCGTGTGTTCACCAAGTACATGAGTGAACCCACAAGCTTCCTGTAGATGGTAGCTTCTACCACATCGCCTAAAGTAGCGTCTTCATTCCTCCAATTCCTTGCTAGAGGAGTCTCCATGGGATTGCTTCTCTCAATGTGAAACTTCCTCAGAATACCGTTGGCATAATTTCCCCGAGATACAAATAGTTCCCCATCTCTTTTCCAAATTTCAGAACCAAGGAAATAATGTAAGAGCCCCATATCCTTCATCTGAAATTATATTGCAATATCCTATTTGCAATATTTGATCAGCTACTCATCACCTTTCATAATCAAATCATCGACATATAATAATATATTTAATAGTTTACCTTCAACCACAATAAGGTAAGGGTTCGCATCTACTTCACTTTTGGTGAAACCCAACCTAGTGATGTAGCTATCGATCCTGGTGTACCAAGTACAAGGATCTTGTTTCATTCCATACAATGCTCACTTAATTTGGCACACGCGGGACTCTCTTTCAAAAGTATAAAATCATTTTCTCTGCTCTATGTACACATCTTCCTCAATCACTTCGTTAAGGAAGGCTTTACTTACATCGATCTGATGTATCTTCCATCCCATTTACACTGAAAATGCAAGAATAGATTTGATTGAAGAGTACCGTGCTACTAGAGAAAAGGTCTCCTCCTCATCAATTCCCTCCACCTAAGAGAACCCTCTGGCAACAATTTTTTTCTTTTGTTTCTTAACACTCCCATTTTTTTCCTACTTCACCTTGTCGATCCACCTAGATCCTAAACCTGACTTTCCCTCTGGTCTTGGGACAACCTACTATGCATTATTTATGATGATGGAGTCATAATCCTCTACCATGTAATCAACCCATATTGGTTTCTATATGGCTTCCTCGAATGAGGATAGCTCAATCTCTACACTCTCTCACATAATAGGCATGTAACCAATGTATCTATCAGGAGACCTTCTCTTCCTGCGTTGTGATGTGGGTGCTCCCACATTCTCTCTAGCATCAAGCACCGACCTGTTAGCCTTTGTCATGTGCTTCCTTTTGTCTCTGGATGTCTCTGCATGAGTGGGTGATTTCACTCTCTGTTCCTCTTCTTGTGGCTCCTCCACATCTTGAGGTTCTTCTTTTGTAGTTAAGAGCTCCTCAATTGCATGCAACTGAAGCTCCCTCTCAAGGGAAATTCACATGGCCTTCTCTCCATCGAATTACACATCTCTCACGACCAATGTCATCCTATGAGATGGCATGTACACTCGATAGTTTTGAGGTGTATCGGTGTACCCCAAACATATTCCCAACCAGTTATTGTTTCTAGATTTTTCCTCGCATCTTTGGTTACATGAAACAAAATTGATGAACGAAAAGTTTTAAAGTGTGCCACATCTAGTTTCTTACGTAAAAAAGTTTCCTCTAGTGTACTCATCCCAAGAATATGATGAGGACTTATTTTCTGCAAAAATACTATTGTGTTGCATGCTTTATCCCACAAGTGAAACGATATTCCCTAATCATGCAACATAGCTTATGTTGCTCCCACATTATATTTGTTCTTCCTTTCTGCAACCTCATTCTGTTATGGGTTATGGGGTATTATCAATTCCTATCGAATGCCTTCTAAAGCACAAAAGTTTTTGAATTCATTCTACACATATTCTCCACCATTGTTACTCTTGAGAGCCTTAACCTTCTTCCCTGTATCTTTCTCGATAAGTGCTTTGAACTCAAAAAAATTTGAAAACGTTTGATCTTTTTTCTACATGAAGAATATCCAACACTTGCATGAAAAATCAACTACCAAAATCACATAATACCTATTTTTTTTGTGTGGAGGTTGTCGAGAATGGTCCATAGACATCTCATTGAACTCTTTCAAGGATCTCCTTCGCTCGAATGTCCTTATCATGAAAGGTGGATTTGGTGTACTTACCCAATGTGCAACCTTTCCATGTATCTCTCTACTCAAGTGCACCCTTAGGAAGTCCTGTAGAAATATGTTGCATGATATTCAAAGTGCCATGGTGCAGATGGCCCAATATTCTATGCCATAACTCATTAATGTCTCATCTTTGGACCTTCTCTTCTTTTGTGCTCAAGGCATCACAATATTCTACATCCAATTTGTAGTGTTTATTTACCCAAACCCAAATATTCTTCACTCGTCCCATGGCTTTATGATGAAGGAATGCCTTTCCTTTCCTAAATATCACATCATAGCCACAATATTCTAACACAGCAACTGAAACTAAATTATTATTTAAACTAGGAACATACATGACATCTGTTTATGTGAGAGGAGTACCAGACTCCCTCTGAAAGGTAACAATACCTATGCTGGTCACACTATACCTCCTGTCATCTTCCATATCGATGTGCATCTAGAGATCCTTCTCCTCAAAGTTGCTGAAGAATTATTTATTTCCATTCATATGGAATGAAGCTCCACTATCCAAGTACCACACAGCACCCATCATAGATGACACCATGCATGCGATGAAAGTGAAATCCAACTAGAATTGTGAAGAAATAAATTCACTCGTTACTCCTCCTGAGGGCTTCTTTCCGACCTTATTGTACGAAGACTTTGTGGCATAGTGTCCCAAATCATGACAATGAAAACATTTAATCTTCAAGAAGTACTTCTTCTTTCCTACCTAACCTAAACCTTATTTGGAATTGGATGCCTTCCCTTTCCCTTTGTTTTCCTTCCTAGCCAAGGCACAATTATCCTCATCATCATTCTTTGATGAGGATCCATCTCTAGTATTCCACCGAATCTCTTCTTGTACCAAGTCGGACCAAAATCACTCCCACTTTGGTAGCTTCTCCCTCCCATTCAACGAATCCTAGTTTTTGTGCCAACACTTGGGAAGGTCTAGAAGTTCTAGGCTCACTAGATCATACTCAAAAACTATAATACCAACAATTCCAATCTCATCCTCATGTTCAGTGAACTTGGTCAATTATTTTGGTATTGTTTCACCCTTCTCCATCTTGATTTTTTTGAGCTTGTCCTTCAACTCCAACTTTCTATGGTAGTTGTTGTTCTAAAAAAACATCGTTAATGCCTTCCACATAGCGTATGGAGTTTCCTTTCCATGGATATTCGAGACAATATGATCTTGAAATATTTCCAATAGAATCCTTCTTTCCTTTGTTAGATCTTCTTCCATGCATCCATATTTTAAGCATTTGTTGCTACGAGCCTAGGAATATCACTGTCTATGAAATCCTTCAGCTCGTTGTCTTCCAACACTTCTTCCATCATGTCCTTCCAAGATATGTAATTTGAACTACCCTCAAGCTTGCATATTCGAGTCTCAATCCATAGAAATACATCATGATCCTTTTGCTAGTCCCGGAGACCAGATATGCAAATTTTATTCACCTGCTAAAAAATAAATCGCATTCTTCTCTTCTATAGTGATTCCTGCTATGACAACATGTATAAAATCCACGTATATTCAAACTGATATTTGTAATATTCTAAAACAAAATACTTGAATCTACTCTACAAATTGCGGAAACCAATTATTATTGCACCATCAAATGAACAAGAAAGATAAATAATTTCAATCACACAACAGAAATATTTATCTGGGGAAAGCCTTAGCTAGAAACCCTGTTATCTTTATATTGCATAAGTCATAAAATATGAGAACAATACAATGCTTCTCTCTAGCTTGAGAGCTCTATGCACTATCTTTGTCTATCTCACTGACTCCTAGGAAAGCTTGCTTCAATACTTAACCAATTTATTGGCCTCAATATTCCCTATTTCCTTGCGCAGTTTCTTGGGTAATTAGGCCCTTATTAACAAGAAAATTCCACAATTATTATTTTTCAATACATCAAGGCTCTTCCTTTGACTCCATGCACTACTTGTACAATTTTCTGATTATACAATTGATAACACACTTCCCTTTAACTCCAATATCAACTGGGTCTTCCTCAGAAATGACATGCATGAGTTATTTATTAGTGAATTATCAGTTATCTGACTAATCACTACATGTGAATTAAATCTAATTAGTTCACTTGATCTCTCACTATTTCCTCCATTAGTTAGAACTAGTTAAATTGGTTTTATCTTAAATAAATTAAGTTAATTAATTATAACTCAAAATAGACTCAACCAAGGCTCCTAAAAAGTAGGAGACACTCTACATGCCTCTAGTTTCACCCTAATATCGAATTAACAGGACTAACTAAGTCTCCCTGACTTATTTAACTCATAAAAGATGTCATGTGATGTGGAATTACAATTTTCTTCTAATTTAATTAATGTAAAATTAAATTAGAAGCCTCACTTGTTGCTCTTTTCAACAAGGAGATGCCTTGGTCAAGTAAAACACCAGAAATAAGTTTACACGTGGCACTATTACCTGTAAAGATGAAAATGAAATAAGAAAGACATAGCATTTAATAAATCCCAAATCTAGAGATAAATCATATCATAATGAAAAATAGTTATGAAAAGCGATGAATGCTCACCTATAGCCATGAGTCAAAACACATTGTCTTCTTGAATCATAAACCATAGCTTCATTAGTATCTAGGATGGTCATGGGTGGGTTGTGAAAAAATCAGAAGGGCTCTAAGAAAGTAAGACAAGAGGTCATGACCCTTACAGAGGACGATCTCAATGATATCACGAACACAGTCACCTCTGCGCAGGAAGATCGCTTGATGGACATGGAGGTCTAGTATAAATTAGAATTGGAGATTTTACAGGCCAGGTTACATGAATTGAAATTTCAAGCAAGCCAGATCCATGAGAGCGTGATCTAGGCGATCCAGATCACTGCGCAGGTGTCCACTACGTAGCCATTAGATGTTTCCTTACCACCATCAAGGGATGCGCGCTTTGTTCACATCGCCCTACCAGCCATACAGATGGACACTAACTATCATGTTCATTTTACGGGAACATGTGATGTGCACATTAACCTTTTAGTGTTGACTGTAGGTAAAATTCATTTGTTGCATTTAGTGATTGCAGTCGTGCTCCAATTTCGAGAAGCAACTGCACAAACGAAGACTCGAGATTCACAACAATAGCCTCCACAAGCACATCAGCAACAGAAACAGTTTGAAGAAGCATGCATAGAAGCAAAGTCCCAACATGCTGCATTGGAGGTGAATATCAACCAGGTGTGCCCAAATATTCCAACTGTCTTGGCAACAACTGCACCTATTGAGAAGTTAGAGGGATTGGCTGATATATTCAAAAAAGTGCACTCAGAAGTTTAGAAAAATTAGACGGATTATGAGCAGCAGATCACATACCTCCAAACTAAATTTCAACCACAGACACCTCTTGAGGTTCACATGAAGAGGGCAGCTAAAGTAAAACAAGGACATGAAAGAATTGCTACCACGGTCACCCAGTGTGAGGCATCTTTGAATGAGGCCATGGAAATTTGGGCCTCTATCTAGAACAATCCGTTCGTGCAGCAAGTGCGCGACACACTCAGTGTAAAGTAGCAACATTTCGAAGAAATATACACAGTAGCACCTATGTTGGTCATCACAAATAGACTTTCTCGTCTGCAAGAAGGTGGCAGGATCCAAGCAGAGATTGCAGACTTGCACCGCAAAGAACATGTGCTCAAATAACGCATGCAATCAAGGGAAGAGGAAGTGATGCAACTTCTCAGACGCTGTAAAACACCCTGAATATTATTTAGCAGACTCAGCACAGTGTGGAGATGGCCGCTGAAGGGCCTACGAAAAACAAAATGTTCCAACAAGCGCACGGTGCAACAGCACAGAGCCTCAAGTTAGTGATCCTTCTCTAGACTTCTGTCAAGATGCTCAAGGATAAAACCATGGAGACAGCACCTAAATGACTCGGGAGGAGTCACATGTTTGTGTTGTGGACCTATTGGAGTGGGGTCCCCTGAGGCACAAGTACCAAAGATATTTTTTGTATGTTTGTATGTGTGTTTTGTGCAAAGGGAAGTCAAAGGGATTTTATCCACAATTTTGGATGTAATTAAGCTTAAATGTAAACCGTGGGCCTCAAATCATGGTTTGAGACCATCTACACGCTAGGCGTATTATAAATAGATAGAGTTTGTAACTAAGAAATTAAGTAACTTCTAAGTCAATGAATGTTATGAGATATTGATAGCATTTTGCATCTGTAAGGGTTTTGGGTTGGGTGAAAGGCTTCTGCTGACTGTGTGCATGGAGACCTAGTACTAGCTATGTGTTGACGTCATTGGATGTGTGCGTGGAAGGGTTGGTAAGGGATTGTTAGGGTTTTTGAAAGGGTTTTGGAAAGGAAAATGATGTATTGACAGATCTGAAAGAATAATAGAAATAAATTTTTTGGCAAACTCTCTGTGTTATGCGTGTATGTTTACTTTTTATGCTTTGATAATATCACAATATCTGATTACTTATTGATGAATGTGCAAAGTTATTTGATGTGATTATGCATGAGTGTTTAAGAGTTACATTGATTGAGATCAAGATATGATTCTGATTTGTATTTCTACATTATTCTGTTGATAAGTGCTCATGTTCTATAATTCTTCTATAAACTCACTGCGCATTTGTAGAAGATCACTTAGGGTTTTGTCAAGGACCACTTCATTAAATTCTCTCTCAGGGTGCAAAAACCTAGTTCCAGCAACCCCCCATACTGTTTCCCGTGAGACTTTGGTCTGCGCAAGAAGATCATTGCCGAAAGGGCCAGTAGTTGGAGGGTTTGTCAGTTTATCCATAAACTCTGAACCTGGTTCAGGACCCTTCAAGCCAACATGCATGTTAAGCCCTCTATGAGGGAAATATTAACCTTAAAGGCCTTTATTATTACCTACATATGGTGTTATTATATTTCTATTTTTAGGTTATTATGTAGGTTAGAACATTTCGTGGTCCCATTTTATTATAATTGTATACTTTGTCTCTTATATATATATATAAGTCACTTAGTCCTTGTCTTGGTATCATCAAAATTTTTCTTGTAGTTTGTATTCATTGTAAAAGGAGGTTTCCCCATTGAACATGACTCTAATTATTGGTTTCTTATCATTCTGAAGGTCCAAGATTCATAATATATATTATTAAATAAAGAGACAAAATTTTAAACATGATCACCATGTTTTATCCATCTACTTTTGTTGGAATAGGGTTTTCCAACCTACGTTTTTGTATAATTTTGTAATATTCGATCCTGTGTAGGGGTTTTTGGTGGGTCGAAACCCCTAATGTTTTGTAATGGGTTAAAGGATAGCTCTAGGGTCCGTAAACCATGGTTTGTGGACCACAGGATAGCAAAGGCTATGATATTATAAATAGATAGATAGTTGGGTCTAGTAAGTAAGAAAGTCATAATATTGATGTTAGGTGCGAATTGTTAAGATTTGTTTGGGGTGGTTTGGGTAAGGTCTCCTGCTAACTGTCTGCACGGGCTGCGTTTTGGTTTTAACTGGACTTTTGATGCTAATGAATGCGGAATATATTTGAATTACCTTTGTGATATAAGGATTGATTGTGTTTACTGCTGAAGCGTGTCTGTGATATTTATTTAAGCTGTGAATGTATCTGTGATCTGGAATTGGCTGTGATTATAATGTTCTATGATGGTATTTTCTGATGCGCACGTGGATGCGACTATATTTATTAGATCTATTAGTGATAATAGGTTTGCTATGGTTATGTGTTGATTTTATTGTTAAAAGAGCTGCGAATAGACTCATTTTGTGCAAACATAGTAAGCTCCAACATAGATCTGCCTTAAATTAGCTACTCTCTCCCAGGGTGTGGAAACCTGGTTCCAACACCCTCCCATAATACTTCGGGTGAGACCTGGGCATGCACAAGTAGGTCATTGCCGAAAGGGCTAGTAGTATAGGATTTTTTTGGCAAACCTTAACCTCCGAACCTAGGTCAGGACCCCTCAAGCCAAAAAATGGTTTCGTTGCCGGGACCGAGAGAATTTTGAGAGAGAGATCAAGTAATTCCATGAGGTCGTTGGAGACCTGAGAGGTTGGAAATTGAAGACTAGTTCAGAAGACAGATTCAAGAATTTTTTGTAAAAGAGAATCGCAGCATGAAACTGACAACTGAGAAGTGGAAGAACAAGTACATCTTCACTGAAGTCTATGAAATTTTCTTTGTAACCTTTGCACACAAGCTCTAGGAGTGGTTCGCAAGATTCTTAGAATTCCAGATGTGTTGGAAGGACGATCAGGTTACGCAGTGGACACCAAAATTAATTCAACAACTAGAGAGGACAGACAATACAATCACCCGTATGGTAGATAACTGGGTGGATAGCATGATGGGAGTATTCTTGATAGAATTCACAGTCAATCAGTTTGTATCCTATTTTGAGGCAAAGCGAAGGTTCTTCAAAGGTTTCCCGGGTAATTTCTTGAAAACATTTCCATTGTTAATCAAAGTATTACAGTGAGAAAAGGGCGTTCTGTGCAGCCACACCAAATTAATGACCTCTGATCAGAGTGAGAGTACAATAGGAAGTGGTAAGTACTACCGAACTAATCAAGAAGGAGATAGATCCATCTATAGTCCATTAAGAGAATCGGATGCGCATGAAAGAAATAGTCCTCCAACTACACCACCTTCAAGTCAGCATAAGGGTAAGAACTCACCCACACCTCCGCCACCACCAGAAGAAGATATGGCCACACACACGAAGCTACCCACCTTCAAGGGCGTAGGAGATGAAGATATGGACTTATTTTGGTTTGTAGCAGAATCAGTATGGACTACACAGAATGTGGCTACCGATGCTCTAAAGAGAGCGCAGCTATCCCTCACCTTTGAAGGAAGGGCCTTGGACTGGTATATGGGGCACATAGGCCAGCATGCAGATCCATCTATTTAAGATATTAATAAAGATTTAAAGCAGCAATTCTGGAAACATAAGTCCTAATCGCAGCTAGTAATTGACCTGAAAGACTTTAGACAAGGGCCCACTGAGTCTGTATGGGAAGTTGATCAGTGGTTAAAGAAGGTTATTAAAGATGGATAATTTCAGTATGATGATAGGAAACAAAAGGAATGTTTTATCGCTATGCTGCTACCTCACCTGCGTGGACCTATGGATTAGTAGGCGATTGAGACGCAAGAGAAAGCCTTGGAGATTGCTATGAAACTAGAGGCTACGACAAGATACGGTGCCCAGTTTGGGGTCCAACAGATCTAGGGACAGTTGGAGGCGGTGCACCTTGAAATCCAGAATCTACAGAAAGAGAGAGGAAAGGAAGCTAGCACATACATATGGTGCATAATATGCAGGGTGTCTGGGCACACCATGGATTAGTGTCTCCTGCTAGAGGACTACATGTAGGCTGGGGGGCCCAGCCCATTACGTCCCAAAGAGGCTGCGGGACCAAGTGGTCCAACGTTATGGTGTGCTGGCTGTCACATAGCTGGAATACATGATACCAACCACTGTCCCTGTCTGGGTGCGTATGTTCCAGAATTGAAGCAACAATGGTGCCGATTCTTCTCATCTATAGGACATGACAAACATAACTGTCGGACCTATGACTGAATGATAGACCGGGGAAACCTATACAGGGTATAGGCTAACCCTTCTTCACCACTATCTCCCTCAAGTAGAGGAGGCTCCCCAGTAAAGGGGCAGGGGAGGGGGAAGGGGTGTAGGCGCAGGTCGGGGAAGAGGACAATTGGTCTGTTACAATTGTGGAGAGATAGGGCACTTTGCAAGGGACTGTCCGAACTCTACGAGATAATATTTCTGATATTTTCGACAACTGGGCCATGTGATTGAAGACTGTCCAGTCCTAATAGAAAAAATGCAAGAAAAATAGCAGACACCTACGTAGAATGTGAAGAGGGTTAAGGCGGAACCATGTGATGAAGGGCCAAGTATTAATGTCATAACACGCAGCACCATGGCTACTGGGGGAGTTGAGGAGAAAGTCGCGGCTGAACCTCTTATCTAGAAAGCAACTGTCAAGTAGGAAAGCTTGGACCTACAGAAGGAGAAGGAAACCTTCATCGCAGCTCTCAAATATTTTACTAAGGATGAGGCATCTACTTCCAAGGCTCCAGCAAACCTAAGAACGGACGATGAAGTTAAACCATTTCTATAGGCATGTATGAAGCTACTACGCAACCATAAGGTAGTAGAAAATATTCAAGCACTAATAGACAGCTGCGCAGAAAGAACTGACCCTCCCACGGAAGTTAAGGATGTGCACAAACTTTACAAGAAAAAGAAACACACTGGTCGAGAAATGAGGCTAACAACACAAATTGGTGACTATGAAATGCATCAGGTTATCTTGGACCTGGGGTCAGATGCGAATGTATTTCCCAAGCAAACTTGGCAGCGGATGGGAGAGCCTAAGCTGGGAGCCTAAGAAAGAACTGACCCTCCCACGGAAGTTAAGGTATGCACCGACTTTGAGGTAATTCATATTGTGGAAGATGCAGACCCTTATCCTGCGCTCCTAGGACTGGATTGGGAAATAAACATGGGAGGCATTATCAACCTAAAGAAAAGGAGCATGTTCTTTGAGAATGAGGGTACGAGGGTGATATTCCCTCTAGACCCTGCGGAAGGAGAGCGGTATACATAACCGGTGTGAAAAGAAGAGGATGTGGATCACATTTATAAATTAACTGCTCAGCACGAGGATTGGATCAATCCTACAACTGATGGTGTGCTTTTCTGGGAGAAGGATAGTGAATGCCTCTCTGACTCAGATGGGGAAATAAAAAATTGGCAGAATCAGTTACATGATGTATCTGCGTTGCGATGTCTTAGAGTCACGAAGAGCTTCTGGTGTATCTCATCAGAGGTAAGAGAAATACCCTACTTTGATGGTTCTGGTAGTATTAGGGAGTTTTTGCAAACATTTGAAGCTGAAGTCCCAAGGGAGCAAAGGATGTGGGCCCTTAACCTAGCCATGTGTGCAACTCCTGTGAGGTGGTGGGAAAATCATAAGGGAGCGTTCCAGGATTGGGAGGAATGTCGCAAGATGATGGTCCTACGGTTCAAACCCCCAGTTCACCTACTCGTAAAGACTTTCTTTGGCCCAGGAGACACGCGTCAGCACTTGTCCAGATGGATGGAGGAATGGTGAGAGAGAACTACGAACGAATGGGTCCATCTGTTCATTCATGCCTTGGGGCCAATCCCCACCGCATGGTATTTAGATTCAGAACAACATCAACACACTTGCCATTGGGAAACCCTGAAGGACGAAATTGTAGGAATGTTCAGGTTGATAGGTGGAACGGAGGCACTCGACAAAGCCCTGCAGGATATAGATGCCTTAGTATTTGATGACTGATGCCCTCGTGCAGCATAGGGGCACCAACGTGGGAAACACAGATGCAGGATGTTGTCAATTGCCGCAATCTGTCAATGGATAAATGTGATGAAGACCCGTGAAATATCTCTATCCCAGAGTCAGAGGTAGAGCATGCAGTTGCTAGAACCCCACTGCAGACTATTGATGTGACTAAGGGCGAGAAGTCAACATTGGAATGGAGGAGCAACCTAAGCTAGCTAAAATTGGGGACTACTGGGATGATGATACTGTTGGAAGAGTCACAGAACTCCTCATACAATACCAAGACATATTTCCCACGAAATTCTCGAAACTCAAAGGGATTACAGGGGACCTAGGGGTCATGTGCATCAATTTAAAACCAGATGCACGCCCTGTGAAGCAGCGCCCTTATCGATTGTATAAGCATAAAGTTAGGGAAGAACTTGAGAAAAAAATAACCACATGTATCATCAAACCAGTCGAACAGTCAGATTGGGTAAGTCCTATGGTGGTTCAGGAGAAAAAGACTAAATGAGAGATACAGATCTATGTTGATCTACGCAAATTGAATGATGCATGAGTCCATGATCCCTTTCCTATGCCATTCTCAGATGAAATCCTTGATAGCGTGGGGGGGTAGGAAGCGTACTCGTTTACGGATGGGTTCTCGGTCTACCATCAGATCAGGATCACACCTGAAGATCACAGAAAAACTACGTTCGCCACTCAATGGGGATCTTTCCAGTACATTGTCATGTCGTTTGGGCTCAAGAATGCTCCTGCCATCTTTTCGCGAGTAGTGGCTGCAATATTCAAGGAGTTCATCCAGATTTTTTTGGAAGTATATTTTGATGATTGGAATGTATTTGGGTTGGTAAAGAAGCACGTCTCAAACTTGCGCATGATGTTGGATGCCTATAGAAAGCACCATATTTCCCTAAATATCAAGAAGTGCATATTTTGCGTACCCTTCGAGATCTTGCTAGGCCACATAATCTGTCGACAAGGGTTGATGGTTGACCCTGCCAAGGTCACAGTTATCATCAACGTGATAGTCCCTACAACTGAGAAACAGCTGCGCTCTATCCTCGGACATACAGGCTACTACAGGAATTTCATTCAAGGTTACGTGCTGATCACAACACCTATGGAAAAGTTGCTAAAGAAGGATGTTTCATTTTTTTGGGATGAGGTGTGTCAGAAGAGCTTCAAACAACTCAAGGAGAAGATGGTCTCTGTGCCTATCCTCATATTTCCTGACTGGGCGTAGGTTTTCCATGTTCATGTAGAAGCGTCAGGGATCACTGTGGGAGATGTCATTACGCATCCTGCAGACAGAGACATCGACCATCCATTTGGATTTGCTAGTAGAAAACTCTCTAGTGCAGAGCGCAACTACTCCACTACTGAGCGCAAAGGGTTGGCCATGGTATACGCCCTGCAAAAATACTGGCATTATCTGTTAGGAGGGCACTTCAAGATGTTTACATATCACTCAGCTTTGAAGTACCTAGTGAATAAGCCTGTGTTGGGGGGGAAGATTTTCTGATGGTTGGATTTGGAAGAGCAGTAGAAGGCCATAGTCGCTACACTCCAGTCTGAGCTCTGAGCTCTGTAACTCAAAACTGACACCCTATAGACGAGTATGATTCAGACAAGGCCACCCCCAACATCAAGCAACGAATTTATCAGCACAACGGAAAGCCCCCTTTGCCCCCTTCCAGGCGCAACATTCATCCTAAGCCCATCTGCCTTAGGAGCACAAGTCCAGGGCTACGCAAAGGTACAGTTGGAGTTATCCCGAATTCCACACGAACCACTATAGGTCCTCCACGCATCCTTGTTCGAGGAGATTCAACATAGAGACCGCCGGGTGCACTAACAGCTCGCTACAACTGAGCAGACGATTGTGGAGAAAACTGCTAAGGTGTCCTAGGCACAGGCTGCATGCACCCTTGCTACCACGCGGCAGACCGAGCTATAATGCCTAATCAGTAAGCTTTGCATAGATGTCACTGAGGATATCTCGGCTTCTGCTAACCCCCAGGCCAAGATTGAGGGGCTTGTTGTAGCACTAAGGGCTTCGAGGACTGAAATTCAGGCTATCAAGACAGAGATGGAACAATAGATTGCTGCCTTACAGTCCAAATTACAGCCAGAAACTCTGCCTGAGGTAAGAGCCCAGCGAGCCATGTTGGTCACAAAGGCCACCAATACTAGTACTTCTCAGATTTCTCATGGCGAAGAGTTGTTGGAGACAGCTATGTAGTTATGGTCCAAGGTACAACATGACCCTCTCCTCCGTGATTTCACTCAAGAGCTCTGCTAGAAGGAGGAAGAGTTTGAACATATTGAAGCTACTATGTCCACTTTGGTTCCAGCTCAGCGCCTGGCACGACGGCGTACCAGCCACACACTTCGGGATGAAATTGAAGAGCTTCGTCATAAAAGAATGTTCTCAGTGACCACCTTTATCCTTGGGCCGATGAATCCCTCAATCTCTCTCAAGAAGTGGATGATGCGGTCAAAAAACTGAACCAGACATTGTAAAGTGTCACGACTGCTATAGAAGGTCCAACTTTGCAGAAGTTGGTAGATATTGCTCATAATGTTGTTGCGCAGAGCGAAGGAGTGTTGCCCCCGTTGGTTGATGCGATCAAGCAGCTTCGGGCAAAGATGCAAACCCCATGATCGAAGTGACTTGGGACGAGTCACAAGATTGTGTTGGGGGTCTGTTGGAACAGGGTTCCCTAACGTGTTTTTTTGTATAATTTTGTAATATTCGGTCTTGCGTAGGGGTTTTGGGTTGGTCAAAGCCCCTAATGTTTTGTAATGGGATAAAGGATAGCTATACGGTCTACAAACCATGGTTTGTGGACCATAGGATAGTGAAGGCTACGATATTATAAATAGATAGATAGTTGGGTCTAGTAAGTAACCATAAGATTGATGTTAGGTGCGAATTGTTGAGATCTGTTCGGGTTTTTTTTGGTAAGGACTCCTACTAGCTGTGTGCGCGGAGATCCTTAGCCCTGCTATGTGCGGACCCCGCTAGGCTGTGTGCGCGGGCTGTGTTTGGGTTGTAAGTGGACTTTTGATGCTAATGAATGTAGAATATATTTGAAGAAACTTTGTGCTACTTTGATTGATTGTGTTTACTGCTGAAGCGTATATGTGATATTTATTTAAGCTGCGAATGTATCTGTGATCTGGAATTGGCTGCGGTTTTAATGTTCTGTGATGGTATTTGCTGATGCGCACATGGATGCGACTGTATTTATTATATTTGTCAGTGATAATAGCTTTTCTATGGTTATGTGTTGATTATATTGTTAAAAGAGCTACGAATAGACTCATTCTGTGTGAACCTAGTAAGTTGCAACACAAATCTGCCTTAAATTACCTACTCTCTCCCAGGGTGCAGAAACCTGGTTCCACCACCCTCCCATACTACTTTGGGTGAGACCTTGGCCTGCACAAGTAGGTCATTGCTAAAAGGGCCAATAGTATAGGGGTTTGTTGGAAAACCTTAACCTCCAAACTTGGGTGAGGACCCCTGAAGCCAACAACTTTATAAAAGGGGGATCATTATATTTTGAATGTGCTTTTGAAATTTGAGTAATACAAAGTATTATTATTTCCAAAAATATCATGTGCTAATTAATATTGGAGCTTTCATTCATACATTTGAGGGAAGAGTTAGGAAATAGGGCATGGTTCCCTCTATTCATAGTTTTTGTAACCAAAATTTAAGAGGGGAAAGCTTCATTATAAAAAAATAGAGTAAATCCTTATTTATCCAAAGTAAGAACTAACTTTTTTAATGGAAAAAATCCTAATGAATCCTTTTAAAATGAATTATATGGATTCTCCCTCGTATATATGTTAATAGCAATATATATATATTTTTTCAAATAGCAGCAACACATCATGAGAGGTTTGGAAACATATATAGAAGACATAAATATAAGCATATGTATGCCATCATGTCCTCCTATCCCATGATGGGACATGTGACTCTTCCTTACTTTGTAGGATCATTGCATGGTAAACAAGTGGAGACTTGGGTTGAGGATTTTTCCACTCATTTTAAGGATAAATTTGACTTCTTGAAGTAGAATGTCATATTTAGGGCCTAGCTGCCCAATTGTGGGAAAACGTTTACCATATGTGATTTTAAGATCCTTATTTTGGCATTGAACTTATTAACGAGGTATTTCAAGAAAGTTCTCATGCCATCACAAGTTGTCTCAGGTTCTACATTTCTCTTTATATGAGATTTTATCACCATATCCATAATGAAGGTTTACATTGCTTCAATGTGGTGGTTTTAAAGCCTCTATAATAACACATTGATGTTTCCTACATTCCCTAGGCTTGAATCTCCAATTTTTACCCTAACAATATTTCATTTTCCCAAGACCACATCTCACAACAATGCTTCTTATTGTACCCTCCAATTAAACCATAATCCACTCCCTTATCTACTTCTACTCCTAATGATGTTATAAAATACTCGACTCTTGCTCATGAATTATACTTAGAGATCTCGAGTTTTTATTTACATTTCTTATTGATCCCATGTTCAAAAAAAATATTTTATGTAATGTCAGCCCATTGATTGTGTGGAAAATTATTAAAGTAAACCATACTAGGTTTATTGCTTCAACTTAAAAATTCCCACATGATATATTACACCCTCATGGAATGAGTGACCAATATCACTTTCATTCTAAGCCACCTTGATGATGTTCCCTCTCTTAATAATTCCATTGTACCTCATGTTTCACTTTATAAATGTATACGACTTAACATTATAGGTGGTCTTATCAAACAATGGAACAAATAGACTCATTTCACCCTCTTATTACATGTTATCATGTTGTTTTTTTCAAAGTACCTCATTTTTCAATGCATATTAGCCTCACCTACTATCTTAGTACATGAAAATAATTTTTGCATTGAACTTATTAACGAGGTATTTCGAGAAATTTCTCATGCCATCACTAGTTGTCTCATGTTCTACATTTCTCTTTATATGATATTTTATCCCCATAGCTATAATGAAGGTCAAGCTTGCTTCAATTTGGTGTTTTTAAGCCCTTATAATAACACAATGAAGTTTCCTACATGCTCTAGGTATAACTCTCCTTTGTTAACACTAAACAATATTAAATTTTCACAAGACCACATCTCTCAAAAGTGTTTCTTATTGTACCATCCAATTGAACCATAATCCACTCACACATATTCTTCTAACCCTAATGATGTTAACAAATCCTAAACTCATGCTTATGAATTATACTAAGAGATCATGAGTTTTTATTTACATCTGTTATTGATCCCATGTCCAAAAAAAAAATTATATGTGATGTCACACCATCTATTGTTTGGAAAAATATTAAAGTAAACCATACCATGTTTATTGCCTCACCCTAAAAATTCCCACATCACTAAATAAGTGACAAATATCACTTTCATTTCTAAGCCACCTAGATGATTTTCCATATATTAGTAATGCCATTTTCCCTCATGTTGCACTTTATAAATATATAAGACTTAACATTGTACCTCACCTTATCAAATTATGGAACAACTAGTCTCCTTTCACCCTCTTATTACATGTTCTCATCATGTTTTTCATAACGTATTTCATTTTCAATGTATATTAGCCTCACCTACTCTCTTAGTACATGAAAATCATTTTTTCATTGGACTTATTAAGGAGGTACTTCAAGAAACTTTTCTTTTTGTCACAAGTTTTCTCACATTCTGCATTTCACTTTATAAGATATTTAATCGTCCTAGCTATAGTGAATGTCTAGTTGGTTTTAATTTGGTGGTTGTTAAGCCTCTACAATAACACATTGAAGTGTTATACATGCTCTATTTCTAGCTCTCCATTTTTCACCCTAAAAAAATATGCATTTTTTCACAAGACCACGTCTCACAAAAGTGCTTCTTATTGTAACGTCCAATTCAACTCAACTCATCATCTTGAATTACGCATAGATATTATGAGTTGTTATTTTCATTTGTTATTGATACCATGTCCAAAAAAAATGTTTAAATGATTTTACCCATGGATTGTGTGCAAAATTGTTAAAGGAAATCATGCCATGTTTATTTCTTCACCCTAAAAGTTCGTACTTGATAGCTTACACCCTCAATGAAGGAGTGGCAAATACCACTTTCACTCCTTTGCCACCCTGATGATTTTCATTCCCTTAATAATTCCATTCTCCCTCATGTTGCACTTTACAAATTCATTCACCGTCTCATTACATGTTTTGAGGATGGTTTTGTTAAACCTAATCTCTGAAAGCATGTTCCCCTCAACAATTTTTAGAGGTACATGAAAATTACTTTTTCATTGAACTTAATGGGGAGGTACTTCAGGAAATTTCTCATGGCATCACGAGTCAGCTCACATTCTATAGTAGTCTTGATAAGATATTTTATTCCCATAGCTATAGTGAAGTTCTAGATGGCTTCAATTTGGTTATTTTTCAGCCTCTAGAATAAAAAATTGAAGTTTTCTACATGGTCTATGTCTAACTCTCCATTTTTTTACCCTAAAAAATATTTCATTTTCACTAGACGTCATCTCAAAAGAGTGCTTGTTATTGTACCCTCCAATTGAACCATAAGACACTCCCTTCCCTTCTTCGTGTGGTAATAGTTTTACCAAATCCTCAACTTATGCTCATGAATTAGAATTAGAGATCATGAGTTGTTATTTATATTTTTTATTGATCCCATATTCAATAAAATATTTTATATAATGTCACCCCATAGACTGTGGGGAAAAAATTAAAGTAAACCATACCAAGTTTATTCCTTCACCATAAAAATTCCCACATGATAGCTTACACCTCAAAGCTAGTGACAAATATCTCTTTCCTTCCAAAGCCGCGTGTTAATGTTCCCTCAATTAATAATGTGATTGTATGTACACAAATTAATGTCATGAGTGGTCATATGAAATTATTGCAGAAGTAGACTCGTTTCACCCTCTTATTACATGTTATCATGATAGTTATTAGTCAAATTATATTCCCCTCTCAAAGTATATTGCTCTCTCACCTACTCTCTAGTATTTGAAAAATTAGCCATCATTCATCAAGCATACACTGATACCAAATAAATTCAATTACTAAATAGTTACGATACCAGAAATAGTAATGATCATTTGCCACTCCCTTCTTCTTTTGCTATGTATACATTTAAGCTCATTCATTAGATTCGTTCTTCTAGATACCTTACTCTACGCTCTATTACTAACGTCCATCTTAGTTCGTCATTGTCCACTGTAGATCAGGTTACATATGTAGCCATCAGTGATCAAATTTGAAGGGCAGGTCTGAATTTCAATTAGAAGGGCATATATTTATGTCGCCCTTCCATGATGAAAAGCTTAAAAATAAAATTATTTTCAATTGACCATAATAAATTATTTTTACATTTCATTTTCAGAAAGATAAAACCATCAATATTTATATTAATAAAATACTATTACATATACAATAGTGAAGGAGGCTCCATCTTGCATTGCTTAAATCTCTCATTGGCAATGTTAACATAAGTCTTGAAGACACTATTTTAAGAATTTGGATGGATACCACCAGGATATAGGAGATTCTTATGTGTCAGATTGTGCAATGTAATTTTGACTTTGTCTGACAAGGAGCAGCAACATGGAGGTCTAGATTTTTCTTATAGAACTTTTTTTTATATTTGAAACATTGTTTGTAGATATACAAAAATGAAATTATGAGCATGGTGGACAATCAGTCAAGCTCATGATGCCAAACCATGATGATGTAAGTTTGGCATTTAACATTTTTAAATGTTAAAGAAAAATAGTCAAAATCACTGACAACTTAGTATGCCATAATAAATCATCATTCCCTGTTCACTTTTGTTAATAGGGTTATGTCACACAATGATCTCTCTTCTGTGGCATTTACTTGTATTGAAGATCACTATGCTAGGAATAAGTAGTCATTTTATCCAAAAATAACCCTAGCTAAACATTGACAATGCATCAAGGATATCTTTCTATGCTTCATAAGTACATATGTTCTACTTCTAAATCATGTCTTGGGAGTGGTTGTTTTGCTGGAAATTATTCACCTGTTAGTTTCATACCAAAGTCTTTTTCTCATTTTTAGCATCCAAGACATGAACTTTTGAAAGATAATGGTTTAAAACAACATAAGTATTTGAAATTTTGCAAGAATTTCCTAGCACACTTTGAATATGAATTTTGGAGTCAAGTGCATGATGTTGTATAGGATCAAGTGTCATTTTGAACACCAAATGTTTCACAAGAAATTTCTCAACATGCTACCCTGGGGTAAGGATTAAATAAAAATGTTGCATCAACTATTTCCATAATAAAAGTGCACCTCAACCATAATAATAAACAACTACAAAAGTTGTAGATCTAACAAGACCACACAATCAAATGTATTCCACAAGGCCAATAGCGTATGAAAAATGAAAAGGAGTTTGCAACCAAAAATACCTTAGGTAGCTAATTCAATTAGATAAACCAAACCATTAGCAAAAAAGAAAACCAACCTACTCAAAATGTGAGCATTTACCTCAGTTGACAAACTTTTGAGTTCCGAAACAAGGGCCTTTATTTTCTTGTCAATACCCCTCGTAATTTGAATGGGGTTTGCACCTGCTGCAACAACCTAAACAAAAAGGTTTCATTTCAAATTATTTTCCACAAATTTAAGATACAACCATTGTCAGTTGTGTATTTCCTAGAAAGCTCATAAATTTTGAAAAGATAAACAAATTTTTTTAATACCTGATAGAAATTGTTTCACTCAAAAACCATCTTAGACTCAATAAGCCCAACCCAAAACTAAAAAACCAAACACCATAAGACCCTACAAAAATGAATAGATGATCTTAATCCAGTACTATCGACAAAAAGTTACCTTTACACCTTCACTTATTAAACCCTGTGCAAGAACAACAGATGTCATGTTTCCATCCCTAGCTAAATCATTTGTCTTTTCCACAGCTTGCCTTACCAACTTGGCCCCAATATTTTCAACTGGGTCCTCTAATTCAATGTGTAAAAAGACCGAAACCATGCATTGAGATACATTTCATTACACTGTCAAGCATAATAAAATTTGACTCAGCCACAACCCTTTCCTTTTATTCTTGCGAAAAGCTTTATGCATTACTCTAATGTGGCTAGTCCATAGGCCAAGTAGACCACTTGGTAAAAAATATGTTTCCTTTCACCTTTGAGTATTCAAAATTTTCCTACTATATCTAAGAAATTTAAGAGGGGAAACTAATACAACATTAAAAAGAAAACGAGAGCACACATCTAGAAATTACCTCCTTAGCTACTGTCACGTCATCATTAAATATTTTCGGAGAACCATACTTGCTCCCCAAGACAACATTTTTCCCTTCGGCCCAAGGGTGACTCCAACAAGATCAGCAAGTTTGTTCACACCGCCTGTAAGACAAATTGACAACGTTTTCAGTGAGTGTGCAATTGAATGTTGGACCATATGCAAAAACAACCTCCCTGAAAAATTAAAATAACACATTAACATCGAATATAAGTGGACAAGAAAATATCCACCGCAGTGAAGTTTCACGTGCAGATGACCTTCCTTTAAACAAATTTTTTTCTCTGACCTGCAATTTTTTTTTCGTTAAGCCACCCTTGTTGAAGTACAACTCCTTTGCCATAGCTCTTGTATTAACTACCTGCTCTCTGTTGCGTAATCTCAGATTCTGTCTTCTACTTGAGTGATTAAAGGAAATGGGTGAAAAAACTAAAAGAGAAGACAATTTTCTACCATAATTATCAAACACTGCACCCAACTTCTTCCCCTTTCCATTGTTGCCCAATGAGGTAGACATGGCAATTTCTGTCATACTGCCTAAAGCAAAGGCCATCTTCTCTTATCCTGAATATAGAATTACAAGATATTCATATTAGTATGAACCTTAAAAAAAGATGACTACCATTGCTAAAAACCACTTTTAAGTTGTAACAGGAAAACTAAACAACTATCGCAACTTTTGGAAACTTTTGGAGCATCAAGAGAGAAACAACCAAAGAGAAAAACAACCACAATCCTCATTTTAATGAGACCGGTCTATATATTTGCATTAAGCTAATACAAAGAAATCCCGGCTATATTAAGCTCAACACAAAACAATCTTTAACCAGTGTCTCCTACGGGCCTCCAGGTTGCCATGCTAGAGGTTGAATATTTTTAATTTAAATTCTTGACCTTTCATGTCCATCTATGAATGCATCCAATGAGATATCTACATCAAATGCTCGTTTATATCCCCAAAAACAAATGCCCTACTACAAGAGCATCAATATTGATGGATCACACCACACCATCCCACCCCACTAGAAACTGTAAAAAAGGAAACCCGAGCAAACTTTTGAAATATCTCAAGATGACTATATGGGTGGTTCTTATGAATCAACCAGCCATTCAGAGCATGCTCATCAATCCAAAGCATGAGTATTATGTGAAGATATTCAAGCAGGCACTGAATCGGCTTTCTGAAGCTATGTTAGAGAAACCCTAAACCCTCACTGAAAAAAATAAAAATATACTCAGCAAAATAGAGAGGAACAAACTTGCAAAGCATGAAAACAAACCTAAACCAGAAAAATGCAAGCACAAATGCTGAAATACTTTGTTTTTAAAAGAGTTCCCAACACAGTAGACATTTAAACTATGAAGGTAAATGGATTGTGGATACGAGCAATAACTTAGCTTCGTTAACTCGATCTCGATTCCTATACACAACAATGGTTATTAGAGCTTGCACAAAGCTATGCAATGCACGAAATGCAAGGGAGACCCAAACGAATAAAAAGATAAAGTAGCATGGGGCCCACGATTCACTAGTCACCACCTGTCAAGTGTTATTATACTTGGGAATTTTAAAAAATGTGACACGTGCTAAGAGGGTACAACACTTTTGGCGACATTTTATAATATTATTCATTTTTTTTTAACTTGTAAAAATCTAAATTTAATTTTTTTTTGACTGATAAATTCTTTTCCCTACTTTGACTTGTGAGAAGCCCTTTAAAAAACTCCGATGTGTTCAATTTTGATCACTAGTAGCCATTACAAATTAACTATCACACTCTGGTACAATTAGAAACTACTAATTCTATGCACAACTAATAGATGAGCACTATAAGTAACGAGATGATGTGCACTGATGTGAACAAACCCATGAGAGGGTTGAACATTCTTTGTCATAGGATCCCTTCCCCAACCTACTTTGCGGCTTTGGCTTCTGGTAATTCTTGATTCCATGACAGAAAACGATAGCTGAACACGTCAATTTTAGAAAATTATATCCATGAGAACTCTAATAAAAATTCCGATGTCGGAGTGGGCTTATCATAGAAAACGAGGTTATTGCAGTATTTGTCCAGCGTACCTATTGTTCCTTGCTTATCATATAAGACACGTGTTTATTGTTAATTTCTTTAAAAATGTTGTAAGACTCTTTCATGTATCTCCCGTTTAACGACTGCTCTTATCGATTATTTCCACCGTTCTTCATAAACTCCGGCGGATTGTTTTCATAATTTGGATACGACCTCCCACGAGTATTCCACTCCGAGGCCAAGAATTGATTCCAACAATCATGGATGTGCTCTTTCCAATCCATTATTACTTTTATTTATTATTATGTCATAGTCTAATTAGACTGTTTTTTCATTCTGAAAATCATGGAAATTTCACTAAGATTTTAAGAAAATCTAGCAAGGATTTTTGTAAATCCACGTTATAACTATCAAACTTTAATATTTTGGGTGCCCTAGAGGTTTTTGATGGTGCTAAATCCATTTTTACATGATTCAAACAGTGTCACTGTAAAATTTCTTAAAATTTGTTGACCCAAATTCCGGCCAAATTTGGCCTTCTCCTCTCGTTAGACAACTCCATTTATTATTACTTCGAACTATTACGTTTTTAATTATTTTATTTATTTATTTATTTCAATTTCATAATATCATTTCTATCATTATTATATTATTTAGAATGTGTTTAATAAATGTAAATATATTATCTAAAATGTCTGCAAACTAACACTTTCTATCACTCAATATATAAAAATTATTTATTTATTTATTTTATATATAATTTTATTATTTATATTTAATAAATTTATTTAGAGAGTTTTATATTTGTATTGAGATGGAATTGGGTACACCTAAAGTTAAGATGGATCTAGATTGATTGTATTAATGTACTATTGGATTATTTATTATGTTTGTATAAATATATTCTTTTGAGAGTTAATTTATTATCTTTATTATTTGTATTTTGAATGTTACAATGTATTTGTTAACATCTTTGTTTTTATATGCATTAATAAATACAATATGTACTTATATTTTGTGTATGAATGTATTGTTGGGATGAGTGGTGTTTTCATTGCTTGTGCAAATGTTTATTATGTTTGGTGTTTTCTTTGTTAGTAAGTGTATAATTTTTTTTTGAAAGACTTTACTTGTATATATATAAATATATATATATATATATATATATGAATGTCTCATTTTACGTTCATTTGAGCATTCTCTCATTATTTTTTCCTATGTTTATTGGTGTATATTTTTAATAATTTTAGTATTATAGTGGTGTTTTTATTGTTTGCATGTATATATAAATGTACTTTTTGAAGAGTTACTTGTTTATATGTATGAATGTATCATTTTTATATTATTTTTATTTACATTATTATTTTTCTCATTTTAAAATGTTATTTTTATTGTTTTTTGTTTTTTGTTTTCTGTATATATATTAAAAAAATATAGAGAGCTATAGTATCCAGATCCTTCCAACATTACATAAGATAGTAATATATCCCAAATATCCTCATAAGGCAAGCTCACAAAGTAGAGACATGCTCTTTTGTTCAACGACCATATAAAACCAACATATTTTTAATAGAGACTAACACATCTCTAGGATATCAAGCAAGAAAACTTGAAATTTACAAATCAACCAACATAAAATATTTGTGATCTAACTGAATTCCACACCTAATATTCTTCATACTAAAATGAGATCCTAGAATTGGGTCTCATTCTACTGCCAACAACGGCAATACATATCAACACAAAGAATAAATAACCATATATCACCTAGAATCGCCAAAGAGAGTTCAACACATATTAGTATATCCACAATGAAGAAGAGATTGAAATATCAAGTTATTTTCATGATGAAAAATTGATCAAAACATCACATCCATTGCCAAATAATAACACAAAGGAGCCAATTGCGTAACATATGACTTAAGGACCATAATATTTTCTAGGGGTGATACAAATATGCACCAAAACATTTGTATTTGAAGAAAACTAGAGTGTTGTTAAACATAAAGATAAAAAATGATCTATAAATAACTAAAAGGAACAAGAAGAGCCAACATCATGTAGAAATTTCAAGAAACATGCTACTGCTAATGAATTCGAACTGAAATCAAGAGACAAATTTCTTCTACTATTCTACAAAAATGAAGCACACAATAGAAACACATGCAATAGCACACAACCATCAAAACAAAATAAACACTAATTTTACAGGGGAATCCAACTCGGAAAAACCCCTCTTTGGCTTTGTATTAATTCACTTTAGAAATAAAAACAATTACAATGTATTTCTTGAAATCTGAAGCACACCCTGCATTGCAATATTTTTCTCGTGCTTCGTGACCTACTTTTTCTAACACTTAGCCTATTCAAGCCTTAGCCAACCTCTTATTTCCTTTGCAAAAATGCTAGAGGAATTGACCACCTATTCAATACAAAAGCTTGTACACTCAACTAGTTTGCAACAATATATAAAATGATGCCCTTTCCCTCCACTCAACTAGGAAATTCAAGTTCCATGCATGAATGGGTCTATATAACTAGAGCTCGGTTAAGTGAGTTCAACTAACAATAAATCAACCATATTGCTATATTTTAGCAATCAAATCATGCACAACTCTACTTATAGCCTAAAAATGCAAATTTACTGATTTAACTCGTAGAAATGACAATGTCACTCTAGCTAACCACAATCCAAGTCATCCTGTTGATGTGGAAAATCAAATTTTGTCCTTTTTACTAAGGCACTAGTCAAATGAAGCATTTTATTTTTAAAATTTCAACACTCCGTCTTAGAAAGAAAATTATATTTCACAATCCCAATCCTGCTCCAGTGGAATGTACTATAGCACAAATAACACAAATATATGGGTTTTTCATATGTTAATACAAGCTATTATATTATTTAAATTGATGCGAGTTTTCACATGTTATTATGTTGAACTTGTGGCTGATTTGTCATGGATTCAATTATGGTTATATGCTAGTTATATGCATGATTATATGATGTTTTCTTACCATTGATCTTGTTCATGATTTGACAGGTGATTGAATGATTGATTAATACATGGGATAACAAATGTTTTTACAACTATCTTGAGAGGGCACTAGACATTCTTAATGATTCTCTGATGTAATTCAAAATTTTATGATCATATATACGTTCATGACTTGTAGCTTCTATGTTTAACATATATTTTATGAAATGTCTATCATGTATTTGAGATGTTTTAGGCAAGGTTTGTCCCTAGTATTAATTTTTTTTATTTTTTATCATCATTTATTGCATTATGGAAAGTTCTGGTCACTTATGAGTAGTGCCTTCAAGCCCATCCCTAAAAAGGTGGAATAGATCTCACCACTGCATGCACAAAACTAAGAATTTTTTTTCATAAGCACATACAGGCAGGCTTATGGCTTCAGCTGGGGCCCCATAGCAGCATTCACAGTGTTTCAAGGATGTATTTGGGGTGTTAGACTTGTGAAAAAGTAGTTCCAACTCAGAATCTAATCATCTAAGGTTATGTACTACTTATGGGTGATCTAGTGCTCCTGAGAGCTATTAGTAAGATTCTGGTTTGTACGCCCCACTTGCATAGCTAGAAATTCGAGGTTGAGTCATGTCATAGTAACTGTTAGCTCATGTTTACCCTTGAGAGCTTGCAAAAGTGTGTGAATATCGAAGGAGGAATTACACCTTGTATGATTCTTGGTGGGACATGGGACCCTCTTAAGAAAACTAAATGTCTAGTCTATGTTCCAAATATTGGAGTTGTTATGTTGAATTCCAAAGAAGGGCTAGTTTCATACTCATCAATGGAGTTACATTCAATTAGAGTAGAAATTTTTGGACAACATGTTGACGTTTATAAAACTATAATTAAGTTGATTTCTTCATCTCATCTATAATTTTATCACCACATACTACTCTTCTGGTCCCTGTATTATGTAATTTTTAATGAAATATTCTTTATGTTTATCACTCAATGGTTGAAATTTATGTATGTAATTTATGGTACATCAACATCATCATATTATGGTATCAAATACATCTAAGTGCCATAAAATAATATATACAATACATAGCATAATCAGTCACTAGAGGGTGTGAAGGGATTTCAACATAAGTGTATACTCTAGATTAATAAAATTTTCTATAAAATTTATTAATATATACACAAACCAAGAGGATAAAGAAATATCTCTTACGCTAATTTTTCTATAGAAATTAAATTTCAAAAGGTCCACTAAAAAAATAACAGTAAATTGTTGACATTTAAAATAAACCAAAAAAAGAGATTATGAGAATATCTGTATTATGTTGACAATATGTCTAAACACACATAGTTTGAAGGAAATTTTCCCAAATGCTAAGTCCTTGATGAGAAAAAAAATGGAAGAGTAACAAATAAAATAAATGAGTGGATAACATGGTTAGCCCCTAAGGGTTGGAACTAAAAATATATGTAGATGCATATGAAAAAAAAGGGTACAACTCCAAGATTGGATGACATTCCATTAACATGAATCCATATTTAATACATTGAGATAAATCTTGGTTTCATGTTCCAAGGGGTTTGGTGATCTCTGATATTCACCTAAATAATCATATTTATATTATTATTTACAAATTATGTATAGTGAGACAAAATTATCAAAGTATTATTTTTCCAACACCCCCCTCCTTAGGCCAAAAGGATGTTTGTGATACCAACCATAATTTTTATTGTTTCAAAATTTTATCTTTGGAGTGATTTGGTGAATATTTTTGCAATTTTTTTTTCAGTTCTGGAAAAATGTCTCGAATGGATATCCTTAGCATCTATGTGATATCAAATCAAATAATTTTTTTTTTTTTTTTTTGGTGTGTGTTTAGCTCAACCATGGAATCTAGGGTTCTTAAAAGACTTGATTGAAGAAATATTTTAAACTAGAAGAGAAGCAGAACTCACTTGTTTCACCTGCAAATAGTCAAGTATTTTCTTGATCCACATGATATATTTTATTTGTTTTGTAGATACAACATATTATACCTCTATTATGGAATATAACAGAACAAAATATTTGCATACCTCCAAGAAACAACTATTTATCCAAGATTTACGAGCCCATCCTAAATTCAATACTTCATTTTCTTTATCTCCATCAATGTTTATATCAGAATATCCAATCAAGTTAAAGTCATACAATTGGTAATATTTAAGTCTAAATTATTGAGTTACCATTAATTATTTTGGAATTATTTTTTCATCAAAATAATGTCTTTCACAAAGTTTTTGCATAAACTTGGAAATAATTCCAACAATAAACATAATACATTGTTTGTTGGTCATAAGGTAGAAATATTTCCCCCAAGTTTTCTACACTTCGCTGCATCCTAAATTCATTCCCTTATTTTGATGTGAACTTGAAATTTCATTCCATTATAGTATAAAGAAGGTTACATTCAGCCTTGCTAAGCCTATTCAACAATTATCCAATGTTGTTCTTTTAGGAGGTGAATATGCACTTTGGAAGTTGAGACACTTAAATACCCCAGTAGTAGGGAAGACGTCCCAAAGTACTCATATCAAATCCCTTACTTAACTCATTCCTTCTCGATGAAATATAGCTTTCATTTTTCCCTATCATCAATAAATCATCTACATACACTACAAGATATATAATAGTTTTTTCCAAGTTTCTTAACAGAGAAAGTTGCATCATCAAGATTAAAGTTCTTGAAATTTCCGAAGATGCTAATTTAATTTTTCATATGAGGCTAATGGTGATAGTTTGATCCATTTAATGATTTTTTGATTTCACATACCTTTTATTCTTATCCCTTGACAACAATATTTTCCATGGACACATGAATCCATTCTCTTTTAAGCCTTCATTCAATAAAGAAATTTTCACATCCGTTCGATGGAATTTCCATCCATTTCGTGTTACCAACACAAAGAGAGTGTGGATGGTAGTGCATATTTCGATTGGGGAAAGGTATCTTCATAATCAATTCCTTCTTTATGTGCAGATACTTTTTCCACAAACCTTCCTTTATGATTTTTAGGTAAGCCATCTATTTTATAATTTCTCTTGTAGAACCAGTTGCAACCAATAGGTTTGGTTCTTAATAGAGGGAAAACAACTTCGATGTTTTATCCTTGATGAGAGCATAATACTCATATGTTACTTATTTTTCTGCTCATCATAAGAAGAAGCGTATTGAAAGGAATTTGGTTGAAAATTAGTAGATAAATTCAATTCAAAATCACATGAAATCTCCATATCTTTTGCATCATTTATATTAGACTTATCTACATCACCTCCATCTAGTCTAGTGGAACCTCTAGATCTTGTATTTCTAACCCCATTAGGATGAACAATTTTAAGTTTTTTGATGAGCCTTTTTCATTGCACGTTTCTGAGATGGTCAAGATTTCTCCATT